>JAPSGF010000116.1:1179056-1232730 GCA_035772895.1 Perdix hodgsoniae | reverse complement strand
CATATCAAAGAACCTTGCCTCCCTCCTACAAATTGGAGCGAGACACCATGTCTTTCTTATGCTGGGAGACACAGATTTAGATGTTAGTACTCTCGATGGTGCACCATGAGAATGGAGTAGAGAGAAAGAATAACCTCCCTCAATCTGCTAGAGACACATTTTTAATATAGCCTAGGATATCATGAGCTTTCTGGATCCAAACGCACATTGCTGACTCGTGTTCAGCTCAAGTAATCATCTACAGTACTACTCCTTATATACTCATCACCCAGCCTGTAGTCATGTTTGTGTTTGCCCTAGCTCAAGTGCAGAACCTTGCATTTGATTTTATGGAAGTTCACAAGGTTTGCATGGGCCCACTTCTCTAATCTTACAAGATCCCTCTGGATAGTATCACTTTCCTTCAGCAAGTGAACTGCACTACTCAGCTTGTCATCAGTACGTTTGCTGAGGGTTCATTCAGTCCAAGTCACTGACAAAGACTTTAAACAGCACTAGACCCAGTACAGATCCCTGAAGGATATCACTCATCATTGGTCTCTACTTGAACATCACACCCTTGACCACAGCTTTTTGAGTGTGACCATTCAGCCGATTCCTTATTCACTCAGTGGTCCATCTGTCAAAACATGACGCTCCTTTTTAGAGAAATTTATCTCCATTTTATGGAGATATGCATGTATACATATTCTTATCTACATACATAAACATAACCACAGCATGGCAGAGTTGTTTTTATATATAGATGTATGTGAACAAGTACAAAGAAGCATACATGAAATATTGCCTTTCCTATCAACTAGCACATCAAAATGTTGTGATACATTCTGAAACCATTTCTGTGGTTGCTTTAGCAAATAGCATCATAGTGAGAAGAAACAGTGAAGGGGAAATAAATATTTTGTTGAAATAATACTTTTTCACGTATTTAAACAGGAGAGAAGAAGGTGTTATAATGAAATGTTAAAGGCGTTGAATCACAGAATTGCTCAGGTTCAAAAAGAACTTATAGATCAAGTACAACCACAGCCTAAACTTACTACCTAACTCTAACAACCTTCTGTTAAATTCAAATCTGCTAATGTCCCTGAACACCACATCCAAACACATCCATAGTTTTTAAACACATCCAGGGATACTGACTCAACCACCTCCCAGGGGAGCCTATTCCAGTGCTTAACAACCCCTTCTGTAAAGAAGTTCTTCCTGATATCCAGCCTAAACCTGTCCTGGTGCAACTTGAGGCCATTTCCCCTCAGTCTCTCACCTGTCACCAGTGAGAAGAGACCAGCTCCATTCTCGCTGAAATTGCCTTTGAGGTATTTGAAGAGAACAATAATAACTCAACCTCCTCTTCCCCAGACTAAACAGCCTCAGTTCCTTTAGTCACTCCTCATGAGGCATATTCTCCAGGCCCTTCACAAGCCTTGTTGCCCTTCTTTGGACCTGCTCCAGCACCTCAATGTCCCTTCTGTACTGAGGTTCCCAAAACTAACACAGTAGGCGAGGTGAGGCCTCACTAGTGCCAAGTACAGGCATAGGATTACTTCCCTAGTACTACTCACCACACCATTTCTGATGCAAGCCAGGATGCCATTGCATGAGCAATTGGAAAACTGGGATGTGACTATGTGGCCATGAAAGGTCATGAAAAAATATGTTAATATATTTCAGCCTCCTACAAGGAAGACTATTTGTCAATCAACATATCTAAATTTCTGTTATTTCTAGTTTCTCTTTTAGTTAATTTCAGTGCCTAGTTGTCTTATTATTACAAGATATAGCAACATTTTAAGTAAAATGTAGTGTATGGAATAGCATAAAAATCTTAAAAAGAAATAGCATATGAGACAGCACAATGCAAATGAAACAGTCATGCAAAATATACTCCGTAAGTGGGGAAATATGATAATTTTATCCTCTTCACAGCATATGGTATCTACATATGTGCATGTTAAGTGCAATACACAGTAAAATGTAGTACAAAATTTTGGTCCAGAATTTACAGACACTCTTGTCTCTGTGCAATACTCTTAAGGCATTCACAATATTCTAGGTCCAAATTATGTGTGTGTAACACTTAATAGCATGCAATTTTTACTACACTAGTAGAAAGAAATACGATTTTTTTTTTTTTTTTTGAAACTCAAGAATTGAGTGTACTTCACTATCTCCATTTGAGACACTTTTTAATTTAACTTTAGAAAATTCATTTGAGTAAATCAAAGTTATATTCCAGACATAAACATAAAGTTAACTTGATAAATTTCAACTCTATTCTTAAGCAATACTGGGATAAAAAGAAAAATGAATCTATGTTTTTTATAACGGTGTGTAAGTGATATAATATCATACAATGTGCATTAGTTTTCTAGGGAAGAAAATGTATCTTCATTTGTTGAGTAAAGGAAATTGCACACTTTCTTAAGACTCAAAATTTTACACTCTGAAAGATGAATGTTAAATGATAGTCAAAATTATGAAAAGGATGGGAAAATTTTAAGAAAGGGTGTTGTCTACAGCAGCCACATTAGGCTTCAGTATCTTTTGCAGCAAGATACCATTAAGGGTTTTCCACATAAAACAGATTCACATTACAACATGATGTCAACTGGATAGCTTTCAAATACAGCCTCTATTCACTGTTATAAACTATGTTCTTCTGCTATTATCATAATTTCATATACATACCAAAACTTAAACACATATCATGGCTTGCTTGGAACTTTGCAAATTCCAATTGGGTGTAGTCCTTGCTTTTAGCTGTGTGCAGGCTGTCAAATATTGTGATACTACTCTTGCTAAATTTGTGGAATTTTTTAGACTATACATTCATAAATAATTTCTTTAAGGAAACATTAATTTAAAAAATAGCAAATAGAAAGTAACAGAGAGAGAAGGGAGAATTTGGTGCTTGAG
The DNA here is from genome assembly GCA_035772895.1 of Perdix hodgsoniae. Lineage (NCBI taxonomy): Eukaryota > Metazoa > Chordata > Aves > Galliformes > Phasianidae > Perdix > Perdix hodgsoniae. Next base: position 1,229,811 of record JAPSGF010000116.1, on the reverse strand, counting down.
CCTTGCCACGAGGTTACAGAATGCATCTGTTTTGCCAGCAAAACTGGTCAAAAGTATCTTTCCTTTTTTGACCACAGATGAAAGTTGTTAGTCTATCAGCCATGCCAATGCATTTGCTTATTAGACTATGCTATTAGCCAGAACAATAAAATCATTCTGATTAACAATAATTTCCCTTTTGGCAGGTACATCTGAATGAGTTTTCCTTCCACTTCTGATGCATCATATAACTACACATGTAGAAGAACAACAATTAGGCATTCAATTACTATTTAGACATTCTAAAAATTGTTCCATACTTTTTTCCCTGTTTAAAAGCTGGGAAATATGGCAATTCACTTCTTTCATCCACGTCTTTGTCTTGTATATTTGGTCACACTAGCCATTAGTTTCGACATGTTCTGATGTTTTTCAAAGGTACCTAAGTATTGTGTGTCTGTAGTCTGGACTGGAAGGATCACACTATGCTATAATCAGGTCTTTATACTGGTCCTTTTGATATGATATGATGAGTGCGTTCTTTCTCCTTCAGCATTAAGATTCTTTTTCTCTCAATGTCTCTTTGAGGTTTTTGTTTTGTTTTGTTTTGCTTTGTCTTGTTTTGCTTGCCACTTGCAGACACTGACAAGAAGATGAGAGAAACTGGAGAGAGGTTGGAAAATGTGTTTTTGTAACTCCAGGTGTGTTGTCACTTGCTGCTCAGCTCCTTTCACTGCTGTTTCTGTTTTTCATTGGTCCTTTATCAAGAAAATGTAACTGAAAAAATACACAAACCAAAATTAATAACTACTTTGGAGAGTAAATAACAGAAAATTTTATTTTATGATGGCTTAGGATCTGGCAGCTTAAAACACCAGCTGCCAGTTTGTTTTATTATTATTTGGTTTAGATTTATACATGGATGGGTGGGAGGGAAGACAACTTATAATATTTGCTTCTATTATGCTCATTATTTTATAACCTTGAGCTCGGTCCAAGTGGAGTTGCTAGCGGAAAAGAATCATTGTTCACCACATCACAAGAAGGAGAAGGCTGTTCTGTGTCTGTTTCTATTTCTTCTTTGGTAGATGTAAAGTATTTCCTTCAGTGGTGAAAAGTTCAGTCTCTCACAGAAAGATTTTTATTTCTGTTACTGTTTGGCAGATTTCATCTGCTCTCAAGAACTGCTGAAAGCCCACACTTCATTCTCTTAGTCATTTTTCCCTCAGTGACACCTTTTTGTAGGTTCTTCCGTCAAGCTTATTTATTTTTGAGTCCTGGGCCTCAATGACATCAAAACCAGAACAAAACTTTATAAGTGTAGTCTAATCCAGGAAAAAAGAAATTTACAATAGAAACATGTTTCATACAACTAGCCCAAGTAGGATTCTGCTGATTTCCCACCATCTTTACACTGACCTCAACATCTCACTGCATCTCAGACCTCTCTTACAAGTTTCTCTTCTTGCTCTGAGATTCAAATACCTTGGAATTTTGTCCAACAAAATTGATGCTTTAAACAGGTTGTCTCTAAATAAATTCATTTATTATAAATCCATGTAATTTCTGCTTGAACTCCTTTGTATTCCATCACATATTTTGGCTAATCTTGAACTGGAAACTTCCTTAAGGAACTGCAGTTAGCTGTATATTCAGTATACTTCATGCTAGATGTGTTCAACAGATCCTTTTTTAGTAACAAAGGATGTTCTCCACAGAGTTTGAGCCAAATCCTTTCTCTTATTTTTTCTATTATATATTTTAACCTTAGTTGTATGATAGCATCATAAAACTTTTACCACACAGTTTCACAGATTAAAAATAAAATTTTTAAAAAAAATAAATAAAATAAAATAAAATAAAATAAATAAAGTGCTAAAGAATGCGAATATGTTAGTTGTAAACATTCCAGTGAAATGCACATATTTTAACTGAATCATTTTTGAACTGCTGGTCACCAAGAAATACATCTGAAAAAGTATGCAGAAAAAAAAGGAAATACAGGAAAATTTTAGCATTATCAGGATATTAAAAAAAAAAAAAAAAATTTAGAAAAGAGCTTCCAGTTAGTGGGTTAGTGTTGATGGTACCTACCTAAAGCAGCAGCAATTGGAGCACACCCATGTGGATTCCATGCTGTGACTCTTTCTGGAGCACCTACCTTTGTGAAAACATAGCATTACAGGAGATCAGCTGACATGCCATTGTGTTCCTTCTGCCCTCTAAGTCTCCAGGAAAGCTTCAGCAACATGAGTGAGAACAAGAGAAATGAGAAAGGGCAGAAAGCTAGGGAAATTCTCATTATCCTTTAGCAGTGTCAGTATACTGCACAATCACACTGTGGAAAACCTCATATATTCTCTGCAAACTCTGAATTCCAGAGAATACTGTACACAAAAAGCTAACATTGTGTGCTGCTCTGCTACCTCAGTTCCAGACATAAAATGTTGTACTGAACACAATCTGAAAAAAGTGAAGATGTGGATCTCTCAGAGGCAGGCAGAGTTGTCAATAGAATCTGATTTACAAACTCAGACATTCGGCACTTTATTAGGTCATTTCAATAAATGACATTATTTCATGCCTCCGTGCTTGAATTTCAGCTAGTGACTGAAAAAGGAAAGAAAGGAAAAAATCATATTCTGATATCCCTTTGAATTCTAGATGTTCTTTAATTACATTTTTAAAAGGCAAGAAGTACAAAGTAAAACCGGACTTGTTCTGTTCAAATAAATGTTTTAAATACAGCTGGGTATCTTTTTTACACACCTTTACAAGGTAGTGTATTACATTCTTCAGAAGCAGCTGGAGAACTAAGATTAAGTCTAAATCACGTTAGAATTAGAAAATACCTTACTGGTATTGATAATTCTAGCCTTTGAAAGCAGAGCAGTCTGGTTGTCATTTCCAATGGAAGGGAAATGACTTCCAAACATCTAACTGTATCCTGTATTTTAGCTGCTTTTGACAACACGCAACATAAATCCAGCTCAGGGAGTGATTCCTTGGATGTATGCCAAATTAACAGCCCATTTAAATGGAAGCTTTGTGCAGTTTCACACTTTAAATTATTTAAGCTACTTTTATAATCATTTCTTCAATCTGTTCTCTATCACTAACACAGTAGATAATTGCTTACTCTAGCACATCAGCATATTTTGTTTATTTCCTTTTTGTGGAGAAAATATTATCAGGCATCAGTGAGGTTTCAGAGGATGTTTCATTTACAATGTAAGCAGCTTCATTCCTTTTGTTTTGAATGTTATATTTGTTCCTGTTAATTCCCTTGCCTTTCATTTTTCTCATTTGAGTTCTACGCATGCAGCTTTGTAAGTAGCTTTCCAGGCTTCCAAGCTCTGAGTATTTACTATCTCACATATGGGAGCTGTGAACGGTCAGTTTTGCTAGTTGAAGTACATGATGTACAAAAAATACATAGTAGTACTCATAGTTATGACTGATCAAAATTTATAGGTTCACAAGCCTCAGAAAATGTCAATCAGAATTGCTTTGGTCACTTTAATATCAGTTAAGGCTGTAGATAGATAAATTGAAATAATTTTATACTCATTAGTTTTGCATGGGAGATGCAAGGGGAATGGCTTGAGGAAGTAGCCTGAGAGGTTAAATGTGGAATCTAACTATGGTGCCTATTTGCCTAGTTTCATGCCATCTGTTCCTTTTCCTCCCTCTAGGCAAAAGGGCATATAGCAGAACCAGAAGTAGGAAAAGGAAGAAATTGAATCCTATACAAATAGTAAATAGCAAGAAAAGCAATTGCAAATGTCAATTTGAACAAAAATCTGTCTGGCACTGTAAGTAGAGATCTGCTTTTCTAAGGCTCACATCCTTTTTCTTCTAGGTGAAATGCACAGGGGTGATATTGCAACCACAAGTTCAGACTGTAGCAGCTTCAAGGAAGTTTCAATACCTCAAAGTCAGTAGTAAATCTTACACTGACTTCAAAAGAATCCAAAATCTACTCCTCAAGTTCATTTTTGTCTCTGCTGAACAGTTCTCATGAAGTGATCATTCAAGTTCCCTGAAACTCCTTATCATCTCATCATTAAAGCAAAAATGTGCTTGAGTGCTTGTAAAGCTTTCTTAGGCTGAGTGTTTATTGGCAGCTCTGTTTGATAAGTGTTTGCAAGTGCCTGAGTCCTTTACACGGAGTGTGCATAGTATCCTTTCTGAATAGTCTCTTTCCCAGATTCGTTAGTCTTGTCAGCTTCTCACTTCTCCCTCCTTGCCTTCTCTGTTTCTACCCCCATCCTTAGTCTTCCAGAGACTAGGAAGAAATGATTGCATCAGTAAATGCCTTTTTACTTTGGTTAGCCTTCAAGGAAAAAACATCCTTGAAATATGTGAAAAGAAGATACCATTTGCTTTCATAGACAAAGAAGGATATATATATATATATGTATGTATGTATAAACACACACAATGATTTATCCATAAATACGTATGTTCTAATTTATTTTTCTATTTATGCACAATATGAAAAGCCTTGTCAAGACAGAAAGAAAAAAAATCATGACTGGGAGGGTATATTTTTATAAGCAGTTTGTATAATTCACATGATGGTAAAAAAAAGTGCTACAAATCTTATGCCCAGACAAATTAATAGGCCCTGGAGATTCAGACTATTTGGATAAATCTCATATTTAAAATAAAATTCTCATATTTTCCTCTTTCTCATCATGTTTCATGGGTTATTTGCTTCCTCTCATCCCCCATAGAAATATCCTATGTTTCTATGATCATAGAATCATAGAAACATAGAATGGCTTGGGTTGGAAGGGACACCAAGAATCATCAATTTCCAACCCTTTTCCATAGGCAGGGCTGCCAAAGTCTAGATCTGGTACTAGACCAGGTTATCCAGGGCTCCATCCAACCTGCTCTTGAACACCTCCAGGGATGGGGCATCCACAGCTTCTCTGGGCAGCCTGTTCCAGCACCTCGCCACTCTCTCTGTGAAGAACTTCCTCCTGATATCTAATTTAAAATTCCCACCTTGAGCTTAAAAACATTCTCCCTTGTTTTATCACTATCTACCCTTGTAAACAGTTGATTCCCCTCCTGTTTATAATCCCCTTTTAAACAATGGAAGGCTGAAAGATCTTCTTGCAGCCTTCTATTCTCCAAGATGAACAAGCCCAGCTCTCTCAGCCTGTCTTAAATGGGGGAGGTGCTCCAGACTTCTGATTATCTTTGTTGTCCTCCTCTGGACCCTCTCCAACAGCTCCACACCCTTCCTGAATTGGGGGCTCCAGACCTGGATGAAATAGTTCAGTCCTACCTGTCTCTGCTGGGCTCCCCTCTCCTGATGGAGTCTAAGATACCATTGACTTTTCAAGCTGAAAGAGCACACTGCTGGTTCATATTCAATTTTTCACCCACCAGGACCACAAAGTTACTTTCAAGGAGTTCTCCCAGCCTGCATACGTATCTGTGGTTACCCTTGCACTTTGCTATGTTGAACCTATGTTGCCTTTAGAGTTCTCCCTGTTCCACCGCTGCATCTGGGAAGCTGGTAGGATGTTACTATATCCTTGTAAATTCACAGGAGACTCAGACTTGAATTGTTTCAGTGCCTTCACTGTCAGTGATATAATCTGCTTAGTTTTGCCACTGTATTTTTCCTCTCTGATTTACAGTAAGGGTACAAAACAGTGAGGAATAAAAGCACCACATAACATAAGCTGATGTGAACACCATAGGAAAAACTCTTTGGGTGGTGCTGACATTTCAGTTATGAGACAATCTGGATATAGACAGTTTACCAACTTCCTCTTGACTCCTGACAAAGAGAAAGCAAAATGAAGACAGTCACACTATTGGTTTTTAAGAGTATGCCATAACTGGGAATTTTCTTGTATTAGTATAATACAAAGATATATGAGCAGTCAACACAATCATTTTGTTGGCATTGCATACTCTTGTAGTCCTTCAGAATCATGGAATAGTTGATGTGACCTCTGGAGATCACCTAGTCCAATCCTTGTCCAAGCACAGCAACCTAGAGCATGTCGCACAAGGACAGCTTTTGTATGTCTCTGAAGACAAAGGTTTTCCATCTCTCTGGGCAACTTCTGATACTCAGATGGAACCTTCTGTATTCCAATTTGTGTTCATATCTCTATTATTTGAGCTAGCTTTAAAGTATCTCTACTAGGCAGACTGTGGATCTGGGTACCATAGTCTACTATGAAGCACATCATAACACCCAAAGCTTATGGTATGCCTTCTGAAAGTCTTCAAAATCATTATGAGAGTAAGACTTTGTTCATCCTCATTCATTTAGAGGTGGGTAACAGCTTTAGTTTACCCATCAGTTCTCCTTAGCTCATTGACTTTGTTTCTTTTCTGCTTCATTACACTACCTGTATAAAATTTATACAGAATTTCAAGCATCCTTTTAACCCTTGAGTCTTTTGAGCTATGAACTAAACAGTTTTAGAATTCAGACTGCTGGCAAGCAAATGTTCATTGAAGTTAATGGACTGCCTCGCAATTCGTGTTCCATCCATCCCTCCTCCCTTTCTGCTCACTCCACTGGACGGCCTTTCTATGCAGCAAGAGCCTAGTTTTCACCATAGATATCTACACTACTAGGAAAACTGAAGAGCCATATTAGTTTCTTTCCCCTATTAGTACTTCAAAATAAGTAGCTGAAAATTACTACATCTATTCTAGAAACATTGACAGAGCAACTTTCTAAATATACCACATTGGTATGACATTAGCTATAAAATTAATGATGCAATTTCAAATTGCTCTGTCAGGGAACACGAGTGGGGATTTTTCCTCGCTTCCCACATTTAAAAAAAGAATAGTTTGGTCCTCCATTCTGGTCTCTTCTATGTTTTCCATTTACAAATTCTGACTCAGTGATCCACAGATTAAACAGCAAATTACTTCTAAGTTAAAGTGTCCAAGGGTAGGTTTCATCTCATCTAGCTGAATACATCCATAAAACAGACATATGTGTCTGAGCTATTTTACTGATCTCTCTTTTCAATTAGCAAAGTTCTCTTCACTCTGAAGTGCATTCATAGGCAGTTTTCAAGTTTGATTGATCTGGCCTGTTTCAGAGTTCTACTTTCGCATGAGATGAATCATGTCCTGGACAGCACCAGCTATTTTGATTATATTGCCATAGATTAGACAGGAAATCCACAGTGACTAACTCAGATTAGACATCTCCATTTAGTAAGATAATTCGTATTCCAAGAGATGAAGAGATTATTACCTCCAAAAATAAGCTGTTTGGATGTTTTTGTCTATGTCTTGTTTCTTAAATAAGATCCCTGTTAAAATTACCTTTCCTCTTTCATATCTATTCCATATTAGAAATTATTTTCTAAGTATGTTTGATGAAGTTGATCACTTAAATGTTGGAAGTAATTGAACCCATCACAGTTGTTTTTTTTTCCTTTCTGACTTATGCAGATAATGGTTAGATTTTATTGTCCAAATGAATATTTATTTCAATGTATTTCCTGCGTCTCTTTTGGCAAATTCTTTGAAATTGCCAATGAGTCTAAATGTACTCTTCCATATATTTTTGACAATGTTAATATAAGTAACTTCTCAAAGGCATTAAATGGCAGACAAAATAGATTCTATTTTTAAGAAAATGAAGGAAATTTGTTTTTTGAGAAATTGCTAAGACAAACCCCAGAAATATTTGAGGAAATTTGATAGTAATTCATCTGTTTTTACTATTATCTTGCTTTAACAAAGGTGTGGATTTCCTATATGCCTATGAAAACATGAGCCTAACATTATGTATAAGTTAAAAGTCTGACGAATGTCAAATCTACATATATAGAGAATGCAGGGAAATACTTCTGATACAGAGAGACTTGGAAAAGATAAATAAATGGGAATCTCTGAAATTCATCAAAAGCAAATGCAAAACCTGTCCAGTGGGTCAGGCAAAGCTCTGCTGCAGAACAGTCAGAGAGGCTGACTGGTCAGGAGAAGCTTTACGGAATGTGTCTCAGGGTCTCAAGGACACTGCATTGATCATGAGTCTGCAGTAACTCTGTACAGCAAGGAAATCCTCTTCCCATCCTGGGGTGCACAAGGCACAGTACACTCAGCAGATTGGTGGAGATACTATGCCCTGCTGTCAGGGATCTGGTGATGCATTAGGAGTGTGTCTGCTCAATCTCAGAAGAAACAAAGTCAGGGGGAAAGGTTTATTGATAATTGTTACTCTACATAGCTGCAGACTGAGAGACAATGAGCACACATTTCATCCCAGGAAATTCTGAAATGATATTGTAGAGTTTTGTTTTGGATTCTGGTTGGGTTGGGATTTGTTTTCTTTTGTTTTCATTTGATATGTTTTGTTTTTGTCTGCTTTTGTTTGGCTTAGTTTGCCTCAAGGGTAGCCATACACTGGAACACATATCCACCAAATCTGTGAGGTATCCTGTCGCGGGTTAAGCAAGATCTACCTGTGCCCGTGACAGGGGGGCAGCTGGCCCAAAAGGGCCTCTGGCCCAAAAAAGGGAAGGGAAGGGGAAAAGGGAATGGGAAAAGAAAACAGCAGCAGCGATCTAAGGAGGCACACTCATCTACTAAATGCTATATCAGAATACAGGATAATACAATATAATACAATATAATTGTAATTAAGCAAAAAAGAGAGAGAGAGAGAGTGAGTGAGTCCCAAAAACCGAAAGGCCTACTGTAAGCTCTAGGCGAAACAGCTGGAAGGCACCCCACGCTCCGAGGATCCGAGAGAGTGTGAGATTTCAGACACAGGAGTGAGATTATATACTGTCCTTGTCCCGTGACTTATCTCATGCCCGTGATGTCCTCTGGGAAACGTAGTCTTCTTCTGCGAGCTGAACCTCTGTGAATTATTCATACTTTACATGATGTTATGATGTGGAATACTGATAGCAAAATTACAAAAGTATTAAACCATGACATATCCATTCTAGCAGCTACTCATGATCCTACTGGAGCAATTAGATTTAGACCTATTTTGAGCAGCGATTTGAATGATCTCTACATGTTCTTACCAATTTATGTTATTCCCTGAATAAGTGATTTTAAAATTATTTCTTTTCCTACTTTTTTAGTAATGTATCATGGTTTTATTTTTTTTTGGTTTTCAGTACTGCACATCAAAAACATCATGTAGTGTACTGGAACTAAAGTGTTGATGCTCCAGCTCCATGTACCTATCCCTGTACATGACGGAAGTCATGGGATCTGACCCTTCCGGGGGGTGGGGCGGTCTCTTACTGCCTGGCAGTGTGTGCTGGAAGTTGCATTTCCTAGCCGTTCCAAGCTTTTCAGGTTTGACTCAGTCTCAGGAACAATCTCTCCTATCTTATTTGATTTATTAGTCTCAATTTCAATTAGATCTTATTATATTGTGTGATTTTGCATTTTCAATATCATAGTTAGTAAAATAAGTTTTCCTCCATAGATTGTTGCCGCAGTTTTTTTCCCTCCCCCCTCCTTCTTTCCCATTTCCTGTGAGGCCAGGGTGGGAGTAGAGGGACAGGGGCCTACTGCCCCCTGTCACAGGCATAGATTGATCTAGTTAATGCCGTGAAATAATACTTGAATGAATTTTTATCTTTTTGCAGAGCAAAACAAACAAACAAAAAAATAAATAAATAAAAGGTCCACATGTTTCACATACTGACTTTGCCTTGAAAGAAGGGACACAGTTTTTATTCAATACACAGCTTTAAAGATTTGTGAGGAACCCCCTTTTTTTTTTTTCCTTATAACATATTAAATATTAACTATATTAAATACTTCAAGCAAAACAAAAGCTGAGCAAGTGCAAAAAGATAAAGTTACAAAACCTTTTAATATATTACCACTAGTTGGCAAAAGAATATTTTAAGAATGTCTATATTATTCAGCTGAAAGACTGGAATGCATATATGTGCATGTATACACTGGTTTTGTACTCTTTGAAGAGGAAGGACATAATCAGGAACTATCATCTAGCTCATACTACTGAAAGTACCTGCCACAGTTTCAAGGAGATGTGATTCTAACTGAATTTTCCCAATTTTTCATATGATGCTCTGTCTAAAATAGTCAATTTTAGGCAGAATTCCAAATGCACAAATGAGATCTCAGAACTCTACTAGTTGTAAAACTGACAGTAATATTCATTCAGATGCTGTCATTATATTTATTTATTTATTTACCTACAGTACATTACTCACTGGATTTTTAAGACAGATTTTAATTTATTTTACTGCTCACCTAGACTTTTAATAAAGTAGTATAGATGCCCATTACTAATTTCTGTTAGAAAAATTGCTTTGATTTCTTGCACAGTCATAGTATCTTTAAGTCTCAAAAATGCACAGTTATAGAAATTTTGTCTACTGTAACTAGAATCAAAATAGTGCTTACTCCTGCTCCAGTTGAAGCCTCTGGGAATCCAAACTTCAGTTTTGTTGCAACCTGACTACAAAGCCTATCTTGATAGATAGGTAGGGTGGGATCAGGTTTCCCACACTGTTTCAGATTGCTGGTTTAATACAGTAACAGTAACTAAATCTGATAACTGCAAATTTACATATTCCTGGGCCAAATCCTGATGCTAAAAATTAATGTAAATTGGGATGAATGATGACTGGACTAGGTGGAGCAGGTGGCTGAAGTGATCATTCAAAAGTTTAGAGTTTTTGTTTAGTTGTTTTTTCACATACATTGAATATACATATATTTTAACACACTGTTTTTCTGTATATTCTGTTTGTTTTCTGTGCTGTTATGAAGGTTGATGTCACACAAAAACCCCTTGCCTGTCCGGAGACAAAATAGCTATTTATCATGAGTTAAACAAGGAATAGCTCTTTGAAGTACTCAGCTGCTTCTCAGTTTTAAATATGTGAGGAGAAAGTACAGCAGCATATATCTTCTCTCCCTCCTCATCACACAAAGTTTTCTTTCAAATACCATGTGTTATTCCTCAGAAAGACATTAGAGTACATTTGAAATTATTCCATTAGTGTCAGAATGAATTACTATGCAATATTCAGATTCCTATCATCTGGAACTTATGCACAAAATTGTGAAAATAAGTAATGATACCATTACACGCCTTCTTCCCCAAACCCTTTCTTTTCATTACCTTTTAGGTTCAGTTCTTTTTTAGTCATCTGATTTCTTTGGAGTTTCTTACATGGATTGTAAGTCATTCCTTAATTTGCACCTGATGAGAGGGTCTATTTGAGATGATCCTTAGGGGCAAGTATATACTGCCACTTCAAATCTTAGGCAAACCTCCTCATGTTGGCTCTGTACACTGAACATAATTAAAAAAGGAGGGGTCACTGGAAAATCAGAAGACGTCTGCAGTGGAAATGCTAGATCATAGCTTGAAACAGTGATTGAGCACCTAGTGGGAAGGCAGGGCCAACCTATAGGAGCTCAGGTGCATGTAGTATACCTGAGTGACTGCCAGGGGTTGAGCCAGGATCCCCCTTCCCAGACCTCAGCTAAGTATTGGCAGTGGAGGGAATGGTATCTCTCTGAAGATCCCGGCATACCTGAGGTTTTCTGAAGGTAAGCAGATTCTTTTCTTTATTTCTGTGCCCACAGCAGTTGCATCTGAATGAATCCTCACTTGCAGCAGCCTGGGATCTTGCTGCTCTGCTGCCTTTCTTGTGCTTTTCATTGTGTTACAACATCTTATCACCAGTAAGCATGTGAAAAGGAAGCATCAAATGCATGGGGTGCATTGAGGAGTGAGGCATAAATGTTTTATCATTTTTCTTCAGTTTGATACTGAATACTGCTTTGGAATATACCTGAAAACTGATGGTAACCTAAGGATATAAAACAATATTTTTATTTCAGTTTCAGTAGAGTTAACTTTCTTCATGGTGGCATGCGTGGTTCTGTGTTGGATTTAGGAGAAAAATAATGGCAATAAAAAAACAGCGTATTTATCTTTTGCAGAGTTCTTATACAGAGCCAAGAACATTTCTGTTTCCTTTGCTGCCCTGCCAGTGATAAGCTAGGAGTGCACAAGGAGTGACAAAGGGATGCAAGAAGGACAACTGGCCCCAAATGAACAAAGTGACACTCTACACCATATGATGTCAAGTTCAACAGTAAAATTGAGGAGAGTTGTCTTGGTGGAAGGAAGCTACCACTGTTCATTGGCAGTCTAGATATTGATTGACTGGTGGTAAGCAGTTGCATTGTGCATAACTTCTTTTTATGTTGTTTTTCTGGATATTGCTGCTGCTATTATGAACGGCTTCATGGTGCTTGGCTGCCTACCAAGTTAAACCACAACATCTAGAAAAAGTTGAGCTTTATTCAAACTGTTCAACACCTCTGTGTCAAACAGAGCCATACATTAGCCCTTCAGATATCTGAATATCCAAACTATTTGTGAAGCTGTGAGGAGAGTGGAGGGGGACTTCCACTCACTAGGGAAATAATGAGTGTACAGGGAATATACTTCACCTACACTTCCAAGAAAGGGAACAAGATACAGTTGCAGCTCTTGCATCCTCTCTTACTTTGGTTTGAGACTTTCTTGATTAAATTACATATTCAATGAAGCTAATGGCATTAACTGAATGGAGCTGAAATTTTCCCTTTTTCTCTCAACATACCTGTACAAGGCCAGACACAGTGCTTATCACGGAAAAGAAAAAAGAAACCTAAAACAGATAGTCACATATTCATTTTTTAGACTCGTTTTTCCATAGGTTTCTTTAGCTTCAATTGTGTGTGTGTGTGTGTGTGTGTCTTACTGTCTTTTTATGAAAGTATGAGTAGAAACCTGTGTGATTTTAAGCATTATACAAAAGTGCCCTTATAGTAAACTCCTATTATAAACTAGATCATATCAACACAAGCTGCAGCTATCAGGATCTCATGGAAGTGCTGTAGGAATATTTCATGTGATTCTCTTAAGAGACAGTCTAAATAGTGGAACAGCCTAGTTTCTTTTGCTTGAGTTCTCATAAGATGCCACTCCAAAACAGAAAAAGCAAACAAAACCAAACCAAACAAACAAACAAACAAAAAAGAATGGAGTAAATCAGTTACTGTTCTAAAATTGAAGATATGAGAATTTGCAAGATAGTTTGATCAAAAAAGCAAGATTTTATGCCAATTCTCAATTAACTGTTTTCTACTATTACTTTTGGACTTGCACTAGTCTGACAGATGGAATTAGTTAAGCTTTATATCTGTTGACATCAGAGAATTTATTTTGGTGTCATTGCAATAGGGTGGACTGTGTTACAAGACAAGAAAACTCCTCTTCATGATACTTTAATTTTTTGTACTTTTGTTTGTCCCCTACCTCTCTCATAGCAGTTTTAAAGCTTCTTTCTTTATCCCATCTCCTACTCTTCCCTAATTTAGGTAAGAGTGGTTCTGAAACATGTTTCATCATCAGTTTCCACTCCTACATTTTAGTTTCATTTTTATATTCCTCCTACCTTTGAAGCAAGTCTTGTTATCATTATCCCTCTATATTAATATCTATTGCCTGTTATCCCTAGGCGCACACACCACTTTTTAAACACCATTCATTTCCTTCAGCAAATATACTAATAATAGTTTACAAGAGTTCTTCTCATGCACTGTTTTTCTCCAAAACCTGGCAGGGCCAAATAAAAGAAAATTTTCTGTGAGAAATCCCTCCTTACCCAGAAGAAACCTCATTTAAAAAAGAAAAAAAAAAAAGCTTCTTAGACTTTTCTCCTATATCTTCATGTTACTTCTGTCTTACCAAACTGGTTGAGGTTCGAAGGTACCTCTGAAAGCCATTTGTTCTAATCCCTCTGTTCACACAGGCACTTCTGGAGCAGGCTGCCTAGAACTATGTCTAGTTGTCTTTCGAGGGTCTCCAAAGATTTAGGCGCTAAAATCTCTCTGGGCAACCTGTGCTATTGTCTGTCAACTTTACCATAAAAAGGTGCTTCCTGATATTTGGAAAGAACCTCCTGTGTTTCAGTATTTGCTCATTGGTCTCTCTTGGTCTTACCTGAACTCAAAAAAACGTTAGTCATTTACCAAGCACTGCCAACTGATTTTTTAGAAAAACCTAAAATAATTTGTGTAGATTTCTACATACAGTGTAAGCAAATCATTTTGAGCAGAGTAAAAGACTTCCTGAATTCAGGGGAAGAGCGCTTGCTTGCACACCTCTGCCTTGATTTTTGCAGATACCTAGCACGAGACTGATGCAACTATTAGAGCTCGCTGTACCCCCTAAGAATGACTATAATTTCTAGTTGGAAGACATAGCATTGTAATTACAGAGTTGGACAGGGATTCAAAGGCAGGAAGCTATTCACAGATGTTCCTTTGGCTCCCTCTTGAATAATTAAATGATCAGGTTTTTTTCTGTGCTTCAGTTTCTTTGCCTGTAAAATGGACTGAATATTTCCATGGTTAGGCTTATGAAGTTATGGCTTCAGTACAGAGACCCGCAGTAAGATTTAATCAGTCAACAACCATTAAAACTTATGGGGAAAAATTATTGCCTATCCTGGCAAAAAATACATGTATATTCTCATGTAGGCTGTATGTAGTTTTATTCAAGGCATGAATACACCCCATCTCACTAGCCATTTTGTAATTTCAGTTTATCTGTGTGTTGGGTAAATGTGGCAAAGTTCTGTAGCATGTGGTCCTGCGCGGGTGGCCTATATGAGTAGAGTTCAGTGGCTGCCTCATCAGATTTGAGGGCTCGACTTATAGGTCTCTGAAAGCAAAAGCTGCTTTCCATTTGGGCTTTTTCTCCCCCGCTGCAGAACAAATTTCCATAGCATGCCTCTGCCCTCACTTTAACTGATCATAAATTGTAAAAACAACAGATACAAGTTGCACACAAGAGGAGGTTCTGATTTGATATATGAGAAAAAAAATTACTTTGAGAACAGTCAGTACCAAAATAGTTTTCCTACAATGTGAGTGATTATTCAACACTTGAGATTTTTAAAGTTTGGATGGACAGGATGTTAGCCATTCTTGTCTAGGCCCTGCTTCTAGCATGGTAGGTTGGACTATATGATTTCTAATGTCCTTTTCAACCTGGGGTATTCTGTGATTCGTATAATAATAACATGTGTGAGCATGCAGGTATAACAAGAATGAAAGTTAGCTGGCATGTGCTCCAATATGTGCTAGTAGACAGAATTAGTAACCTGGCTCCATGCAGCATTTGAATGCTACCTGGAGCTAGTCCTAAAATTCATGCTTGTATGCTCCCACCACTACTGCAAAATAAAATGCTGTGCATGGATGCCTTCAATGAGATGTGAAGGCTGGGGACTGTCTTGGGCAGAGCAACCATAGAATTGTAGAATTCTCTATTCTTGGAGATGTCAAAAGATTGACCAGCAAAACAACTTTCTTGAATTTCCAGAGGGCGGACTTTGATCTGTTTGGGATGCTTGTAGCACAGGTCCCTTGGGAGTCACTTCTTAAGCATAAAGGGGTCCAGGAAGCCTGGATGCCCCTTGAGATGGAAATCTTAAAGATGCAAGAACAGGCTGTCCCTGAGAGCCATAAGGCAAGCCGTAGGGGAAGACGACCAGTGTGGATGAGCCAGGAACTACTGTTGAAACTCTGGAAGAAAAAGAGAGTCTATGTGTTTCGGAAGAAGGGACAGGCTACTCGGGGAGATTACAAGAAAGTAGCTAAGGTATGCAGGGAGGAAGTTAGGAAGGCAAAAGCCCAATTTGAACTCAGATTGGCCACTGCAGTAAAGGAGAATAAAAAATCCTTTTATAAATATATCAACGGTAAAAGAAGAACAAGAGAGAATTTTCATCCTATACTTGATGCAGCAGGGAATGTGGCCACTGAGGATAAGGAGAAGGATGAGGTCCTCAACACCTTCTTTCCATCTGCCTTTGATAGCCAGACCAGTTTTCTTCCAGGCATTTTATGGAAGTCTGGGATGCTACTCAGAATATATTCCCAGTGATTCAGGTGGAGACAGTTAGACACTCTACAGCTTCCTGAAGGGAGGTTGTGGTGAAAAGGGGTTTGGCCTCTTCTCCCAGGCAAAGAACAGGATGCAGGGAAACAGCTGCAAGTTGTACCAGAGAAGGTTTAGGTTGGACATGAGGAAAAACTCCTTCTCTCAGAGAGTGGTCAGGCACTGGAATGGCCTTCCCAGGAAGGTGGTGGTGTCACCGTCCCTGACAGTGTTCAAGAGTCGCCTGGATAAGGAGCTATGAGATATGATTTAGTTTGTGGTAGCAATGGTAATGAGAAGACAGTTGGACTGGATGACTTTACAGGTCGTTTCCAGCCTTGTGATTCTATGATTCTATGATTCAGTGACTGTGAAGACCTACCTGTCCAAAGAGCCAAATGCAGACCTGAAGAGATACAGAATAAACACGGGAACACAAGGTGAGTTTAGCACTCTGCTGTGCAACCAAAGTGAGGTTCAGATAAAAGTTTCTGATAATGGGATTCCTTCTCTTGCTTTACTCCGAGGTGTGTTACCTCAGAATGAGGTGCAGACAGTGTTGAGGCATAGAGCATGCTGACAAGGTTACTGCACCATGTTCTCAACTGAACTCAAGACTCAGCTCAATTCAATGAATTCACCCAAATAATTTGCCTGGGTCTTGTAATGAACATGTGGGCATGACCTTTAGCACATAAACTCAAAGTAAAGTGGAGTTCATTGAACTGGCAATGACTGGATGATTTAATATGCTTTTACTCACAGTAAAGTTTGAACTTTCTTACAAACGCTTTGTTAAAAGATTTTCCCATGTGGTTTGTTACATCTGTGCTGAGATTTGACTAAGTGAATACAGTGAAATAGACTATTCTTATAAAGGCTTGGTCCTGAATTATTCCAGAGATTACTGGAAAGATAATAAGGTCATTCATGTGAATTTTAAAACAAAGACTTCATATGAAAGAAACAGTCCTGCTTTGAAAAGCTGTTTAATTCAAACAGAAAAGCTCAAGGGAGATTCCATCATCATGAGTGAGAATATTTACATAACTGCTATATAAGTCAAGAAAGACATGCACACTTTCTTTAAGGAAAATTTTGCTCTATTCAATCATGTTAAGAACACAGTTGTGTATTTGTTGCTAAATACTTACAGAGGAGTTCTAAGAAGCTCTCTCTTCTGGTGATTTGCCTTGGTCTGAAATGAATTTATATGAAAAAAAGTTTACTGAGAAAAAAGAAACTTCTTGGATGTTTGATTTTAACAAGTGTACCAGAATGTAAACATTTAATATGCACATTCTTGACAGAAAAGGCTATCTAAATGTACTAAATGTAGCTTCTAAAACTTCTAATATCATTTCGGAAACTGTAAGCAGGGCAGAAAATTGAGGAGAGACCACATTAACAACTTTCTAGAAATACCATGACTCCAAGAGGACACAACAGCCAAAATTGCTTCAGGCAAGTGTATGTAGGAGAAAGGTTCCAGTACATGAGTACAACCCTCAGTGTTGGCTGGTCAATCAGTATAACATTGGTTTCTCAGTTTACCTGATACACCCTTTATTTTACACTTTATTTCTATTACAAAATCTCAAAGTTCCCATCCAGTTATTTTCCATCATCCTCCTGCCAAAAATAAGTTTTATGTGAAGGATTCTTGCCTTTTTTTCTTCATCTTACTGTCCTTTTTGATATGTAGAACAACAGAAGGCATTTAATTTTGTTCATGTGTTTATTACTTGTAATGCAGCAGAAGAAATTTAAGTGAATTTGGAGAATCTCAAATTTTCCTAAGACTTTTAA
The DNA here is from genome assembly GCA_035772895.1 of Perdix hodgsoniae. Taxonomy (NCBI): domain Eukaryota; kingdom Metazoa; phylum Chordata; class Aves; order Galliformes; family Phasianidae; genus Perdix; species Perdix hodgsoniae. The sequence goes on along the minus strand of JAPSGF010000116.1, from coordinate 1,212,062 downwards.
GTGAGAGGAAAGGCAGAAAATACTATTTCTGATGTGACACAATGGAAATGATGCATATATTAATTGCTTCACTCTTGCTCCCAAGACTATCTGTGTTAGCAGAATTATCTGCATACAAGAACAACTACCAATAACCAATTATGCTGCACAATTTTACCAAGCAAAGAATAAAATAACCTCTGTTCAGAATGACCACACAAGAATGTGTTGTGTGTGTACAGAACGAACCAGAGTAATAGATTTGTGACTCAGTTTAGGGCCCAGTTTTGATCCTGACTGCCTTAGGTTGTGTTTTCAGTTGTTGTACAGGCTATTATCCAAACTTAATAAGCTGCCTCCTGTAACAGCAAAATGGAAGCTTCAGAATTGCCTGATTATTTCAGAAACATTCCCATTTGATGATCTGCACTTTTATGAAATTGAACTTCATTAAATCAAATGTCCTTTTCTTTGCTACATTGTTAGATAGCCACTGCCTTGCCTGTAGGTATGCTCATTTGATGTTGCTTTCATTCCATTTTAAAGCACTCTGACTGTCAAGAGTTGACTTGCCACCTGATATTATTTTTTGTACAGTTCAATTTTATCATTTACAAATTCTTGACATGCTAAAAACGGCAATTGATTAAATGTCTCAAAGGGAAGGAGGACAGCAAAAGTGAAGAAGAAGATGAAGTATGGAAATCCTGACACTCATGTTTATTTCAGAGATTAATTACTGAAATTATTTTGATTTCCATTCTTTATGATGTCAGTTGTATTTGTTGAATTTTATTTATAACATAGCTTCCAGACTTCAAACAGATACTAGCCATGCCTTACATTTTACTTCCAACCTTCCAATTTTATCCATTTCACATGGTAAATATTTTGACTCAAAATCCTGCAGTTTTAGAGATGATCATATAGTTTGAGAATTTTCCTCTAAGTACAGGGAAAGAAACCTTCTTCAGCCTGCTGGCATTCCTGTGCTTAATGCTGCCTATGACACTCTTGGTCTTTTTGGCACCAAAAACTCATTGATGAGTCATGATCAACTTGGTATCCACAAAGACCACGGTCTCTCTTTAAGCTTGACATTATTATTTTCCATGCTTTCCCAAGGTTTTGCATTTGTCTTTGGTTATGCTCTATGAGTTTGCTGTTAGCACATTTCTACAGCTTGTCTAGGTCCCTTTGAATGACAGCAGGATCTTCTAATCTGTCAGTCACTCTTGTCAAATTTAAATCATCCACACACTTGCTGATTGAACTCTCTGTCCTATCTAAGTCATTAACAAAATTGCCAAATAGCACTGATAACAGTATTGTTTCCTGGGGTGTGTCACTAGTAACTAGCCTTTAGCTGGATTTTGTATCACTACTCTATATTGGCTATTCACCTTTTTCCTCACTGACCATGTACTAACTCATATTTCATCAGTCCATTGGTGAGAACTGAATGGGATACAGACATAAAGTCCTGCTAAGTACAAGATGAACAGCAGCCACTTGTCTACCCTCTTCTACCATGAGTCATCTTGTAGAAGGCTATGAAGCTGACTTTGTATGAGTTCCATTTCTCAAATCCCTGATGAGCACTCCCAGTCAAACTTTTGTGCGGCGAAGCTACAAGAACTGTGGCTCTATGACGAAAAGCTGATGATACAGATGAAGATGTCAAGCTGTAACTGCACAGTCTCTATGCTTAGTCATTCTCTTGCAGGACACACACATACTTGGCAGAACACAGAAGGGACATGAGGACCAATAACGGATAATTTGACCATATTTGGTGATTTTTACTATACTACATTTCTAACAGAACCAATAATTGTATTACACGTGTAACAAGGGGAAATAAAAGTAAATGCAACTGAGCAATAAAGAAGAACTCGGAGAACTCTTGCAGCATCATATTGGTGTGTGTGTGCATTTACTGTGCCATATGGAGGTTATGCCACTTGGGTGTGGTACTTTTGTCCTTCATGTTTTGGAAATATTTTCAAAGAGGAATTATTATGTTGCTTTCCAAAGATGGGCTTACTGGCTTGTGGTTGTGGAACAGATTGTCTTAAGTGGGATCATGCAACATGTACAAGAAAATCAGGGGATTAAACTCGCCACCTTCAGACTCATATTGGTTCAGTAGGTCCTTACGAACTTGTATATGGTGTTCTTTCTGTTCCCATGTGTGCATTCATGGGACCCACCTGGTGCAAACTATCTGATATGTTGCCACCACCATTTCAAATGCACTGAAGCCAATATTCAGCTCTATGTACAGTTCCCTAGCCATAATCTGTCTATTTACATGGCTCAGTGGATCAAGATGCTCTTTATTTTGTGATGTGACATCTGATCATAACTACACACATTGTATCATCAAGATTAAGATCTTTTTTTAAAGAAATTTTATAATTCAACTTCCAATGAATACTCTGTAAACCTCAGAAAAATATATATTTTTGCCACCTTGCTGAAAGGGATCTAGGGGTGCTGACGGACAACAGGCTGTACATTACTTTATCCCAGAGGAATTTAAATGGTCTTCCCCAGATGGTAACACAACTGATAGCCCAACTGAAGTTTTTCTACATGAGAAATAAGCAGGAGGACATGGAAACCATGGTGCAATAATGAACTAATTGCCGTCACAAAAACATGTTGGGATAAATTGCAGAGATGGAATACTATGATCAAGAGCGACAGGCTTTTTAGAAAGGATTAAATGTATAGGCTACAAAGAGCTACCCCTGAGAAACAACCAAGACCAGGTTGACAGCCAAAATTAGGGACCAGACCAGCAAAGAATACCTGCTAGGGTCTGTTGCTGAGGCCTTGCTTCAGCTACAAGAAACATCAAATTTGTAGGCTCTCATCCTGATGTGAAATTTTAACTACCCAAATGTCTGCTGGGAAATAAACACAGTGAGATGCAAGCAATCCAAGAGACTCCTATAGTCCATTGAGGATAACTTCCTCATCCAGGTACTGGACAGACCAAACAGAGATGAAGCTTTACTGGACGCAGTATTCACTGGTGCACAGGAGATTATTAAAGAGGTTAAGACTGTAGGCAGACTGGGCTGTAGTGATCAAGCCCTGATTGAGTTTGTGATGTTGAGGAATGTGGGCATGGCAAAACGATAGGTCTGGACTCTGAACAAAGGTGAGCAAACTTTAGACTGTTTAAGGAATTATTGGATACAATCCCCTTGGAACCTATCCTTGGGGACAACAGCACAGAACAGAGCTGGAAGCACTTTAAAGATGCCTTTCTGAAAGCACAAGAGCTCTCCATCCCTCAACACAAGAAATAGAGAGGAAAAGGCAGCAAATCAGCATGGCTGAGCGAAGGCATGCTGGTCAGACTGGGTGAAAAGAAGGACATTTACAGTCAGTGGAAAGCAAGCATGTGTGTCCAGAAAAGAATATGAAGATGCCATCCAGATACACACAGATGAGAAAGCCAAGATGCACAGACAGAACCGAACTTTGTGAGAGATGTGAAAAATAACAAGGGATTCTATATATATACTCATCAGAAGAGACAAGGAAAGGAGAATATATCCTCTCTGATAACTGAGAAGGCAGAACTGACTTCAACAGACAGGGAGAAGGCTGAGGTATTCAAGACATTCTTTGCCTTGGTCTTTACTGGCAGCCAGGCTTCCCACATCTCTCATGCCACTGAGCCTCTAAGCAGGGACTGAGGAAGCAGAGTCCCTCTTCTGTAATAGCAAAGCAAGTCAGAGACCACCTTATGAGACTGAAACGTGTGTGGGTTGGATTATATACATTCCACTCTCCTGAAGAAATTGGCTGTACTTGGAGCACAGCAGGCCAACAGTACTGTGGGCTGCTGCATCAGAAGAATGGTCAGTAGGGTGAGGGATATGTTTGTCCCCCTCTATTTTGCCCTAATGAGGCCCTATCTGAATTACTGCGACCAGGGCTGAGGCTTCCAACACAAGAAAGACATGGAGCTGTAGGAATAAATCCAGAGGAGGGCCACAAAGATGATCATAGGGCTAAAACAGCTCCTTTACAAAAACAGGATGAGAGAGCTGGACTTGCTCACCCTGAAGAAGAGAAAGATCTGGGGAGATGCGGCTTTCCAGTATTTAAGGGGGCTTATAAACAAGAAAGATACCTTTTACAACAGCACTTAGTGGTAAGTCAAAGGGGAATGATTTTAGATTAATATATATAGATTAATTTAATAGCCAGACCAATTATTCTCTGGGCATTTTACACCCTGATCTGGAAGTCTGGGATGCTATTCAGAATATACCCCCAGCAAATTCAGGTGGAGATAGTTAGAGAGCTCCTCCTCCATCTGGACTGTCACAAGTTCATGGGACCGGACAGCCTAAACCCTTGGGTGCTGAGGGAACTGGCGGGGGTGATTGCTGAACCTCTCTCAGCCATCTATCAGCACTCCTGGTTAGCTGGAGAGGTCCCAGAGGATTGGAGGCTTGCTGATGTGACTCCTATCTTCAAGAAGGGCTTTAGAGAGGATGTGGGGAACTGCAGGCCTGTCAGCCTGACCTCGGTACCGGAGAAAGTCATGGAGCAAATTGTCTTGGGTGAGATCACACGACACGTGTGGTGTCTGAGACATCAGGCCCAGCCAGTACGAGTTCATGAAAGGCAGGTCATGCTTGACCAACCTCATCTCCTTCTATGACTGGGTGACCAGACTGGTAGATGAGGGAAAGACTGTTGATGTAGTATACCTAGACTTCAGCAAAGCCTTTCACACAGTCTCTCACAGGATTCTTCTGAGGAAACTGGCTGCCTGTGGCTTGGACAGGTATATCCTTCTTTGGGTAAGGAACTGGCTAGATGGCCGTGCCCAACAGATACTGGTTAATGGAATTAGCTCACCTTTTCAAGTGATGTCCCCAGGGGTCGGTACTGGGGTCTATCTTGTTCAATATCTTTATTGATGACCTAGATGAGGGGATTGAGTGTACCCTCAGTAAGTTTGCAGATGACACCAATGTGGGATGATTGACGCCTAAGGGTAGGGAGGCCCTTCAGAGTGATCTAGATAAGTTGGATCGCTGGGCTGAGGTGAATGCGATGAGGTTCAACAAGGCCAAGTGTCTGGTCCTGCATTTTGACCACAACAACCCCGTGCAGCATTATAGGCTTGGGGACGAGTAACTGCACAATTGTGAAGGGAAAAGAGACCTGATGCTCAGCTGAACATGAGCTGACAGTGTGCCCAGGTGGCCAAGAGGGCCAACGGCATCCTGGCCTGCATGAGAAATACTGTGGCGAGCAGGAGCAGGGAGGTAATCATCCCCCTGTACTCAAAACTGGTGAGGCCACACCTCGAGTACTGTGTTCAGTTCTGGGCCCCTCACTACAAGAAAGACATTGAGGCCCTGGAGCATGTCCAGTGAAGGGCAACTAAACTGGTAAGAGGTCTGGTGCACAAATCTTATGAGGAGCGGCTGAGGAAGCTGGGATTGTTTAATCTGGACAAGAGGTGGCTCAGGGGAGACCTCACTGCACTCTACGGCTTCCTGAAGGGAGATTGTGGTGAAGAGGGGTTTGTCCTCTTCTCCCAGGCAACAAACAGGACCTGTGCCCAGGGAGGTGGTGGAGTCGCTGTCCCTGGCGGTGTTCAAGAGGTGCCTGGATGAGGAGCTATGAGATATGATTTAGTTTGTGGTAGCAGTAGCAACAGTAATGAGAAGATGGTTGGACTACATGACCTTACAGGTCATTTCCAACCTTGTGATTCTATGATTCTATGAGATTAAAAGAGGTGAGATTTAGGTAAGATGTTCAGAGCATCAGCAGTTGGTTCCAGTTGTGAGGCATTGGAACCAACTGCCCAGAGAAGTTGTGGATTGCCTATCCCTGGAAGCATTCAAAGCCAGGTTGGATTGGGCTCCAGGAGACCTCATCTAGTGGCCCATGTGTCAACAGGCTGGTTTGGCCCAGTTCCATGACTAGCAGAGTGGAGAGATTTTGCAAAATCCACACATCTGGAAAAGGGAATCAAGGGACCCCAAAATAATTACAAACAGTAGCAATGATCTGAGGAGAAACAAACTAATTTACTAAGTATGGTATCGAAATGCAAGATAACACACTATAATACAATACAATTAGAATCAAAACTAATAAATCAAATATAATGAGAGTGTCCAAAAGGTAGATAGCCCTCACCATAACACTGAGGTGAGATGCGCAGTCCAGTTGAGCAGCACAAAGAAGAGCCTGACAAAGAAGAGCTAGCAGTGAAGGTAAATCAGCTCCTGGGCTGCATTCACGGAGTCATTACTAGGTATATATGTGATCATACCACTCTAACCGCTGCTTGTCAGGCCATATCTGGTGTACTGTATCCAGTTCTGGTACTTGAAATTCAAAGATGTGGACAGACAGGAGAGGGTGCAAAAGAGGGTCAAGAAGATAATCAGAGGGCTGGAAAACTCTGCTCTGATGAAAGGCTTACTCTGGCTTCGAAAGAGCCTCATCCCAGTATTCCAATATTTAGAGGATGGCTACAAAGACAGCAAAGTTTAAAAGGGGCCACAAAAAGAAGACAAGAACTTGTGGCTAAAAGTTACCCTAGTAGGGGTTTCATCTTGATAAAAAAAAGATCTTTATTGCAGTGAAAGTAATCAATCACTGTAAAAATCTCTCCAGAGATGTGGTGGAGCATCCAACACTGAAAGTTTTCAAGGTGTGATTGGACAGAGAACTAGATAATGTCATCTAAATTCTCTTTTCCCTCAAAAGGTCAGAAAAAAACTGTGCTATTGTTCTGTGGCCTGTAATGATTCTCAGGATAGTACAATCTTTTGTCTAAGGGAATATATTCACAGTCTAGTGTAGCATCTTCCTGGAAAAGCCATGGACTCCTTGCATCAGCCCTGGCTTCGGAAGCATCCAGATTATTAAGAGCATTGAGGAGAAAAATAGGTTAGCTGCATTATATCTAGCACATCTGTACTGCTTCCTGTACCCATATTAGTCTTGATGTTTACATGGCACAGAAAGTAACTGTTAGATGCATAAATCCAATGCTGTATTTGAATGTGAATTCCTAAGCAGAAGGAACTAAAGTAAGGTCAGATAGGGTTGTTTTCCAAAGCCCTGGGGATCTACTCATGTTCACCATTTCTAGGGAAGAAGGGGGGTAGAGGAGGAGGGCAGCAGATTAAGCACATTGCCCCTGCAGCAGTTCATCACAGAGCAGAGAGCCTTTTCAGCCCTTAGCAGAAAAGCAGAAAGAAGGAAATAAAAATCTTGAGTTTGAATGAGAAGATGAGGGCAAAGAAAGCAGCTGCCAGAATTGAGCCCAAAGGCAGAAGGTCTGCTAGGGACAGAAGGTAGTGACCAAAAACACTGCTGGGAGGAGAGAGCATATGCAATATTTATTGTATGTGCTTTAGGCTCAACAGTCCCTGTGTGTGCTCCTGACAAATTGTTTATGACCAAGGTTCCCTTGGCTGTGATTTTAATGATGCTTACCCAACTACATGGTTTCAGTAGTACATGAAAAGTTCAATAAATGGAAATCATCCTTAGTTAAAGCTTTTGAATGTTATGTCCACTTAGGTGGAGGCAAAACACTGATCATTTTTTACTGTGAAATATAAATGCTCTGAGCTCTAATTCTCTGGCAAGGGGTCAATTGATTACTAGACAGGATAAAGTGAATGTGGCAGTATTGATTAAATTGAAGAAGATCATGCTTTTATTGGTCAGTTTATAATACATTGTATATTCTTTGTCATTTAACTCCATGTAGTGTTTTCCTGGCCTACAGTTCTCTGATGAGACTTGAGATACAATGCCTAGTAAGGCTGGGCAGTTGGAATGGGGCAGCATGAATGTTATTGAATTCTTCATTCCAGTTTGCACCCTGCAGCAGGTAGAGCTATCATATAAAGACCTACTATACTAGATGATTTTAGCATGACTGCATGTATCTATTTCAAAATTTTAACTCATTAAAGAGGAGCAACAAAAAATGAAATTTCTTACATGATAGCTGTTCTTCTCCTAAGAACAAGTATTTAAAGTGCTAACATACCATGCCCAACATTCAAACTATTTTCTGGCTTTGTTTTATATTGATTTCTTGCTTTTCTAATCTATCTTTTAATTACCTCCCTTCCTGTGAGGAACCTTAAATGAACATTACTAAGAACAAGAAAAAGTAATTGGTAGCTTGGTAGTTTGAGTAAATAAATCGCTAACATAGGAAGTAGCAAAAGTATTTCATCTTTAAATTATTTCTTCTCCTCAAATGCACACTGAAGACAGATTTACTTACAGGTCTCACTCCAGAAATGCTCTAAGTGGTGGACATAGCAACAATTTAAAGCCTGCAAAACTCAATGGGAGTTCTCAGAGGGAATTCAGAATAGCTTTGCAATTCAAATGACAGGTATATTTCACATTGACAGAATGTAATTTCACTGTCTGGAATTTGGCCAAGTTATCGGGGTCATGTTCTTATCCTTTCAAAAAAGAGTCTTGGGATTTTTAATCATCTCAAGCGGTTGGGAGCTTAGTTTTATTCCTGAATTAAATTTAAATGTTTCCCTCAGGATGTTGAGACAATGCTGAAGCACCTGTTCAGTAAAGGCTCAGGCGAACAAGTGTGTCATCTCATTCTAATACTACCTCCATTTGCTGAATTTTCATACATGATGCTGTTTCCTACCCAAGTTATTACAAACTGTGGCCATATTCTTTATATGAGATCTGATGACAGCAGCCAGCATATCTGTATGCAGAAATACATACTTGTGGTTTCACTGCCCTTTGCAACTACCTAAAACTTGCTTTCAGACTGGGAAAATGTGATTTGGAAAAAAAAAAAAAAAACAAAAAAAAAACTCTAGACTTCCAATTTGGTTAATCAGTAGTAGCATAAACAAAGTAGCAGTGTAGTCAGGTAGAACAGAATCAAGAAAGCACATGCAGTTTAATGCTGACAGTAGACTGTATGTTAGCACAAAGAATAAAAAGAGAAAATATTTGTCAAATAGAGAGGATCTTCAGCATAGTGAACAAGAGTCCTTTTGCAGTGATATGAGGAAAGACCCCCAAGCCATCAGCACAATGTGCAGCTGTAGATGAAGGGAAACAGAAGGGTGGGTTGTACTGCTGGAGGAAGACATTATCAATCAAAGCAAGGGCAAATTCAGGACACCTTCTGGGAAACACAAGTAGAGAGAAAATTCTCCTCCCTTTTCCTCAATCTACCCACCTCCTTAACTCTCAAATTCTTTTATTAAAACCTTCATTTCTGGCCTGTCTTTCTGGTAAGTTTGGAGATCAGCCCCATAGCTAGCACTCAGCTTCATGTCTGCTGTTATCCACGGAGACCCCAAGATATTGGGGTGTCCACTGCTAAGCCTCCATGGTATTGAGGCAATGGTGGAAAGTATTTTAATCTGTTTTTAAAATATGTTAAAGTAAGCCAATTTAAAAATCAGCCTAATTCTATGTCCTTCAGAAAACCTTTGAGAAAGAAGATTGGGGAGGTGGAAAGAAAAGTGATTGTTGGCAATTCTTAGTTATATAGCTGCATGAGTGATTGAAGACGTATCCTGCCTTCATCTGCCGTGTGAGGGAGGAAACTCTTTGTTTGATCATAACTTGAAGGAAATAAGAATGCAGGGAGAATGGTTTAATGCATTATTCTCAGGAGACAGGAGATAGCAACCTCAATGTGTAAAGATGGGCAAGATGGAAAGAATTACTGTTATTTAGTAAATAAGTTATTTCTGATCTATCAAAAAAAAAAAAGAATCTCATTGCTAGTGCACATTAGATCTGTTAAGATTGGAACATAGATATACAGCTAACTGCCATCATTTTAGCCTCCCAAAAGCAAAGAGAACAAGGAGATTTATTACTGAAGTTACATTATAAAGAGAAATTGAGGAGTAAATATCTGAGCACTGATCACAGAATCACAGAATCACAGAATAACAGAATCACCCGGGCTGGGAGGGACCTCAAGGATCATACAGTTCCAGCCCCCCTGCCTGGCAGGGCCACCAAACATACACATTTAGATCAGGTTGCCCAGGACCCCGTCCAACCTGGCCTTGAACACCTCCAAGGACAGGGCATCCACAACCTCCCTGGGCAGCCTGTTCCAGGGCCTAACCACTCTCCTTGTAAAGAACTTCCCCCTAACATCCAACCTAAATCTTCCCTCCTTCAACTTGGATCCATTTCCCCTAGTCCTGCTATTGTCAGCCCTTTTGAAGAGTTTACACCCCTCCTGGGTGTAGGTTCCCTTCAGGTATTGAAAGGCTGCAATGAGGTCACCCCACAGCCTTCTCTTCTCCAGGCTGAACAAGCCCAACTTCCTCAGCCTGTCCTCATAGGGGAGGTGCTCCAGTCCCCTGATCATCTTAGTCGCCCTTCTCTGGACCCTTTTCAAAATCTCTATGTCTTTCTTATACTGAGGGCTCCACACCTGAACACAGTTCTCCAGATGGGGCCTCACAAGAGCCGAGTAGAGAGGGACAATCACCTCCCTATCCCTGCTGACCACCCCTCTCCTGATGGAGCCCAGGATCCCATTTGCCTTTCGAGCTGCCAGAGTGCACTGCTGGCTCATGTTGTCTCTCATCCACCAGGACCCCCAGGTCCTTCTCTGCCGAGCTGCTCTCAAGGACAACTCCTCCCAGTCTGTACAGGTGCCTGGGGTTCTTCCGGCCCAAATGCAAAACCTTGCACTTTGCTGTGTTGAACCTCATTAGGTTCACCCGAGCCCAGCTTTCCAGCCTGTCGAGGTCCCTCTGAATGGCATCCCTTCCTTCCACCGTATCAACCGCACCACTCAGCTTAGTGTCGTCAGCAAACTTGCTGAGGGTGCACTCAATTCCCTCATCGATGTCATTAATAAAGATGTTAAAGAGCACCGGTCCCAAGACAGACCCTTGGGGGACATCACTCGTTACCGGCTTCCACCTGGACATAGAGCCATTGACCACCACCCTCTGTCTGCGGCCTTTCAACCAATTGCTTATCCATCTGATCGTCCACCCATCAAATCCACTTCCCTTCAATTTGGAGATGAGGATGTGATGGGGGACCATGTCAAAGGCCTTGCTCAGGTCCAGGTAAATGACATCAGTCGCCTTCCCTTCATCCACCAATGCCGTCACTCCATCGCAGAAGTCCACGAGATTAGTTAGGCATGACCTTCCTTTGGTGAAGCCATGCTGGCTGTCTCGGATCACATGCTCATTCTTTATGTGATCGAGCATATTGTCCAGGAGGATCTGTTCCATGATCTTCCCAGGCACGGAGGTGAGACTCACCGGCCTGTAGTTCCCTGGGTCCTCCCTGCTCCCCTTCTTGTATATGGGAGTGACGTGACCCTTCCTCCAGTCATCTGGGACCTCACCTGACAGCCACGATTTCTCAAATATAATGGAGAGCGGCTCAGCAACCACCTTAGCCAGCTCCTTCAGGACCCTGGGATGTATGCCATCTGGCCCCATAGACTTGTATTCATTCAGTCTAAGGAGGCACTCTCGGACTTGGTCTGCCTTTACAGTGGGGAGGGATTTACCTCCTTGGTCCCCACATAGAGGTTTGGGGATGCAGGGCTCAGGGACGTGAAAAAGACTAGAATCCTGGCCACCGGTGAAGACCGAGGTGAAGAATTCATTCAGCACCTCAGCTTTCTCTTCATCTGTTGAAGCCAGTTCTCCTTTTAAATTTACCAAAGTAGGTACGCCTGTTTTGGCCGGCCTCTTCTGGCCAATGTACCTGTAGAAAGTTTTCTTATTGTTTTTCACATCCCTTGCCAAGTTCAGTTCTGCCTGCGCCTTGGCTTCCCTGATCCTACGTCTGCAAGTCCGGACGGCATCCCTGTACTCTTCCCAGGTGACACAGCCTTGTTTCCAGAGCTTGTACACCCCTTTCTTCGCCCTCAGTTCTCTCAGCAGGTCCTTGCTGAGCCATGCCGGTTTCCTACCTCGCCTGCCCACTTTCTTATTCAGAGGAATGGAGACCTCTTGTGCTTCCAGGAGGGCATCCTTGAAGAGCAGCCAGCTCTCCTCAACATCTTTGTCTTTGAGGGCAGCACGCCAGGGGATCTTGGCCAGCAATCCATTGAGTAGCTTGAAGTCTGCTCTTCTAAAGTTCAGTGTCCTGATCCTGCTCTTAGCCAGGCCCACATCGCTTGAGATCACAAACTCAACAAGGGCGTGGTCACTGGAGCCCAGGCATCCTCCAACCTTGACGCCTTTGATGATCTCCTCAGCGTTGGTGAGCAGCAGGTCCAGCAACGCTTCACCTCTGGTCAGTCTGTCCAATACCTGAACCAGAAAGCTATCATCAATGGATTCCAAGAGCCTTCTGGAGCTCTTGCAGCTCGCCATGTGGTTTTCCCAGCAGATGTCCGGATGGTTGAAGTCCCCCACCAGGACAAGAGCCCGTGAGCCAGACATCTCACGCATCTGGAGCAAGAAAGCCTCGTCAACAGCCTCCCCTTGATCTGGTGGTCTGTAGTATACCCCTAACACCAGCTGGCCTATATTAGTCCCATCTCCAGTCCTAACCCACAGACCCTCAACCTGTTCCTGACTGTTTCTCGTAGGGAGCTCCTCACAGTTTATCCAATCTTTGACATAGAGAGCAACTCCTCCACCCCTCCTACCTCGCCTATCTCTCCTAAAGAGTCTGTAGCCGTCGATGGCAGTATCCCAATTGTGGGAGTCGTCCCACCATGTTTCTGTGATAGCAACAAGGTCATAACTTCCCGAGTGCATCACAATTTCCAATTCCTCCTGCTTGTTACTCAGGCTGCGTGCATTGGTATAAAGGCACTTCAGCTGGGCTATCTGTCTCACCGCCTTTATAAGGGATCTAGGATCCCCTAGAACAGCAGCATCCCCAGCATCCCCCCGCCATACTCCTTCCCTATGCACTCTGTCGTCATTGCCCACGGAGTTTGGTACAAGCCCTTGAATGACCCTTTTAACCCCAGTAGGCCTTGTTATGACCCCTTCCCCCTTCATTTCTAGTTTAAAGACCTGTCAATGAGTCCCGCTAATTCTTCAGCTAAAACCCTCTTACCCCTAGGGGACAGGCTGCTTGCATCAGCAGCCATCATGCCAGGTGCAGTGTAAATTGCCCCACTGATTAACTGATTCACTACAGAGTATCATAAGGGACGTAAAAGGGTTGAAATGGGAAAAAGAAAAAAAAGAAAAAGAAAAAAAGAAAAGTTGTCAATTAGGAAAAAATACACTGTACAGCATATTTAGATCAATGGCCTAAATCTTGGGAACCTGATACACCACAGCTATTTAGTATCTGATTTGCCTCAGGCAAAGAGACTACTCAACAAAATATGGAGTTAATAAGAGTCTGATAGGGGGCAAATCACATTCAATAATGTCTAACGGTGTCTTATTGGAATTATTTTGCACTGCAGATATATATCAAGATTAAAATTTACACAATACTGTGTATATAACTTGGCATTATATGTATGAACTCAGCAGGATCAAAACCAGGGAAACACATCATCATCTCTGGATTTATTGATTTATTTATTTATTTTCTAAAAGTAGTTTTTTTCTTATGGGAAAAAAATCCATAATTGCATCGACAGATGATTCCAACATAGCAACACCAAAGGCTTCATCCAGGCCAAACCAGTCTTCCATATGATTCTAAGTTTTTGTGATTCTTTGATTCTACAGTTCTACAATTCTATGATTCCTTGAATGCTTCAAACCACTGGCTAAAACAACAAGATGGAAAGCTGGTCCAGCTGTAATATAATAGGTATTTCATATTATAATAACCAACCCAATAAAGTACCCAAAGTGCTTAGGGGAAGCATCGCATTCAGATAATTAACTGCTGAGAAGCAACTAATGAGATCCACATTTCAGTATTGACTGCTCTTACTGTTGTGATTTCTTCCAACAATTTTGTTAAGGTAATGTAGGCTTGTATAATGAAAGTGCTGTCAATGAATGAACATAGAAAGACAAACATTTTTGGGTCACCTAATTTGCTTTAAGTGAGCAATGTGAAAAAAAACATTTTAGGAAGCCCAGGAAAATAGATAAAGGATTACAGTTCTAGTTTGGTGCCTGGATTTCTTGCAGGAAAGACTGTGCTTCTGTTGAAGCAGGTCTTATCAGTCTGCAGTGAACTGACCAATTGTCTGCCTCCAGCATTCCAGTAGATGGAACCACTATTTTCTGTTCCTCTTTGGTCGTACAGCAGCACTGTCTCTGGTGGAAAGAGAACAGATGTGGTAGCAGGTAATGCAGTCCCATCCGCATACAAGAGTGCAGGAACCCACATTTAGACCATTATCCCCTGATTAGTTTTTCCGCATTTTTAGGCAGATATGTCAGCCAGTGATCTGGACCTGCAACAGAATTGCCAGTGGGCAAAGCTTCTCTCTGAGCTGCCTTCCCATTGTAAACATTTTTGGTGGATCTTCTCTACAAGTCTTGGTGGAATACAAGGAATGTTCCATGTGTTGCAATAGAATAAAATAGCCTCATTAGGAAAGAGGCTGGGAAGATAACAAGGAGGATTCTCCCCTTGTATAAAAGCACAGTTGGAGAGCATGGAGCACTGCCTGGGGATGGACTAGGAGTCAAATGGTTGACTATGAATTAAAATTAAAGGGAAGACAGGGATAGATGACTTTTTATTGAGGATCTGCTACAGGTGACCTAAACAGGAAGAACAAGTGCATGTGGCCCTCTATGGACATATAGGAACAGCCTCTGATTCATATGCTCGAGTCTTTATTTGGGGTTACCTCTCATTATTGTTGTTGTTGTTGTTGTTGTTTTTAGTTTGTTTATTTGTTTTTCATAAATGACCTGCATGTAGGACCAAAATGCACAGTATGTGAGTTTGCAGGTGATATTAAATTATGAAGAGTTTTGATTCCCTTGAGGATGGAGATACCTTGTAGAGAAATCTTGACAAACTAGTAGATTTCTACAGATAGGGCCAGTTTCATATTCAGAAGCTCTGGACCTCATGAGGAACTTCAACCACTCTATTTTGGAAAACAAAGCAAGTTATAAATAATCCATGAGACTTTCAAAATATGTGAACAATAAAGTCTTTACCCAAGTGATAGAGAAGCCAATGAGCAGAGGGGCTATGCTGAACCTCACTCTTATCAACAAGGAGGAGCGTCTGAGCAATGTGAAGATCAAAGGAGTCTTGGATGCACTGACTATGAAATCATGGAGGCCAAGATTTCTAGGGCAGCAAGAAGGTCACACAGCAAATCCTGAAGGAAAATGGAGCCCAAGAAAGCTCCAAGAATACTCAGTAGTATTCAAGGATCATGTCCTCTGAGCTCAAGGTCAATGCAGCCAAGCAAAGAAGTCAGGCAAAATGCCAGGAGGCATGTATGGATGATCAAGAAGCTCCTGGCTAAAGTCAAACACAAAAAGGAAATCTTCAGAGGACGTAGAAAGAGTAGGTAACCTGGGAAGATTACAGAGGTATCATCTGAGCAGCCAGGGATCAAGTTAGGAAAGCAAAAGCCCAGAAGAAATTCTGTTTTACCAAGGGAAACGAGAAGGGCTTTTACAACTACATAAGTGACAAAAGGAAAACTGGAGAAAGTGTGGTCTCCCTTCTACACGAGAGATCTTGTTGCCTGGACAATGAGAAGGTACTGAATACCTTCTGTGCTACAATCTTCAGCATGGGTCCTAATTGGATTCATGCTTCAGTGCTGAGAGAGCTGACAGATGTGATTGAAAGGTTGCTCTCTATAATCTTTGTTCAACTGTGGCATCTGGATGAATGGTCTGAAGACTGGAAGAAATAAAATTTCACTCCTATCTTCAAGAAGAGCAAGCAGGAAAACTCAGGAAACCTCAGGTCAGAAAGTCTCAATTCAGTCCCTGGGAAGATGAACAGATAATCTTGGAGAACATTTACATGACTGTCAAGAAAAATCATCAGGAACAATCATCATCATCATGGATTCACTAAGGAGAATTATTCTTGAACAAGCTTATAAACCAAACCTGAGGGATGTTCTTTATTTGGTCAGCAATATCTTTCCACAGCTCAGCAGCCAAAATAGGTTTACCCTTTATTTGCCAGTTGTTCTGTTCCCACTGCTGTAACTACACCCATAAGTCATTTGATACCATCAATGAGTCAGTGTAAAAATAAAGCACTGGCCACCTCTCCTGTTCAGCAAAACTAAGGCCAGTTGGACAGCCTTTATCTCTGCAAATTGGCTTGATTCTCCTTTCCCTTCAGTGGCCTCTGCAACTTGTCATGTGGGGCTCCACACAGCAGATTTCCATCTGTGATGCTTCCCCACAATACGATACGATCCACCAGTGAACAGGGCATATTTCTTTTCATTCTCTGGTAGTTCATTGTATGGTGGGACCCATTTAGCACATGATAGCTCTTCTGCTGGTGGTGTTTCAAACTTATTGCCTTCAGGTCAGTCCATGGTCATCTCTAGGATCCCTGAACGGCTGAGGTTCTCCATCCGCACTCGTTGTGTAATCAACGCAATCCATTTACTCCAAATGGCATCAGTAGCACAATGGGTGGAGGGTACCTTTCCCTTGAGCATCCAGTTTAACACTGGCAGTCAAGGTGCCAGAAGGAGCTGTGTTTCAGTACCAATTACTTCAGAAGCAGCCCAAACCCCCTCATACGTGGCTAAGATCTCCTTTTCAGTTGGAGTGTAGCCCTCTTCAGATCCTCTGTATGCCCAACTCCAAAATCCCAGGGGTTGGCCTTGGGTCTCTCCTGAAGCTCTTTGCCACAAACTCCAAGTGAGACATTTCTCTCCAGCAGCAGCGTAGAGGATGTTCTTTACATCCTGCTCCATCTCTACTGGCCCCAGGGCCACAGCACAGGCTATCTCTTGTTTAATCTGCTCAAAAGCCTGCTGCTGCTCAGGACCCCACACAAAATCATTCTTCTTCCACATCATGTGATAAAGGGGGCTTACAATGAGGCTGTAGTTCGAAACATGCATTCTCCAAAAACCTACTACACCCAGAAACAATTGTGTCTCTTTCCTATTAGTGGGTGGAGACATGGCAGTGATTCTGTCGATCACATCTGCTGGGATGTGACGACAGCCGTCTTGCCACTTTATACCTAGGAACTGAATTTCCTGGGCAGGTCCATTCACTTTGCTTCGCTTAATAGCTAAACCAGCATGTAGAAGGGTCTGGATTATTTGCTCTCATTTCTCAAAAACTTCCTTTGCTGTGTTGCCCCCATACAATGATGTCATGAATATACTGTAAGTGCTCAGGAGCACCTCCCTGTACTAGTGTGGCTTGGATCAGCCCATGGCAAATGGCTGAGCTATGTTTCCACCCCTGGGGCAAAGGATTCCAAGTATGCTGAATGCCCCTCCAGGTGAAAGCAAACTGTGGCCTTGATTCTTTGGCCAAAGAAATGGAGAAAAATGTGTTAGCAATATCAGTGGTGGCATACCATTTGGCTGCTTTTGACTCCAGTTCATACTGGAGTTCTAACATATCTGGCACAGCAGCACTCAGTGGGGGTGTGACTTCATTCAGGCCATGGTAGTCCACTGTTAGCCTCCATTCTCCACTGGCTTCAGACACTGGCCATATGGGGCTGCTAAAAGGTGAGCTAGTCTTGCTAGTCACTCCCTGACGCTCTAGTTGACGAATCAACTTCTGAATGGGTAGCAAGGAAACCCTGTTGATGTGGTAGTGCTGTCTGTGCACTGCTTTTATAGCAATCGGTACCTGTTGCTCTTTCACTCACAGCAACCCCACAACAGACAGATCTTCTGATAGGCTAGGCAAAACAGGCGACTGCTTAACACCTTCTGTGTCTACAGCAGCTATTCCAAAGGCCCATTGATACCCTTTGGAATTGTTAAAATATCCCCTTCTGAGGTAATCAATAACTAGTATACATGGAGCCTCTGGGCCAGTCAAAATAGGGTTCTTTTGCCAGTCTTTACCAGTGAGGCTTATTTTGGCCTCCAACATAGTCAGCTCTTGGGAACCCCCAGTCAACCCATGAATACAAATTGATTTTGTCCCTTGGTGACTCGAGGGAATTAGAATGCACTTTGCACCAGTATCCACCAGAACCTTATATTTTTGTGATTCTGATGTGCCAGGCCATCTAACCCACACAGTCCAATAAACTCTATTATCCCTTTCCCCCCCCTTGGCTGGGGGCAGGGCCCCTCTATTTGTTACTTCTGTTGTCTGCAGCAACTGGAGCAATCACCTTTTTGGAGAAGTTCACCTTGGTGGTTGATTTGTCTTGTAATTCTTTTACCTGTGTGTGAAGTGCAGGAGTAGGTTGCTTATGCCACTTCTTCATATCTTCTCCATGGTCACATAGGTAATACCACAAGGCAAAACATGATGTAGTCTTACTGTTGTCACTGGCTTGAGCAGGAGGACATCTTCTTTTGATAGCTGAGACATTGGATGACACGACTGGGAGGAAATCAAGTTGATCAGCCCCTCAAGTAGGCTGTTTTAGGAATTCTGTTCCCCATTGGATGTATCATCACCATGGATTCATCAGCATCAGGCATGGTTGATAGTTTGTCAATTGTATCTTCTTGGTTTTTCTCCATTCTGTCCAGCTTTTCAGCTACTTTTGTAATGGCTGAAACACAAGCTCCTAAAGGGCTTAAATGTAACTCAAAGTCTTGAAGTTTATTAACCAATTCATTTATAAGGTGTCTTCTTTCTCCTCTGCCATACATTGCTGCAAAAGTACTGGCGTACCTTTCTGGTGCAGTCTTTGTGAATATACACCACATATTTGGTGTACACCTAACTCTCTCAGGATCATGCTCTTGGTCTGGGTCGTTAGGAGTGAAATCAGGGCTATCTAGCATTTCCACTAGAGCAGATTCTCTCAAACAACGGATGCTTTCTTCCATATCAGCCCATTTCTTTTTCTCAGGCATCAGATCATCTTTGAAGGGGTGTCTTTCTTTTACAGCTAACAACATCCTCTTCCAGAGGGTAAAGGCCTGGTTCTGGCATGCACTAATACCTCTGTCAATGGCTGAGTCCCTAGTAATGCCACCCAGTTGGCGAGCTTCTCTACTATCTAGCCACACACTGTTGGCCCCATTGTCCCAGCATCAAAGTAACCAAGTGGCAATAGACTCATTTGGGTGATGTGAAAAGTCTTTGCTCAGACTTCAAATTTCATTCATATTCAAAGATCAATCAACAATGGTAACGATATCTTACTCACCTCTTACTGTTTCAGGATTTCTTGTTGCCCTTGTAGGCATTGATGACCGTGGTCTTACTGAGGGCCCCTCCCCTCAGTTCAGGGGTACATCTCCTGGATCTCAGAGCCACTCCTCTGGACCTCTTTCCTCCTCTTTCTTCTCTTCTAACTGAGTTGAGATTTGTTTCATTTTCCATCCTCTTACAGGGTAATTGACATCAATTTTGGTGCCTCCTATAGTTGATCAGGTTGATCAGTTCCAATGCTGTCATCCTCCAGTTCAGCTTGGAGTCTGTCTCATTATTTTAATTATGAGAGTATCTCTCAATTATGAGAGTAATCTCATTATTATAATTATGAGAGTATCTAGCTGAGATTGGAGGGTGTCTCACTCAGTTTGGAGGGCGTGCCATTCAGACTTAAGGGTGTCTTGTTGAGATTGAAGACTGTTGAGTTTGGATTGCAGGGAGTCTCTTTTGATTTGGAGGGCATCCCTCTCAGACTGGAGGTCTTTTCTCTTGACCAGGAGACTCTTGCTCATTCTGTACTGTTTCCCTGAGACTCTCCCTTTTAGTTCTCAGACGATCTCTCAATTTCACAAACTCTCTCCCTCTCCGGGATACTACTGAAAAAGGCCCGGTAAGTATTAGCCAAGCACCAAATAATTAGTGCCTCCTCAGATTTGCCTGAGCCGCAACAATCCTGTCTCAAATATCTGTTTAAGCTCTCAGGGTCTTTCAGGTGTTCAGGAGTAAAGTTCCATGACACCAAAGATTTACATCTGTCTAAAGTCTCTCCCAGGCCTCTCTACACTCCCTGCCACACAGTATTCTCTGGTTTTGGGGAGGGCTTCCTCAAAACATAATAAATACTAATACTGAGTGAAATGATGAGCAGTACATTCAGGGAGATTAACAACACGATCAGGTGAGCATTCAAAAACTACATAAAGGATTCAAAGGAGAGACTGGAAACCTTCTTAAAAATCCCAAGTCCTGTAAAGTTAGCAGCTCCCTCTGGAGTTGTATGCCACATTGTATGCAGATACCAGGTACATATTTCCATCAGTGTTTTCAATCAATTGTATATACCTATAGCTTCATAGAGCAAAGCAGCAAACCTAATTAATTGAAAACAGCAGCAACGATCTGAGGTGAAACAAACTAATTTATTAAATATAGTATCAGCAAAATATAATGAGAGAGAGAATGTGCGAAAGGTGGATAGGCCTTCACCACAACACTGAGGTGAGAAGTACAGTCCAGTTGAGCCAATGAAGAAAAGCAGATGAAGAAGAGCAAGCAAAGAAAAGAACATCAGGTGACCTTGCCAGGAATTTCATCACCTCGCTGACCGCAAAGCCCCCTGGGGAACGTAGTTCTTCTCCTCCAGACAGGAACCTGGAACTTGAGCATCAACAGCCAAATCCCCAGTGCATTACATGATGTTATGATGTGGAATACTGATAACCAAAAATAATAAAACCATGACATAATGATATAAGTTAACATCATCAAGTTTTTTCCAATTAGCCAGGTTACGTGCAACTAGATTATCACAATATGTTGGTGAATGCACTAACCCCTGTGGCAGGACCTGAAAGGACCATTGCCTGCCTCTGCACATAAATGCAAACTGATCTTGCAATTCTTCAGCAATTGGAATACTGAAGAATGCATGTGCTAAACCTGGGACACAATGATAGGTTTTTATCTCCCTACTTATGGGTCCATTAGGAAGGCAATATTGGGTAGGGCCACATGAGTAGGCAGCATGTCCCTATTTAGTTGTCTGTAATCCACTACCATTCCCCATGTGCCATCTGACTTTCGCACTGGCCATATGGGGGAATTATATGGGCTGTGCGCAAGTCTTATTATGCCCACTTTTTCTAATTCCTGCACCGTTCTCGATATTTCATTTTGCCCACTCAGGAGTCTATACTGTTTTACATTTGGAGTCCAGCACAGTTTTGGCAGACAAATAGGCCCATGTTTTGCATGGCCTCTTAATATTGCCTGTACCACCCGGATACTAATACATGTCTGTCGAAGTCTGAACTCTCCCACAGTTGTCTGGAGAGCCAGATCCCATAGAATATTTATGCCCAGGACATATTCCTGCCTGGAGCAATAGATACCTTATACTCCCAGGGTGGGAGAAGCCCAACCCACAGTTTCAACCATTCTGGGCTGATAGGAATAGTCTGTTCCCCAAAACCACCAATCATCACTCTGTCTCCATCCAATTTGGTCAGATCTCTGTAGATAATTGATGTTTCTGCTCCTGTATTGACAAGTGCTATAACTCTCTGGACATTTTTCCAGGACCAGAATATTGTCAACTCTACAGAGGGCCTCCGATCCTTTCTGGAGGCCCTAGGTTGACTAACATCCCTTGTCACACCATGAACTGAGCCAAAGTTAAGTCTTTTGTTTCAGGTGGCTTGGGCATTGTGGCCCAAGCCACCTGAGGGTGCTTCTTGTTTCTACCGGGGACAATGAAATCCTCTAGGTTCCACATCGTCTTTAGTACTCTTTCTGTAACTCTTACCTTTGGTTTCTTAGGGTAATTTTGGAATTTCTGATTATCCTTCAGCTGTCTCCACAGCTGTCTCCACAGCTGAATGAGGATATGATTGGGCTAGCAGTCAATTTTAGCAAATTGGAACCCAGCCCGAATAAAGTCTTTAAGCATTTGTTTTTGCGAGAGCCTTATGAGCCCAGACTGAGGCCTCTTGGTTTTAACTACCTCTGCTTAAGCACCTCTGCTTCTTCTACTACTCAAATATCGTGCCTACTGCACAGACGCTCTGCCTCCCCCAAATCAGCTACTAACTGGGCAGTCTGTTGAATCACAGCCTCTGAGGCCACCAGGGGGTTTAATATGGAAACTAAGATCTCACATAGGTGAGAAGAAGCCTGCTGTAAGATTAAATCTTGCACACCTGCCAAAAACTTTACTGTATCTGGGCTTTCAAACGAGACCTCATATATTGCTTCTCTTATGCCCAGTTCATAATAAAATTCAAAAATTTGAAGGTCCTTCATGGACAACCGTAATCCTGTGTTTGATGGAATACCTGATTTGTTTGGAAAACCATGCAGCATGCTGCCATTAACCAGTCTATTATCAAATGGTTCTCATTGTTATACTGAACAGCAGCATACAGTCTCTGCCTGAGGGCAGGGTGCACCATCATACTGGCAAGTTTTGATACTTCTGGCCCATTAACCATGACACCTTCCACCCCTGAATCACATAATCTAAGTAACCACATTGGTATATTCTCTTGTTCTCTGCTGAAATTGCTGCATCATATCCATTAGTTCTGTTGGTGCATAGGGTCTAGCAGTAACATATAAATGTTCTTGGGCAGGGGTGTCTCGCTCCAATTTATAGGAGGGAGAGGAGGTTCTTTTAATATCTGTATACCCGGCCTGAGATTAAGAAACAACGGTTCAAATGTTGGTCCAACGAGTTTATTACAGATGTTAATTAGGGAAATGGGGAAGGGGAGGACGGACGCTATTATGAATTAGGGTAATGGGTAAGGGAAGGAGGGCAACAGAAAAGATAGGAAAGAAGAAGAAGCAAGGAGTCTTTATAGGAAGCAAGAGGGACATAGTCATCACCATGGATCCAGCGTAGTTTGTAGTTCAGTCTTTGATCTTCAGAAGTGATGGGTCATCGGGCACTGTTGTTCTGTTGATGACATCGGGACCACGAATACAACCAAACAAGGCAATGATGGCCCCTTTTCAATGCTTTCAAAGTGGTCCAGTCAGCTGTCTTTTGAGTGACAGCTCAAATCCAAAGTGATTGAGTCGACTCTCCTTGGAGTGACAGCTTCTGGCTTTGTGGTCTCAGCAGTTTCCTATACTCCTGGCCTTACCAGCAGATAAGAGGAAGCAGGGAGGTGCCAACTTGTACCTTGCCTTCACAGGATACGATGGCATCATCCCCCAGTTTCCCATGGCAAGCTGGAGTTATTGATCACAGGCCAGATCTTCCGCCAATAAACCATCCTGAGCACTCTCTTCCGGAGGCAAACAGCTAACATTGTCCGCACAGTGATGTAGATTGCCACATGGCAGCACCCATCACTCATCTCCTAGACAAGTCAGTCTTATCACAAGAAATACCTCAGGAAGCAAGCTTTGAGACAAAAAAACAAAGAAGGATTCTCACAAGGGGGCCATCGGTCAGGGGGCAGTCCTGCCAGTCTATCTTATACTTTTTTTGTTTTTTGGGTTATAATAGTGTACAATCAAGGAAAAATAATATAATTGAAAAGTACAATCAAAAATAGATGTATAATCAAGGTGTGGAAATAAACCAACAAAAGAGTTAGGCACAAGGGGAACAAAGAGAAAATAGGTGGAAAGGTTACCCGTGTAGAGGGCTCACTGCAAAGGGCTCCAAAGGAGTGGATCTCTCAGAAGAGATCCTTCTTCCCTGGCAGTCAGCACTTAAATGGGTCTAGGAGAGGTGGAGCCTGGCTCCACCTCTTCCTGCAGCACAGGTGAATTGCTTTCACCTGTGCTCCCAGGGCTGACATACTGCTTGCCTCAGATAACTAATCAAAGGTTCAGGCTGTGATTCAGCAGATCCCATACAAATAGGATGGAGTTCCAAGAAATCCATCATAAGTAGAACCTCTAGATCGGGTTTAGAGTTTTTATTTTCCTGTTCAACCAGGTCTGTTACTTCAGAGGTGTGGTTATTATCTATTGAAATATTGTGGACCTGACCTATCAGGGAACGTAAAGTTGGTCTTCTCCCTGTTAATACGTTAAATTCCTATTCCAGTTTTTCAATGCTATCTTTTAATAGCTGATTTTTACTTTTTAAGGTGTCAGCTCTTATCTCAGCTTGATTTAAGGCATTTAACAGTGGCCATGCCACTGTGTAGGCAGCTAACTGCTATTCTTTTGTAGTTAGGATGTCTTCATCTAATCCTTGAAAGTATTCCGTCATGCAGAATGGGGAAATATTCCCCATAATACTCAGGGGATCCCATTTCTCAACTATGGTTGCTAATTGGTAATAAGGAGAACCCAGAAACTGTAGGATCTGCCCAGGGATCTTTTTATCTAAAGGGGTGATGTTCTCCCCCCGACCCATTTATAGAAATTCCATATAAAGGACATGATATAAATTTTAGTACATTTGGCCTGCCTGGTTCACCAAGTATATAATCAATGCATATACAGATGTTATATTGTGCAATAAACAAGAGAGTTTAGCTAAGCAGGTTATTATACCAAAAAAAAAAAAAAAAAAAAAAAAAAGGACAGAGTGCAGTGTAAAAATCCAAAGGCAGGATCTCCAGAAAGAGATCCTTTCCCCCCTGGCAGTCAGCTGTTAAATGGGTCTAGGAGAGGTGGAGGGTGGAGCCACCCCTTCCAGCAGCACAGGTGAATTCCCTTCACCTGTGCTCCCAGGGCTGACTCATTGTTCGCCTCAGGTCATTAGTCTGAGATTTAGGCTGTGATTCAGCAGTTCCCATACACAAATACAAAAACACCACACTTTTTTGGCGGATTTTGCTATTTAAGAGGTTTATTTTCAGAGTGAAAACAGCTCTGCGAAAGAAAGCACTGAAAGGAAAAAGAGCATTGCCTAAGAGTGGACAGATATCTTCTCTCTTTGAATGTCTTCACAGACTCTTTTTCTTGTAGTATTAATCATGAGTGGCCTACCTTCATGTTCAATGATTCCCACAGTGTCATACTATTTTAAATATGAGATAAATATATCAGTGGATCATATTTCATCCAGGCTTGTTCATGACTCACACTCACTTCACAGGGGCTAACTTTTGGAATAAACATTTTCCTGTTTTGGATTATTTTTCAAGCTGCTCATCACATACAGAATCACCTTTTCCATAAATACCTATAATGCTGTCTCTTCATTATATATCAGCTGCCATCAGTCAAATGCCCTAGAAACTTTTTTGTCTTTTCCTGTCTATCAGAAACAAAACTCTTTGCACTGCAGATGTACTGTGTCCATCGCCACTCATCCTGATTGTGTTACTAACTCCTTATATTCTCTTATCCGTCTATATTCATTCAGGGTATTATAAATCCCCTGAAGCAAGGACTGTTATTTCACTTTTTGTTTGTATAATTTCTGAAACAATTGGTCTTCTACCTACAATTGGTAGGATAGTATAAAGAAGCAAATAAATAACTACAATTTAAGAGATGTGAAAATTCTGTCACATTGTTGCATATGTTCTATGGGTAAGACAAGATTAGAGAGTGTAAAAGAAGATTAAAATGTTAGCAAGATAGTATTGCTTTTCCATGAAATAAAAGAGTACAGTATCTGTTTTCTTGTTTGTTTGTTTGTTTATGATGGATACTATGTGCTTTATTGCTCTTTCGGATGTGTTCCCTGCAGGAATAGAAGGTAGTGTGGTAAGATGACTTAGAATAGATAGGAAAAAACAATCTTTTCTGGTAGGAACCCATTTCTTAGAATAGAACTGAATTAGACTGATAACACTATTCTTGTATTTTGTCCCCTTTATCTCCTTCAGGACTTCAGAGATATACAAATACCTGTGGAAGCTAAAGGTAAGAAAATGCTGTATTATAAAATGCTTTGGGAATGCATTTCCTTCAACAAATTTCAAATAATCAGTTAATTAACTACATATGTAATTTCACTTTCTTAACCGTTGTCAATATTTGGAAATTTCTTTTATAGATTTGTCATTAACTTCTAATTATAAATTAATTATATCTTTCATTATAATAGAAAATCTTGTGGCTTGGTAGAGAATCTACAAATGAAGTCCAGGAGACAGAGCAGCTAAAATACGAGGGCTGCTCTGAAAATAATGCCTTCTATTTTATTATTTTGTTCCACAACATCAGTGGCAGATGGTGGAGGTAAGGCAGTAGAGGTTAAAACTTCCTGTCAGTATTTCATTGTGTTTTGTTGCTGTGCGACAGATGGCAGCAGAGGGAAAGTCTGACAAAATGGCATCTGACATGGAAGCATGTATGAAGCAAATGTGCGTGTCAACATCTTATGGGCTGGTTCAGCCTAGTTCTGTGACTAATGGAGCATGGACTCCAGGAAAGGGAAAAGGGAAAAGGGAAAAAGGGGGAAGGGTAGGTAGATGATCCTAAAAACAAAACAGCAGCAATGATTTGGGGAGGAAAAATAATTTAGTAAAAAAGATATGAGAATTCATCACATTAAAATACAATATAATACAATATAATTGGAATTGAAGCTAATAAATAATATCAGAGAGAGTGTCCAAAAAAAACCAAAGGCCTTACTCTAATGCTGAAGCAAGATGTCTGGCTGGGACAAACAGAAAGGCAAAAAAAAGAGATGCCTTGTGCGTGATCTGTGAACAGTTTTATCTTTCCTTTTGAGTGGAAAACAGAAACAGAACAACTCCAAGTCCTCTGGTGTATGTAGCATGTAGTTATTGTCTTCTGAGAACCAGGTACCCAGAACTATCAACATTCTATGGACATGGACAGTTAACTCTTAAAATTCTACTGCACTACTAGATGTTATGATGTGGAATATTGATAACAAAAAATCATAAAACCATGACAGTGTGTCATGTCAAGACCTACTGAACAAATATGAGGCTGAAGATGTCAGTTTTTTGGAATGAATCATTGCCAGTGATGAGCCAGCGTCAAAATGGCAGTCTACAGTGTAGTGACGTGAATTCTCCATCAAAGAAGTATTTCAAGATGCAGCCATCAGCAAGTAAAGTGATGTGTATTTTTGGGAGGGATAGGGAACAGGTGATCATGAACAAACAACCAACTCATAACCACATCATGAAAATGACTAAGTTAAAGGCACAAACTTCCAGAGAGTCCAAAGAAGCCAACCGTCACAGTAACACCAGGCCCAAAGCCAGTTTGAAGACCGCAAGGCACATGGCCTGTCTTGGCTGGACTCTCCTACCATAACCACTATATCCAGATTTGGTGAGTTATGACTTCCATCTGTTCAGGCTGATGAAAGATGATCTCTATGAGTAATACTTTCCTAGCAGCAATGCTGTCATAGCAGCTGTGAAACAGTGGGTCACCTCCGCTGCTGCAGATTTTACAAGCTTGCCATAGAGGCTCTTGTTCATCACTGGCAAAAATTCATAGCAAATGGTGGTGACTGTGTTGAAAAAATCATATTTTGTAGCTGAGAACTTGCTCTATCATATAATGTTATTGTGCTCTCTGTATTTGTTGTGGTTTCCACTGAAATAAATAGAAGGCTTTACTTTTGAGGAAACCTACCTGCATTCCAGTATTGCCATCTTTATTTACTAACAAAGCTAGATTTAGGACCACTCCCACTGCATCCTGGGAGCTATTCTTATCACTATTAAGCATCAAGCATTTTAGTTGCCAGCAGGTGACATAGGTGAACTTTCTGGTGTCCCCAAGTATAAGCAAGATAATAAGAAAGAAAAAAGTGTGGAATAGTATGGAAATCAGAAGTAACAGATGAGTTACTACATTATATGGAGGGGAGTAGACTCAGTGTGTCTACTCCCCCAAAAAAGCCATTGTTCCCCTGATTATTTCCTAAGAAAACAAAGCTGAAAGTTCAGAAGAAGTGGGGATGGTGTCATCTATAGCAATGATATAATTCAATTTTGTGTACTCTTTTCTATTTCCTTCTTTGTTATTTCACTCATTCTATCCATTTCAAATTATAAATTGATACCAATTTCTTCTGTAAATATTGCCATCTATTTCTTCTTACTCAGTTTCTCTAGAAAATCTTGCTGTCTCTAAATCTTACATTATACTTCATGTTTCAATTAGACTAATTAGAAATACTGCAGTATAGTGTTGCTCTCATTGGATGAGAATACAAAATCATTGCCCAGTAGGAGTTCACAAGCAGTTTGACATATTGGAATATGCAACTGATTCAGTTCTCATGTTTGGAAAGTTCTGGTATAATTACAATACTCCTCAGACTGAGACTAAGTAGTAGACGGTCAAAGAGCAGAGTCAGCAAAGGACACTGCGTGCAATCATATCAAAAGATATCTGGTATGCTCCAAAGCACTCTGAAGTCTCCTACTTCTGCTAGATAACAGCTGAAGACCAGCTGTAAAAACAGCTTCCATGCATGCACATACACTGGGGGACTGAGAGGGAATACATGGAAATTAGAAAGTTGGAAATTATGTGCGAGGAGTCTCAGGAAAAAGGTTCAGTAAGACTGTTGAAATAATAATAATGTAAAAATAGGAGAGTTCCTGTTCCTCAAAGCCTGCTCTATAAGTCATATGATTCTAACATGAAATACTTCACTAACATGCAGTGATAAAATTAGGAGCAATGCACACTGAAAGTAAAAAAAAAAAGTAAAAATGGGAAGTTAAAGGCCAGTTAAAGGAGCCACCTATTGATACTCCTTGTTCCATCATAGCCAGAACCAGGATCTCAAGGAAGATGAGCCTTGACCAAGATCATCTGATATACCTAAGCAAGGCTAGCAGGCTGGTTCCATCTATCTTCATTCTTGTGGTCAGCCTTCTTCATGGTGTATGGGACCCACAGTTTTTTCACTAAGGCATCACTCTCTTTATTATTTTTTCTTTCTCTCTGGTCTGCATGAGCCACTGATGGCCTCTTTGGCCACATCATTCCAAAACTTCCCACATTACTTCAGTGAACTAGTAATTGTTATCTTCATGACTAATTGTTCTAAGGATGTTACTTCTTGCGAGGGTGTCAACCTGTTAATTTTCAACTGTACCTCTGTTTCTGCCTGGGGAATACTTAACCACTGCAAGATGGCAAGTGTAGTCCAGAGTTTTTAGGCAAGATTTCTGTATGGCAATGCTCTGCACTGTTCCTTGCTTTTCTGTGCGTACCAGTCATGTCATGTGTTAGAGCTCTACAGATGTTATCAAAGTCTCACTTACCTGAGCCGGTTTCTGGGTAAGTCTTGAATAAAAACACAGTAAAAAATAAATAAATAAAAAATAAAAACACACAGCCTTTCAAAAACTATTGTCACAGCCTTCTACAGATAACTCACATTTGTACTTTCTGGTATAACATCCTCTGTGATTATTTTGCTATCCCAGTAGTCATGAAAATTACTTATTATTTAGAGGGGTGATGAACTGGTAGTTGGCATCCAACCATAGATCCAGTTTGCCAGGACTGAGAGAGACAAGATGGGATCTGATTCAAACTGCAGACACTCAATCAAGATTGAGTGCTGCACCTGTGACATGAAAGAATGAGTGGAGGTAAGAAATTAAAAAATCCATTTTAAAATCTGTCTACAGAGCTAGATAGACTGCTAGTCTGATATAACAAAGTACTGAAGAATACAAGTACCAGATGGAATAGTACATTGTATACAATGCAAACATCATTTCAACACTCTTAATTCTTGATCTTTCAAAGTGTGAAAAATTTCTATACTTCTTCTAACAAAATACTTGGAACACACATTCTGTTATCTATCTATACCTTCTAAAGCAGCAGAACTTCAGCCCAGTATTAAATCTAAGGAAATGCATTTGTCTATGCTTCCTTAGGGACCAACTCCCTTGTTCCTATGAAATCTGGCATTTAGGATCATCCATCATTTGTATATTGCACTCTTTCTCTCTAGATTGAGAAACAGCTTCAGAAATACAGCAAATATACCAGTTCCCTATGGCTACAAAAGATTCTGAAAAATTTTGCTGACCTGATACCTTTTTTAACAGTTTATTCTTATCTGCACAGGAGCCATCATTGTAATGTTTAAACACAGATTTCACTGACAACTATGTGAGAGCTTTTTCCCAAATGGATCACAATGTAACTGTCATAATACATCCATAATGAAAAAATGGAAACTTCAGCTTTTGAATATTTGGTCTGGGATCTATTCTTGTCAAAGACATCCGAAAGCTTAAGAAGCACTAGATGTATGTGTTGTCTGATATATTACAAACAGGAATAGACTAAAGTGACTGCAATGGGGGAAAAAAAAAAACAGCTCGTAGAGTCATTTTTCACCTCTAATCATAAACAAATTATTATTATTTTTTTTTTCCTTCAAATATTCTCATAAACCTGAAGTTGTCTGAGGAAGAAACTGCAGTATCTAATGTATGAACCCTTCATTGCTTTCTGTCTCAAAGCCTGCTTCCTGAGGTATTTCTTGTGATAAGATTCTAGGAAATGAGAGATAGGTGTTGCTGTGTGGCAATCAACATCACTGTGTGGACATTTTTAGCTGTTTGCCTTCAGAAGATAGTGCTCAGGACAGTTTACTGGTGGAAGATCTAGCCTGTGGCTAAGTAACTCCAGCTTGTTATGGGAGACTGGGGATGATGCCATTGTATCCTGTGAAGGCAAGATACAAGTTGGCACCTCTCTGCTCCCTCTTATCTACTGGCAAAGCCAGGAAGATAGGAACAAAGGAGTTTCTGCTGAGATCCCAGAGCCAGAAGCTGCCAATCCAAGGAGAGCTGACTCAACCACTTTGGATTTGAGCTGTCACTCCAAAGACAGCTGACTCAATTACTTTGGAATCATTGAAAAGGGGCCATCATCGCTGTGGTCACCAACATCATCAACAGAACAACAGTGCCTGATGACCCACCACTACTGAAGATCAATGACTAAACTACAGACCACGCTGGATCCATGGTGGTGACTATCTCCCTCTTGCTTCCGATAAAGACTCCTTGCTTCTTCTTTCCTATTCTTTTCTACCTCTCTCCTTCCCTCCTCCATTACACTAATTCATAATAGCGTCCATCCTCCCCTTCCCCATCTCCCTAATTAAGATCTGTAATAAACTGGTTGGACAGTTTTTGAACCATTTTTTCTTAATCTCACACTGGGTATGCAGATATTAAAAGAACCTCTTCTCCCTCCTATAAATTGGATCGAGACATCTGATCAACAGTGATCCATTTGCTTATAATGGAATATTGCATCTGTTGACATTAGAATCAGCAATAATAAATGAACTGTGAACTGGTGGGACAAAACTACTATGTTAATGAAGTGTATAAGTCATATCTGAAATTTTTATAACTAATATTAAAGCAAAGTCCTATAAGGCATTAGTAAAAAAAAAAACAAATACACCAATTTAGTGCATGATGAAAACCTAGTCAAAAGCTAATCAGCTATGCTGAATTGAGAAAATCTGTATATTGTAAAAAATCCAACAAGTACCAAATTTCACAGGTTCCACGGCTGAAAAATGTGCTTCAGACAAGAGATGTGACCATAAAATGTGTTCTGCTTTTTACACTGGGTGATATCAGGTGCTTTCAGCCAATCCAGACAAGCAATGTACAGCGACAGTGCCACAGTAATAGGATGCACCGAATAGTAATGTATAATGGAGAGAAATTTAAAAAGAAATGTCATGGTGCTTGGCTTTTTCATCCACAAATTTGTCTAAATGCTTTCTGAAACTATAGAGGTCTGAACAACCTAAACACCCAGTGAGGTTTTTCAGTGACTGTCTCTTGTCTGGAAGGGTGAACATTTTGTTTATTAATAAAATAATTAATAAAATTAGTTAATAACTAATATTAGTTTGGAATTGGAAAGAAAGTTTGTGAACAGGAACAGAGAAATTGTATATGAATGAGAAGGAAGATTGGGAAACTTTTGCTAGCTCTCTGCTCAAGACTTTCCTCAAATGAGGTTCATTTTGACAGAGAATATCAGACCAAGAAACAGGCTTTTGAGGAAATTGTTAAGATAGAACGACAAAGTAGACAGCAAAGTGTGATTAACCCCTAATGTCCTCAAATATTAATAGACAGAAAGGCAAGATACATTTAACTTATTGGAATAGAATTAAAAATGAAAACTATATAAAAATTATTTTTATACAGTGATATTCACTGGATGCCCAGGGGCGTCTGGGTACCTAACACTTGCTATATTTCAGCATGGATGTAAGCAGCATTTTATATAACATGTAGAAATGGTTATTACTATGATAAAGAAGCTCAGTAGCTTGAGGTTCTGTGATGTGTAAAATAATCGTTGTCTTCTTTGGTTGTAAATGCTGAAAATACAGTGTTGAAATGCACAGATGTATAGGGTGAATATCTCAAAATACTGTGCTAAAGATGTTTTGTTTTGTTTTGCTTTGTTTTTGTGAAACATAACATAGAAGTGAAGTGAGAATATAGCAACAACTCTGACTCCTGAAAAAAAAAAGAGAAAATTATAGTGTAAAAATATACACTTGGTAGATATAGTGTCAAGAGTTACTAGTTTTGACAATCACATACTTACACTGGTTAATGGCAGTTGCTGAAACATAATTAAATAAAGTATGAAGATACAGTTTGGTTTGATTCAATTTTTGTCTTCAATAAGTGTAAATAAAT
Source organism: Perdix hodgsoniae (assembly GCA_035772895.1). Classification (NCBI taxonomy): domain Eukaryota; kingdom Metazoa; phylum Chordata; class Aves; order Galliformes; family Phasianidae; genus Perdix; species Perdix hodgsoniae. The sequence continues at coordinate 1,179,451 of JAPSGF010000116.1, read as the reverse complement.
CTATGTTTTAATATCACTCATGTGGCTTTAAACTAGCTTTTTGTTTTTCAGTGATGAAGGTATTTGCCAGTGTAAGTAGTGTCAACAAATGTTATTATACAGCCTTTCAGAATTAGGGGTTATTCTAATATGTAATAAATCCATTTAGAGCACAAAACAGGAAGGATGTTGGAAGTGCATACTGATGTATACATATGCCTAAATTTGATGATTTTGCAAGAAGGCAGTATTTATAAAACTAACTTCAGTGCAGTTCACATTAGCACTGGATATGCACTTTGTTGCTCTATCCTTTGAAGGTACTGAGAACCAGATGATTAAAATGCAGAACAAGGGAGCTAGATGTAGAATAGGTACAGAAAGTATGGAAAAGGTTGCGTTAAGGGGATAGGTTT
>JAPSGF010000116.1:1102360-1168745 GCA_035772895.1 Perdix hodgsoniae | reverse complement strand
CCAGCACCTCAATGTCCCTTCTGTACTGAGGTGCCCAAAACTGAACACAGTAGGCAAGGCGAGGCCTCACCAATGCTGAGTAAATGTGTGAATTTTTTAAACCCTTACAGCAATTCACCACTAGTGAATGTCTAGTATTATATACGTATGCCATGAGGTAATCTGGAAGATGATCTATACATGATGTTGTTCTTTTTCAGAAAATATACTTGTTTTCTTTTCTAATAGTTAGTTCAATATCCTGAAATGTCATTAATAACATTATTCTATTTTCACATATGTTTATGAAATAACCAAAGCACCCTTCTGAACACAAGAATGCAGTGTTAGCCTTGTTAGTTAAATAGCAGGGTAGCAACATTAAGCATATATCACACATTATTTTCATTTATTTTCATTACTTACAGTATTCACAAACACATGCCTAATTAATCCCACAACTATATGTAATTCCATTAACATGTAATCCATAAATTTGGAAGAGCTGAATGGATACTGCAGCCACTATCAACCAGCTCCGGTTTTTACTACTTTCTTCAATGATAATAGAGCTTTGTGTTGAAATATTTTGAGGCCAAAAGCTGAAGTGTCTGTTCAGATAAGAATGAGAGTATTTGGGAGCAAAAAGCTTGTTTCCCTCAAGCTTTTGAAGCCTTTAATTAAACACATTTCAAAGTAAAGAAAGCACTTACCAAACTGATCAAAGAGAATAAAAGTGTTAAAAACTTTGCTTCCTAGTGCCATTAACTTGCTTTCTATTTTAACTTCTGTCCCCTGCTCTTTTTTCTCTTGCTCCCTAGATTTCTCCTTCTTCCTCAAACCAAGGTACCAATGTTTCCAGAGGCAGCTAAATGTCCTTCTTACTGTCAAGAGAAACATTGAGAATAAATGTCTATACTTAGGCAGGCCTGTGGTTCTAAGAACACAAGATTCGCCATTATATAGGAATGAATGAAAAAGGCAAGGGAAGTATTAGCATTCATTTATTGTGTTTATTTAAAAATAGATTACTTTTTCTATTATTTCATGCCTTCATCTGATCTTCTGCTTGGAACCTTCCACCTTGTATGTTTGTCCAGATTTTTTTCTATTTCTGTCAAAAGAAGAGAGAAGCAGAGACCACATGTTTGTTGCTGGCAAACACTTCTGTCACATACACCTCAAGCGTAAGTCAGCCTGGCCAGATGGCACAGTTTTTAAAAGTGCTGAGCTTGGAATTTTCTATTGACTTCAAGGACACCTCAAGATATTTAGTATACTTCATACACTTAGGTTAAGAGCTACACTAACAGCTTGTGTGTGGAGACTTGCATATTTACAGCAATCAAAGAAATTTTGCAGCAAATATAACAAGTCTCTCTTCTCCAGATAACTAACAATGATTTTAAGACAATCAATGTACATGGATTTTCATGTTGAAATGTAGTTAATAAACTTGGAATTTATATAATGTCAAGAGACCAAGGAAATACATACCAGGGGAAAACATGTGCAGTTATGTATCATTATGCTAACTGTAACAGCAATCTGGAGAAGACAAATTCATTTTAATATTGCATCTAGTGAGCATTCAGTTTCATCATAGCCTATAAAATATTTTTTTCCACCTCAAATTATATGAATTTTGGCAGGAAAAGAGACATTAACTTCCACCCCAAGCTGTCAGAATCTGTTTTTTAAAAAATCAAATCATTTCCTTCTATGGTAAGTCACAGGGGACAACTCTGGAAACATACAGGTCCAAGTCTCTTTAAACTTACACCCTTTTAAACCTCATTAACTTCGGTAGTATTGGCCAGGGTTGTGAGTTAACTTGGAATTTAGCCCATGGAAAAAATCTCTCTTTCCAACATGTTTTTTTTTGTTGTTGTTGTTTGTTTGATTGATTGGTTGGTTGGTTTTTTGTGTGTGTGGCGTTCATGTGATTTTTTATTTTCTCTATGCGTACTACAGCATTTTTTTATCCATGAAAAGTTTAAAAGATTCAATTTGATTAAGGATATAAAATGACACCATTCATATCATTCAGATCCTGATATTCAGTAGAATATGCATGTTTCAAAATATGAGGCAGCACTCTCTTTTTAAAATGTCTCTATCCAATTATGCTAAAAACAAAACATGCAGGACTGTTCTCAGTCTCATAAACACTCTTTCTCAGGTACCTGTCTTTGCAACATTTTCAAACACTCATCTCTGGGTATGTGAGGTTGAATTCAGCTCTTAAACTTTCCCAAGCAGTTTTGTGGAAAGCTTATGCTCAAATTTTAAGCATACAGAAGTTGACATGATAGGTGAGCCTCATCGCCCATGCTGTTCATGGCTGTTGTTTCCCTAAGTTCCCCAGGACCCATGCATGCTATTTAACACAATTATGACTTCTTTGTCTTTCAGTATATTTGCTGTACCCACAACTAAGGAACAGCAACATTCTGAGACAGATAGACAAATGAGACTTCTGATAAGCTGTACTCTGGTCTGGTTTTGGCCACTACTTGTAGCCTTACTATGGAGAATGTAAGAACTACCTAAGGAAAGTTCACGATCATTATTTAGGGCTCAAAAGTGTCTCAAAAACCCACTAATGTAGGGATTATTCTACAAAGTGACTCTAGATCAACCTTTCATGATAGTGTACCGGAACTGAAATTTCAAGATTCAGCATTGTTTTCCATTTTTCCTCTCTATTGTTTAACTGAGCTTCAGACATAAGTTGATAAAATAACCATTTACAAACTGCAGCACACAAGGTCTTATTGAGTTTGTGCAATCATTTCCTTTTTTAATCACTAACAATCTAAGAAACCAACAAATGTTTTTAATATTTGCAAAGAGGCACTTTTTTAATGCAGTGTGACAGTGTCAGCTCACAGTTTTATCTTCTATTCCTCAGAGACGGACCCACCATAGAGTAAATACAGCCCTTTCACCTCTCCCTGAAAATTTACCTGAGTTTACAGCCCTATTATGCTCCTTACTCAGCATATTCCTCTGGCTTAATCAATATTTTTACTGTCTTCAGTGCTCTAAAAGTTGTGAAAATTCCATTCATAATAGACCTTCATAACAAATATCTCTACTAATAACTTTGTATTACCACTGAAATAGGCAGAAGGCTAGTAGCATAATGAAATCTGAGACTTACCAAAAAGAAGATTTAAGACCTACATTTTAGGACTGTCTTAGTTATCTCATTACTCAGGACCCAGGTTCTCCAACACAAATTTCTGTGTAATACAATTGCAGACAGCAAGTATTTCCTATGGAATCTACTCAAATGCCCCAAATTCTTGCTCATAATTTTATCAGCTTTTATATGTTTCATAGAATCATAGAATCAAAGAATTATAGAATGGCTTGGGTTGGAAGGGACTTTAAAGAGCATCTACTTCCAAAATCTCTGTTGTGGGCAGGTGCGCCAGCCAAGTCAGGCACCAGATCATGTCTCCCAGGAGACATGAAATTTAGTATCTTCAGTGATGGGGCATCTACTACTTCTCTTGGTGGCCTGTTCCAGTGCCTTACCACCCTCAAAATAAATAAATAAATAAATAAATCCTTCTAACATGTAATATAAATCTCCCCTCTTTTAGTTCAAAACCATTCCACCCATTCCATAATTATCATAGAATGTAAAAGACACTCTCCCTCCTCTTTAGCAGCTCTCTTTAAACTTTGGAAGATTGAAATGAGGCCTTCCCAGAGCCTTCTATCTTCCTTCTCTTCTCCAGACTGCCCAGTTTCCTCAGCCTTTCTTCACAGGGGAGGTATTACAGCCCTCTGATCATCTTCATGGCCTCTTCCAGACCTGCTCCAGCAGCTTCATATCTTTCTTCTGCTGAGGGCGCCAGATTTAGATACAGTATTCCTGTTAGGGCCTCACAAGGGCAAAGGAGAGAAAGATTTAGATAATCATGCTTTCTCAAACTTGCAACTGCATCCTGCAGGAATATTTATACTAAACAGATTATGTGATTTTATGGAACATACATTCAATTCTGCCTCTGGAAATTAGCAAGGAAAAAGTCTGTTGATGAAGAAAAATAAGACAAGTCTTATGTTATATAGCTACATATATAAAGAAGACTTTTCACTGAATGCTAACATGTTTTCATTCATCAAAGTGTCTGAACATTTTTCTATGAATACAGAAATTATATATATATATATATATATATATATATATATATATATATATATATAATCCTCCTGTATTAGATTTAACCAACTGAAAATATAAATCTTCTACAATTAGAAAATCCTGAGGTAGCTGAACTTCTATTTTGAATAGTAGTTTAAAAACAAATATTGATGAAGTATTGTTTGTTATGGCTTTTAGGCCAAGAGACCAGAAGAAATCCTGCCTAAAATGTTGCCTAAGCAAGAGATTCAGTGCTGCATTTTTTTTAATATGTGATATGCATCTTTGCTTTCAAGTGTAGTATCAGTAAGAGGAAGCGGGATCTATACCTTGTCTGGGAAATGTTCAAATGAAAAAATGAAATTGAAACAGAAATTCTGGTAATTTTGCTTCTGCTCAATACTGTGGAAGGCAATCAATCATATCTCACATTAGACAGCTCTTCTGAAACAATGTTAGATTTCCCAGTGGTCTTCAATTTGTACTCCATCAGGAGTCATTTGTCAGCAAGTTCTTTATGGCAATGAATCAAAGAAACACCCTCGTGCCAATAAAAGACATACTAGGTTTGAGATGCAAAAACTTGTCCAGGCTGAGAAAAGCAATTCAGATAAACTCATTTATAAGGAAAAACTTGGTCTGGTGTAATAAGCTCACAAGAAGTCCCACAAGAAGTGTGTTTAAACATCACTTGAATGAAATTATAGTATGCATTCTCCATGCATCTAGCATAGGATCATCTCAGCTATGGTCAAAGGCGAAGTGCAGAGAACATGAAAATCCAGAGAAAACAAAGGAAAATAAGCCAAAAGAAATTGACTGTTATGAAAAGAAAAGCCTTCTTTACTTTTCCAGATTTATCCATAGCCATTTTTACGTAACCATGTTCATTAAGAAATCTGTTTCAGGATGACAATGTTTTATACACCATTTTATGTAGCCATTTAATCATGTGGTAAGTGATCTGAAGTGTACAGAATACAGATATTGCATGGCATATTTGTCTGCTGCCATTTTATAAAAGATCAAGGAAAAAAAAAAAGTAAAAATAAGTTCAGTTTTTTTCAAAAATCACGTTATGGACAGTATGGATTATTCTGAAGAAATGATAATGAATTCCATTGTCAACATTTTGTTTAACACACTGAAGCTCCAGAAATTTGTTTCAAGATAATTTTGAGTACTTTTTTGAGGAAACTATGAATGCAAAACACAGAGCAGAGAAAGGCCAGGATGCTATAATAATCTATTATTACATTAATGAAAATATATAAATATACTGCCTTAAATCACAGAAAGTAACTATATATGACATGCAAAGAGGTCCAAAATAAATTATGGAATTTCCTCAGAGATATTTTACTCCACAAGACCCTGGACAACCCAGACATATCTTCAGGTAGATTTGACTTGTTCATAGGTAAGACTAGATAAACTTTAGAAGTTTCTTTTGACCACAAATATTCCATCATCTTGATCTAAATGGGTTGAAAATTGCATTTATTGACTCTTCTGTTTTCAAGCTTTTACTTCACACTGTGTGCCTGTGAAATATTCATCTCAGTCTCTCACCTTCAGCATTTTCTGATGCAATAAATCCTATTTACTCTAAAGAAAACTAAATTAACTTGAGCAACAGTACCACTAGAATTCTTATCTTATTTTTCCTCCAGAGGTTATCAAATAATACTCCCTGTATTATGTAATACAAAATGCAATACTGAGACCTATCCGAAATGTGCTGATATAAAATGATAACCTTACATTTGGCAGTAGGAAGAACGCATGCTTGTCCCTGGTAATGCATTTTACACTGTCAGTGATTGGTGCAAATTCAGAACAACCTCTACAGTACATCACTTCATTTGGCTGCAAAGAGCAAATGTACCCTGCCTGGCCAGGTGTGAATCTGGGTTCCTGCAAGCTCCGCTGAGGAACCTACTTAGATAAAAAAGTTATCTGGGCAAGGTATCATGAAGTCAGGACTAGAGATGGACCTTACCATTTCCTTTCTTTATCCCCACATAGCAGTTTCCCAGAAGCAAGAGCTGTTCCTTTGTGCTATTGATGAGTTGAAGGTTGAAGTTAGAAGCCTTGACCATGAAGTTATATAAGGAAACTAACAGATTTGCTTCTGACATCTCAACTTCCCCTCTTTTCTCTGCAATGCACATACCTGGCAGGGACATACCTCATGTTGGTTTTCTGGTTCCCAGGGACAGATTGTGTTGTTTTCTGAAACAGACAAGATAAATATATCTGACATTAACTCCTGAGTGTTGGGTTGCTGTCTTGCTCCAATTTATAGGAGGGAGATGAGGTTCTTTTAATATCCGTATACCTGGCGTGAGACTAATGTTAACAGAGTAATATCTGTTGCAGACCTATTTTCACTAACAGACAAATAAAACATGTTTCATAATGCAAATACCCACCATCTCTGCTATAGAGGGCTTACCCAGGGACACAGTAGCCACTTTGGACGATTGCTCACTTTTGCTCAATCTCTTGTTCCTCTTTACAACATCACCAGTTCAACAGCAGTATTAGCAGTGTTGCTTGCTTCCCATACTTCATCAGGAAAGTGAAGTTTTGTAAGCTAGCATCTTCTTAAATCAAATAAGCACAGAATCCAGACATCCTAACTCCTCATTAAGGATGCTGCAAACATCTGAAAAGCAACTGCCTGCTCCCGCAGAAGTAATATTGATCATACCTTAAACTACTATTTATACACATATAAGCTGCTTGTTAATGATTGAGGTATCAATATGTGTGTTTAAGCAATCTTTTATAGGACATATCTGTTACACCTGCATTACAAACAACATCTTGGCAAAACACTTTTTAAGAAATACTGCACTATGAATAAGACTGCTGTATTGTACTTTGCATAACGTAAGTCCTCTGTGCTTGTAAATTCTCTAAAATTTTCAAAAAATATTGAACTACCAAAAAAAAAAAAAAAAAAAAAGGAAAAAACACCAAGCTTCAGAACTCAGAACATCATGTGAACTACCCAAAAGAGGCTCTAACTATTCAAAATTGATTTTTATCTTTGAGTCTTACAGTCTGAATCACTATTACTTGTCCGTAAGTGTACATAGTCTGCTCTAGTGCTAAATGACCCAGGTGAACACAAACCAGGCTATCATAAGCAAAATGTTCATGGGTTTTTTTAGGCTATAAATTCAAAAAGCAAAGATTGAATTTTCCACACATTAAAAAACAGGCAAACAAAACAAAACAAAACTCTAGTATAATTACAAACCCTAAAAACTTAATTTACATCACCTGAAACATACACTGGAGCCACATTAAGTACCATAAATAGCTACAAAAAACTATTTTCAGCAAGATAAAGCCTGTTGAAGTTACCACTGTCTAATACATTATGATAATGTTACTATGTACACAAGACAGTACTATTTACAGAACTGCAGTGCTTCCTTTTTCTTTCAATTAGATCTGAAATCACTCTGCATCTCTTTTTCAGCCAAATTCTATGTCAATATCTACATTAATGAATATTAAACATGGACCTCACATTTAACAGTTACTAGTAGAACCCAGCTCCATCATCAAAAACTCAGTGTTCTCATCTTCTAGTTGCAATTTATAAGTGAATTAGTATAAATGTAATTAAAGTACAACTGAATATATACAATTTGCGTACTTTTAATTACATTGCAAGTTAACAAAAAATTCTCAGTATGAGTAAAGCTTAATAACCACATAAAAAGAATATTATAAGATTTATTTAACATATAATACTCTATAAAATGTTACCATGAGAGAAATAAAGATCACATCAGGAAAGAATTATATAAATATTTCATACATGGGAAGTGTGGTCACTTCATTATTTGAATCAAAAATTGATGTATAGATAATCACTAGTACATCATCCTTGGTTATTACAGCCTTCCATGCAGGCTTATGTGACTAAAAGCATAACCACCTCTGGAAGTATTTAATTTAGAATATCAAGTTCAAAAATGAAACTGGCATTGCTAAAATGTGTTTTATTTCAATCCAACAAGGAAGTTCAAGAATGACCTTCAAAATTATAATTGGGTTTCAAAAAATTGTTCAGATTTGATGCCCCTAAACTGGAAGGTCATTCCGCTTTATCATTGTGTTTCCAAGAAAACCTCTTTCTTGGTCCTGAACAGTGATGCCAGTACCTTGACAGTGGATGTGTCATTTATTTGCTGCCCTAATTCCCATGACAATTAACTCTGTCTTTAACAAGATGTGCTGGCACTGCTCTTGAGTGTGTTTTTCCCTCTCTTTCTCACAGATGATCCTGTTCTACAAAGGTCTGTGAGATTTCCACTGAGGAAATCTGAGATGAAAGGAAAAGTGAAAGTAGTGCAGAGCACATCCAGGGAATACTCATCCATATGTGTGTAAGCAGCAACAGTACGGCAAGTCAGCTATGTTCTGGTTACTTCATGGAGGCTGTGATGAAAAGGTTCACCCCTCCTTGTGATGATCATCCAGCCCACTCTGAAGTTAAGACATTTCTCAAGAATCCACAGTGAATTGCATAGCACTGTATTTGCTGGCAAGGCACTGACAGTGGTTGTCTTCACATTATTACAGATGTCTTCTCAGTCTTTCCGAATTTATGGAAGCCCATTTAGAACTTCTGTTTTCACTGAGCTGAAATACAAAAATTCTGGAATTCTTTTTTTTCTTTTTTTTTTCTTTTTTTTTTGTAGAAAAAACTTCCATTGACTCTTAAAAAGCATTTCCTTTCTACATGCTCAGTACACACAGGGTGTTTTTACTGTCAGAATAATATCTCATCAATCTCCCTAAGCATCTTTTCATCTATTTCAACTTTCTCTGATCTTACTCTAATGAAAATAAATGAGGTATAACATTTGCCTTCTCTTTGTATCTCTCTGTGTCTCCCGCAAAGCAAAACCAGAGTGCCTAAGTTTTTCTAATTCAAAGTGAACTTTCATTTTTCTAACATCTGAATGTCCCTAGATTGAACTCATGCAGCCTCACAAATAATGCATATGTACAAACTCTTGCATACATACAATGAAAGCTTCTTTCTGAGCTATAGGATGTTTGGTGAAATGAATTACAGTTCTCCTTTACTGAACATAGGCTAAATAATATTTGGAACTGATGCATACATGCTCAAATAACATTGGTATTCTCATGAAGTAATATGTGGAAACTTGTCCACATAATATGCTCTTTCTCCACATATAATAGAATTCATTTCTCAAGAATGCATTTAAGTCTTTTTTAAACCACTGTGCCGTTTCAGGTACTTCAGTTGCCAAAATAGCTGTGGTAACTGTAAAGGTCTGCAGTCGAATTTCAAGCATTTATTGCCAAATGGAAGGAATTTTGTGGTAACTTTACATAAAACACTCAGATGATACTTGAAAGTCCTCTTCCTCCTTAGCAGCATCTCATGAGCAGTTCATAACAAACTCATAACAGATTTGAAAAACTCCTGTGGGTTTTTAAGGCCTCAGCTAGATTTCCAAAACTATTACTGGGTCCTCTGTGCCAGTAAATAAACAAATAAATATCTACCGTGGATATATGTACATATATACAAATATAATTAATATTTCTATGTTTATATACACACACACACATACATACGTAGGCATGATAATTTAAGTTTAAATAAAAAGGTGAATAACAGAAAATGTTACTATTTCTCTCATCCAGGTATTGAAAATCAAGAATAACTCTAGGAAGTAAGAGAAAATTTCAAGTAATTGACATTATATAGCACTGAAAGATACTGTGTATGTGGTTGTACAGTCTCCAGGACTGGATATCTCCTGGATTCATTGAACAAAAAAATACACAGAATGAAATGTAGCATACTGATCTCCCTTGAAGCAAGAGAATGGATCAGATCCCTATCTTTAAAATGATTTTATGACAACAGTATTAAAGACAGATCTTCAACCAGTAAGATGGAAGACCTTTTAATTATTCTGCCATAGTTCAAGATATTATGTATTTTGTTTACCCATTTCTTAGCCAAGGAAAGCAATATGGTCTCATCCTCTGGAGTCCACTGAATATGTAAGTGTGAACTGCATCGTTACACTAGCTGCTGTTCTTTTTCTTTCAAGGAAATGTCTGCAATACAAGAAGTGCAGTAACTCCAAGCTTCTGCAGAATGTCTTTATGTTAGCTCCAGTACAGTACAGTTACATAACTTTAATCTCAGCAGAAACCATGAAACTGTTTTTGTTGCATCAATGTAACCAGCAAGCCCTTGGTTAAAGTATTAAAAGAAAAAAGGAAAAAAAAGAAAATCCCATGGGGGGGAAGGGAGGGGGAGAGAGAGAATACAGAGAATCTGTAACATATGGTAAATTTATCATTTGCAGAAAGATCTGACCTATTGCCAAGATGCTATACCAACAAAAATCCAAGAGCAACCTTAAAAGACTGAAGGGGCTGTTTTGTTTTCAGTTTGATATCTAAATTATTCTAGTGAGTATTTATGCTTTTGTATTTAACAAAATATTCCAGAATCTTTCTGCTTATTTCCTTTTTCTAAGCAATCTCTTAAAAAAGAAAAATAAAAATTATTACATGGCCTCACTTACTGTAATCAGTCCTCCAAAGGATGTCTTGTCCTTTTTCTTACTGATGAACATTGGAAGTCTGTAAATGTAGCGTTTAAATTATTGCAGATGTAGATGAAAAACATCAAGATTTCATTTTATTTTTTATCAAACACAATGTATTTACGAGTTTGCCATCAGAACAGGGACTGTGCTGAATACAAGGAAGACTCTCAAACAACTAGAAATAAACACGTATTCTACCTACAAGTGTTCTTATTTATCTTTTCTAGTATACTGTTATCTGGCTAGTTTATTTCCCTGCAGATGTTTCAAATTTCATGACAGCAGGCTTGAATTACTTCAGAAAAGTAGTTTTTTAGAGCAAAACTATCTCATGACTGGTTTTGCTTCCAATCACATAGACTAAATCTGAAGGTAGTATCTTATCCAAATACTCAGAGATATTCTGTGTTCATTTTGCTTAAAGAATAGTTAATCTTGCTAGTCTGTTTTATGTTGCCTCCATAAAGTCTTACATTGATTTTGTTTTTCTTTCTCTATAACTTTTCCCAAATTATCTTATTCTTTATTTAAATTCCAAATCATTAACTGGCATTAAGCAAATAAAAACAGGATCTTTCTGTGAGCAGGGTCGCCAACCACTAGACCAGGCTGCCCAGAGCCATATCCAGCCTGGCCTTGAATGCCTCCAAGGATGGGGCATTCACAACCTCTCTGGGCAACCTGTTCCAGTGCATCATTACCCCTTGACGGAAAAGCTTCTTCCTAATATCTAAAATACATCTCCCCTTTCTTAGTTTAAAACCATTCTCCTCTGTACTATTACTATCAACTCATGCAAACAGTTGTTCCCCTTCTTGTTCATATGCTCCCTTCAATTACTGGATGGCCACAATGAGGTCACCCTGGAGCCTTCTCCTCTCCAAGCTGAACAAACCATCAAGCTTTCTTCACATGAAAGGTGCTCCAGCCCTCTGATCGTCTTAGTGGCCCTTTTCTGGACCTGTTCCATGAGTTCTGCATCTTTGTTGTGTTCATTGCCCCAGGCCTGGACACATTTCTTTCTCATTCCCATTTCCTTTCCGCCATAGAAATGCTACAGCAGCAGTATGCACGGCACATGACAGCAATGTCTTCTCCTTTGTTCCCAGGAACTTGATATATAAACACATAGAAGTCAAGCCTGTATTGCTCATTAGGAGAAGTATACCTTCTTGGACTTTCCTTTTCTGGTTAATGCATGCAGAAATGCATGACTCAGTTTTTTCCAGTATTGGTAGTTCCTTGATTTCATGAACACTGTTTTTAGGCAAAAAGGCCTTTGAGAAAAAACATTATATGCTCCCTTTTTCATAAAATCTTAGTCAGCAGCAAGAATATATTTTCATTTTTGGTTATTTTGCTACTAGTTCTGTGGGTAGAAGTTGTTCCTGTTGTATTTCACATTTCTTGAAAATTTCAACTGTGTGTGATGCTTTGCATTCCTAACAATCTCCATACATTGCAGGTAAAAGTTTTTATTAATTTCCTTTGTCACCTGTTCTCAATTCTAAATCCTGTATATAATATTTTACATTAGGATCTAGTCATGACCTGTTTTGGCACACTGGTCTCCCGATACATTAATAGGTTTGCATGGATTCATTCTGAACTTAAAGAATGCTGACCTAAATAATTATGTTCCTTTGCCCTTTAGAGCTGCATCCTAGTTTCCTAATAGAAACTGCAATTTGTCTAGTGAATATTTTACTGTTTATTTTAGTGATTAGATAGTTTGAAAATTCTATATTTCATCACTTTCTTACTGGAAAAACAGACAGCTTGTTCAAAAGTTTTCCCTCAATATGCTCACGAGTATCATGTACCTCTTATTTAATTGAAAACTGTTCCATACCTATAACCATTTGTGTAAAATGATCCACATATTTTCCTAACTTTTACACGAGATACCCCCAAATTCTTATGACTTATTTTCTCCCTGAGAAAATTCATGACTGCGATTCCCACTTCTGAGATACACTTACATTGCCAGGTCTAATATTATCCAGATATTTTTCTAGGGTCACCCTTCTGTGGGACGTTTTCCTTGCTTTAGGAATTCCATTCCTTACAGTGATGACAATCTAAACTTTCATTTTAGTTGGAGACTTTCAGTCTTCCTGAAAGTCTAGGATTCCCCCATGCTTGGTAATACCTTACAGCATTTTTCGCTTTTGTCACTGAGAGCTCTAATAACTAAAATCCTATTTCCTCTAGGGTAATCTTTTCAAAGACCTTCTTATACTTATTCCTTAATTTTCTAATTTAATACGCTTAAACCCTAACTGAACCCTAACTCTAAATTTCCACAAGATTCTAAACACATTCAAGAAAGTACATTCTTCTTTTCAATAAGAAATCTAAAAATGATTTTTCTCATACTTGTTTATTGTTTTTCTTCACAATTAAGTATTCACTGTCATTACAATAAATTTTATCACCTTTATTACTGAGAAGTCAAATATCAAATATTTCACTATTTTTATTGTCTCTTTATATGATCTTCTTACTGCAAAGCTGTTTTCCAGTTTTTTCAACCTTATTTTTGGCCTTGTAAAAATAATTTTTGGCCTTGTAAAAAATAAATTGATTATTCCTGACCTTTTATAGATCATAGTTTATAAAGTCCTAATCCTAAATCTTATTTTAGAGTGAATAAAGTAACCCCCTATAGAACTATGCTCCTTATCCTATCTTTGAGAAAACCCAAAATATTTTCATCCTAAATTTACCTTTGATTTGTATATTGTATTTTCATATCATTTCTTTTAAATCATAATCCCCGCCATAATCCTAGCCAGAACAACAACAACAAAATTCCTAATGTGAACAGCAAGTAACAGAATCACCGGTATTTTAACCTTTGGTTTTCATTTCCTAGAAGTTTATATTTAAGGTAAAAAGCTTCAAATGTTTTAAGGCTTATTTTTATAATATTTGGTTTAAATGATCTTCAGTAACACCATCGGAGACATCATTCAAATTTCTCTAAGAATTTTTTTCTGTTAGCTGCTTTCCCACTAATTTACTGAGGTAAATTTTCAATTTATTCTTTATAAAACTTAATTCCAACTTTGAGCTTCTACTAGTCACTGTGACATGCTTCAAATATCACAGCAATTTTAATACAGATAATGCAAACAGTTAGTAGTTCAAATTTCCTTGAACGCTGCTTTAAGATTAGTTTGGGATCAGTTCCTAAAAATGTGTTCTGTAACCACTCTGTAGGTTACTAAGTTCTGGCTGCATGATACCTGATGGAAAGGTGCTCTTGAGTATGTTCCTAACAATTTTGTGTTCACTGTCTTAAAATAACTTATGTCTCAATTCAAATGATATTTTTATTTTTACTTCCCAATTTCCTATTAACACATTTACTCATTCCTGATACGTACTCCAGACCCTAGATTTTAAGTGACATTAAATGAAATCTAATGACACTTTTTCATTGACAAATCTAGTCACTAGGCTTTAAAAAAACATTTTTTCTTTCTAAACAACCAAAAAACAATTAAGCAAAGTTATCTTGCCACTGCAGTGTTTGTCCCTGACAGACACACATACAAAAATCTACCTGATCAGCACTTCTAAGGACTAAAAATTAATACCATGCTGAAGTTTCTAGTTGATTGACTCTCACGTATGAAAGATCCAAGTGTGCTCATAATATACATAATCTCAATACAGAAATCATTACTTGTGCCAAATGTGTAAACAATTATCTGATCAAAGTCATCACTTGAATTTGAGCACTGAATATGGTAGAGCTACCAGTGATGGTAAAGATCTAAATTAACAGAGGTGACTTATTAAAGAACAGAATAAAAGAACAGTCTCTTATAAGAAAGTCTATGAATTTCGTTGCTATGTCAGCAACAGAAGCTTGGGGTTTTATTCACCCAAAAACCCAGTTTTGGGTGAACAGTTTGGGATTGCCTAGAGATGGCAAAGAGAGAAAAGAAAAAAAAAAAAAAAAGAAAATTTTCCAACACAGAAATTTCAGGTTTCTAATGATGAGACTCAGAGCTCGATAATCTGCAGATCCTTCCATCTTTGCTCAGATGAGCTGTGACACTGCCAAACCAAACCTTCACTAACTCAGAGATCTCCATACCTGTATTTTCGGTCCTTGAAGTCAAGTTAAAGTAGAAAATGATCAACAACTATTTGAGCATTAGAAATATAGCTGCTTATATTTTCTTTCTTCTTGAACCCCTCAAGACAAAGGTGAAAAATCACTTCTTAGGAGATTTGGATTTTTGAGCATATATATTTATCTTCAGCTGCATGATTCTACTCTCTTCAGTGTCTGATTTTAAGCACAGATTTAACGGATATAAGCATAGACTCCATATTCAGTGAACAGACTTCAGTGTCTTGCTAAAATAACATATAGACTTGTTTAATCCCCTCTCCACGGAGGCTTAATTTGATCTTGTATCCACCTTGTATCTCATGAATTAAAAACAGAATGACTATGTGTCCTTCTTTCTTATGAAAACATATTTTTGTAGAATGTAAACACACATTCTACATTAGAAAAGAAAGCAAGCAAGGCTGGGAGAGTAGAATTTCATTCCTAAAGATGTTGACAGCTTAGAGAAATTGTATAAAACTGTTTCATTAGAAGTTTATGGTGGTCACTTTGAGAGGAGGAACATCTCTGGGAAGCAGTCCATCAGAAAAGAAACTGATAGCCTTGCTGTCAAATACCTGCTCTCCAGTAATGTAAACAGTAAGTTAGAATCTATAAATAGGAGTACAGAAGGCAAGATAAACTAACTTTCTTACTCTGCTAAGAATTGGTAGCACTTAAATTCCAGGTTTAAGGCTTTCTGATTTTGAAGGGAAAAATCCTCCCCTTTCATTTCTATGATACATTGATAAAGGGGACATTATTATGATTCACTTTGCTTGTAAGGCAAACAGACAAAGTATGAGCTCACCAGTATGGATTAGATATTCAAACAAGTTATTAAAATGTAAATCTTTTACTGTTGTCTTTAATGTCCACTGTCTGAGACTCTATAAAAATAATAAATTCTGTAATCTGTAGGATATATACATTTGCCAATAAAATACTTATAATTCACTGAAAATTATTGTTCAGCTGCTAGTATCAGTGGAAATAAGAAGAAAAATAAATCCAGTTGCATCTTTTATCTTACTTCAGCACAGCTATCCCATCCTAATCTAAAACTTAAACAGCTTCTGATTACACATTGATGCATGCACTCCAGAAAGATTTACCAAAAGTGCAGAGGAAAAGACAAATGTGAGCAAAGGATTACATTATATTGTTGCAGTGATCTAAGACTTCTTTTTCACTCCTGTGTTGATACATTACAAATTTACCTCTTGTCCATACTTCAAATTTCTTGTAAGAACAGCAATTTTAAAAAAGAAATGCAATTCTAATGGTCAGTTAAAAAAAAAAAAAAAAAGGAAGAAGAAGGAGAAAACAAACAAACAAACAAAACAAAACAAAACACACAGTTTTTTCAGGAATTTTTTTCCAAAATTGTAACTTTTACTGACAAAGTATTGGGTTTTCCTACTATCCAGCATCATCTCTTTCAGCAATTACCACTAAAAACTTACAAAGCTGTTAAAGGTGAATCAGAGAAAGAATGAGTGAAGAAAAAAGAAAAGAGCAGACAAGTGTTAAGCTGAACAATATGAAAATCAGAGTCTTCTGTTCCCTCACACTGTACACACTGCTGTCCAGTGATGGACCAAATCCAGTCTTAATGAAACAATTTTATTCTGATAAAATAAAAATCTTATATATTGTAAAGACAAACTAAATTCTTTCTGGGGAGTCACATGCAAGTTCAAACATAAGTGGAACTTCCTTTGAAGAGCTGGACTTGCCAATAGTATCTTCCTTTTCTTGTCTTAAATTTTTTTATGACTGCAACAAATGTCAAATACTCTTTTGTTTAATTCCAACAGTCGGGGAAAAAAAAAAAAAAAGGAAAAAAAAGAAAAAAAAGTTTTAAAATATGTAATTACATATTTCTGATGTCTCAAATATTAGAAATTTTCTATACATTCTGACATTTTCTAATTAAGAATTGTGGTTTATTATTAAGTGATATAGAATCTCTGTAAAGAGCAACATAAATGTAAAATTGAGTACCGTAGTTTAGTCTTGCAGGCAAATAAATATGAGATTGCTTTCACTCACTTTCTTCCCTGAAGACTTACTTGTGGGAACCCAAAATTCACTGATGCACTCTCAGCACATATTAAAACTATCTGATTAAATGGTCTTTGCTGGTGTTCTGTAGTACAGTCAGCAGCAAGGATGCAGAATAAAGCAGCAATGGCTTTCAGTTGTCTTACTCAGTGATCATAGTTAACATCTGTAACAGAGGAAAAAAAGCACAGGCACCATTTGATTTTCTATAATACTACTGTCTATTTGATTCTCTTCTTTCTCTGAAACAACTCCAAATCTTTTATGGTAAAATGGGGGTAGGGCATTTTCTACTCTGATGCTTCTGCACTTAGCTTCCTTTTTCTATTTCACAAAAGTGGAGAAAACATCAATCTCTTGCATTCTTTTTCCTGATAGCAATGGAAAATGGACTGTTTTATAATATTCAATCAGTTTGTGTGTTTTTCTAAGTCACACAGAGCTGTTCTGAATCCCAGAGGCACAGTTCTATCTTCAAGTTAAAATGAGTTGCCAAAAAATAAAAGAATATTGTGATATTTTTAATATAAAAATCCTATCTACAGCTAAACAAACTGGAAACAAATGATCCGTAAACAATAATAGGGAATTTATACTTGAGAAAGATTTCTGAAGAGCTTTTTAGTAAAGACACTAATCATTCCAAGTGATAAAAAGAGCCATCTGAGATAAAGCACTGGAAAGGCTGTCCATGCAATGGTCCTGAATGCTAATGAGCATTGCTTTACACAGAGGACAGCGCTGAACTTCAGAAATGAATTAAATGATTCCTCTTCACTGCTGCTGACAAATATTTCAGCCATAAGACCTGATTAAATACTAATTGCTGCCCAGCAGTGAATGCATTTTGTGGCATCTTTAAATGAAAATGAGGATGTGTAACCAACCAAGAAATTCACTAGCTTGGAAATGACCTGTTCAGAGAATCTGATGGACATTTAGTGATACATTTCACCATTTTATTGCTAAAGTATTTTTAAAATTGTCATCATCTTAATGAAAAGGTCATGTAATAGAAAAACCTTTCCCTGATTGATCTGCATAAAATTTCCATGGAGTAAATGTCATTCCGATTTAGCTGTTTTGAAGATTATTTTGACATATGTATCATAATATGAATCAATATGACTCTAAGGAAAAACATTAATGAACCACTTCTATTATTATGTATTTATTAAAAAATTCTGTCACACAAGTTGACCCTAATAGCATTTAAACTCAAAATATGGGACCTTCAATGGGCTAGGTTAAATTTCCCACTGTAGATAATTCATCTGACAAATGCAGTTTTTCTTCTTTGTTCATAAATCATTCATGAATCCACCCCAATTACATACACATAAAACAGGAAATATTTGTGAGTGATTATAAATAGATGTTAACTATCTGTGGGCATATCCTGAGCAGATTATGCAAACAAATTTTGACTTCTAAGTCACTCACATAATGGTGCCTCCATCTGCTCCAAGCATTTCATTGTAGAACATGGGGCTATTATTTCTGCTCCCCCATAAGAGGCCAGGAAAATGATAAAAGCTTTTAAAAGACATGAGAATAACTAATGACAAATATCAAAATAATTTGAAGAAAAAAAAAAATCCATAGATTTTATTATAAGAAACTATACTTCTCTTGTTACTTCAAACTTAATTTCTCTAATCAGCAGAGAATATCACTTGTATTTAAATGTTGTAGAAGCATGATAATGGTTTGTGGGTTTTTTTGTTTTGTTTTTTCAAAGGCATTTTACAGCACAAATTGGTATGTCCAAAACAGCAGACTATAATGCAGCTCATTTACATTATGTGAATTTCATCCTTGGAAACAGCTCCAGATTTTCCCTAGTTATCTATCAAATGCTGACAGCGTAAATTGCAATTTTTATCTAAGACAAACTAAAGAGATTGTAAAGAAAGATGATGTTGGATTTAAAGCAAGTAAGCAGACACAGAAAACCAGAATACCAGTCATCGATATTTTTCATTAATTAACATTTGAATTAACATTTCTCAAACTCAGTTTCGCTGACATGTAATGATAGACAAGTATGTCCAAAATTAAAGAGATATCCATATACTCCTGTAGAATCTTCTTCCAACTAAGCATTCCAACCATGGCGAGTTACATCTGCAACTGACATGATCATGAAACATGCAGAGAGAGGATGGAAGAAATGGCTTCCAAAGGTCCTTCCCAGTCAGCTTCTCCAAAGTGCTGTTAGATGGACTGCAATATGCTATGATTAATATTCTCAGGTAATTTGTAACCATCTCTTCAGCTGACAGATATTACTTGGTGTGGAAATGTATTTGAACACAAAATAAAACAGACGTGAAAACTACTAAAATATAAAGTAGTATAAGCAGACCTGTTCCACTTTGTTCTGAAATTGTCTGGAAATGCTTGTGTCATCAGTTATCAGTCCCCATAGTTCCAATAATTTCAAACAACTGAAGGGTATTAATGAATAGCCATCGGGTAATGACATCTTAAATTGCTACATCTATTTCAGAAATGAGTGTATGACTGTGCCCTAAGGTTCTCAACTTCAAAAGGGTAGATTATGAGAAATTAAGAGTACTGGTTTGTAAAGACAGCTGCAGTGACAAAAGTACAAAAAAAAAAAAATCTCAAATATGTACCCCAGCCAAAAAGGGAAAAAGATCTAGAGAAGGATTTCAGGCATAATTAGCTAAATAATTACTTCAATATTAAATGCAAGCCGAAAAACAATAAAGGTTGATATAAAAGATAGTTCAACAAAGAAATACTACATTTTAGTCATTAGAAAGAACAGGAAATAAGAGTAAGTTGACACAGGCCAAGGAGGTTAAAACATGAGAAGATCATTCAGAGAGAAAATACTGTACCTTCTATGCACAAAGAGGTCAAAATTAAGAATAATTTAGGCAAGTTTCAAAAACTAAGCAAACTTTGTATTAGTTTCAGCTAGGGTGAGCTGAAACACAAAGGAAGTAAAGGTAAGTGTAAAGTGGAAGACTATTTCACATGAAATACAGTGCTGTCAAACAGATAGCATGAATGGCATTTAAGAATAACTCCTGCCTACTATTGGTAGCGGTAACTACTAAGATATGTCAACCTGTAACAGTATCAGGGATTCAATGATGAACTTCAAAAAGCAGAAACATTCCCAAATGTATCTATTTCTTAAAGAAATACTTCAGACATCTTTTGTTTCATGGATATTTTTCAAAATTTATGTCAGTAAAACTGCTACTATACAGTCAAAATGAAGACTTACGTTCATTCTAACTTTCAGATACTTCTTTTTATTCTTTCCAAGTACGCTAAGAGAATATGTGAACTGAAGAAACTTTGTTAGGCATGTCACAATATTCACTATATGTCTGTTACTGTAACTTTTTCAACACTTTGAATATAGAGCAAAGTATTAATACTGCACTTCGTGAAAAATACAACTACACTGAGAAACAGTCGAAGTACTACTAAAGAATGAGTAATATTTCAAAATAACAACAAAAACCCATACCTATAAATAGGTATGATAGAATTGTTTGAGTTTGAAGGGACTTTTGGAGATTAAGGATTCTGAGGCTGTTTAGTCTGTGGAAGAGGAGGCTGGGGAGAGACCTTACTCCTGACAGGAGGGGAGGGTTCAAATGAGTCAAAAACAAGGATAAACAATTCCAAACAGCCATATGAGAAGTTCCACAAGAGCAAGAATATTATTCTCATAGAACCATACAATGGCTTGGATTGAAAAGGACTCTACGGATCATTGGATTCCAACACATCTGCCATAGGTGGGTTTCCAACTGCTAGATCAAGTCCAACCTGGCCTTAAACACCTCTTGGGATGGGGCATACACAGCCTCCCTAGGAAACCTGTTCCAGCACCTCACCACCCTCTCAGTAAAAAATTTCCCACTGACATCTAATCTAAATCTTTCCTCCTCTAGTTTAAAACCATTCCTCCTTGTCCTAATGCTATCCACACATGTAGAAAGCTGATTTCACACCTCTTTATAATCTTCTCTTAACTACTGGAAGGCTACAATGAGATCTCTCCACAGCCTTCTCTTCCCTAGGCTGAACAAGCCTAGCTCTTTCGGCCTGTCTTCATAGGAGAGGTGCTCCAGGCCTCTCACTGTCTTTGTGATCCTCCTCTTGATCCTCTGTTTTTTGTTTGTTTATTGTTTGGTTTTGTTTGTTTTGTTATAAATTACCTGGATGTAGGACTTGAATGCATACTAAGTAAGCTTGCAGGTAATATTAGGAAGAGCTTTGATTCCCTCAAGAGAGACAAGTCTTGCAGAGAGATCTGGACAAACTAGAAATCTGAGCAATCACCAACTGCTTTTAGTTTAGTAAGAGCAAGTACTGGATTCTTCTCCTGTAACTTGCAATCCCAGATATACATAGGGATGTACATACGAAATGGTATGTACAGTGCAATGGTATGCTGCTGGATCTTGGTAGTGGCTATCCCTACTTTATGTAATTCTTGCTCCTTTCCTATCTTTCCTATCATCCACTTTCCCTTCCTCATCATCCTAATTCATAATTGTCCGCGCCTTCCCTTCCCCATCTCCCTCAGTAACTAAGATTTGTAATAAACTGGTCAGACCAACATTTAGTCATTGTTTCTTAATCTCACGACAAGTATACAGATATCGAAGAACCTCCTCTCACTCTGATAATCAGAGACATCATGGTACCAAGCTTGCCACAGTTCAAGAAGTGACTGGACAATGTCTTCAGTCATATGGTCTGATTTTTGGGTGGTCCTGTGTGAAGATCAAGGTAGGACTCCATGACGATCCTTATGGCTGCCTTTCAATTTGGAATACTCTGTGATTCTGTGCACGGATGAAAAAGGAGTTTCTGGCCAAAGTCAAACACAAGAAGGAAACTGTCAGAGGGTGTGGAAAGGCATCCCAAGAGGATTACAGACACGCTGTCTGTGCAGGGATTACTGCACTTGAAGTATGGTCTGTGTTAGTAGAGAGTGAGGTAGATTTAAAGCTGTTTGAATGACCACAAAGATATTTTTGAATCCAGCATAAATTGTCTCTATAATGATAGCTTCCTGATCATCACTACAGCAATATATCTTTATGAATTCTTAGTAGAACACGTTAGAGCTGCAGGCAAATGAGATGCCGCTAAGTGAAAAAGGATACCAAAACATCCAAGACATAAGACATTGATGAACATAACAAGTAAATACTATGCAAGTCTCAGAGATAGCAAATGAGAAATTTTGTCACAAACAGCCAAACCCCAGAGACAGTTTGAGAAGAACACTGGGGAGCTTCTAGAGGGTACTATCGTGAAAGACCAACTCTACCAGCATACCAGTAATAGTATATACAACAAAGATAGCTTGGGTAACAATATTAGAATGATGAATTTAGATACAGAATTTGCTAAACTGAGAACAAATTTGAAAATTAACTAGAGACTGGAATGAACTGTTTACATGGAAGGTAAGGGGGGAGAAAAAGGATGGTACAATAAGGGTCCGTAATAATAATAAAATTTTTAAAAATGGGAAAAGGTATAATAAAATGTGCAAATAGTGAGAGCAGTGCTGCAAGGGTTTCCTATCAGGAAGCCCTGAGCTTGGGATTACAGACTGAACTCACAGGGCAGAGCCATCACCATGATTTCATGGTGTAAGGGGCAGCTTTAGGACAGACTGGATTGAGTCACATGCTGCCGACAGGCAGGATTGGAATTCCTTGCCTTTGTCAGAGGAAAAGTCAAACTCCTTCCATGTTCAGATGGAGCAGAGTAACAGCAGTCAGGATGATTTTCCTGTCAGCAGGGGAGCATCCAGGCAATGTGTCCTGGTATCATCATGCTGGTGTCCATTTCAGTGCATGTGGTATCAGCAGTTCTTCACTGTACAGAGAATCATAAACAGAATCATATAATAGCTTGTGTTGGAAAGACTCTTAAAGATCATCTAGCTCTAACCCCTTTGCCATGAGTTTAGTTGATAATAATTTTTCAAAAGACTTCAGTTTCTTATCAGGAAGCCCCAAGCAAATGTTGTCACAGGGAGGTTATATAGTCACATGACATGTACATGAAAGAGTAAGAAGCCAAAGTCAGACACTCATAAAATAAATCTAAAAGGTTTTTATTCATTCACTGAAGCAAAACTTACAGGTTTCCTCCTGAAAATTATGCTATTCTGTGTTTCACTGAATTCTGTGTTATTATCTGTTCTGAGTACTCAAGTCCAGTTAATTAACACATAAACATTAACATAAGAATCAAGACAGTCACAGAATCACAAAATTTTAGGAGTTGGATGGGACCTCTGGATTATCGAGTCCAACACCCTGCTAAAGCAGGTTCCCAACACTAAGTTGTACAGGAAAGCATCCTGGCAGGTTCTGAGCATTTCCAGAGAAAGAGGTTCCACAAACTCTGTGGACAGCCAATTCCAGTGTTCTGCCATCCTCACAGTAAAGGCATTCTTTCTCTTGTTCAGGTGGAACTTCCTGTGTTCCAGTTTTTGCCCATTGCCCCTTGTCCTATTGCTGAGCACCATTGCAAGGAGCCTGGCCCCATCATCTTGACACCGACCATTTAGATATTTTTAAGCATTGATATGATCCTCTCAAACAAACAGAACAGTTGCACAAGAGCAGGATCTACTGAAGTAGAGTTTCACCACAACTCTTATGCAAATATAGCCACTCTAATCTAGAGCTGTGTGCTTGCAAAATGAAAACCGTTGTAAAATCAGTGGGCAAAGTTTTTGACCACCATTTTATGCTTTTCTATTTTATGACTAAGAAGGAAAAAACTATACAAAATAATGGTAAACCATATAAGTTGTTTGGAAAATGTGTCTGTATAGGAAAATGATAAACCAAGTGTTCCTCCAATACAGAGCTGAGAGCACTCTTTCAAGTAGTCAGCATTCGTGGAGAGTTGGTATCTGTCCCAGTTGCAAGAGGCTGCTTACTAAACTGTGCTCCATGTTGATGTAATATCAGTATATAATTGCCACTGTCTGGAAAACAAAGGGGATACGCAACTCCAGTGATAATACCAGGATGAAGAACTGGAAATGGGAAGGACTGGCAGATAATTTAAACAATTACTGAACTTTTCTATTCAGAAGCATGGCAAAGCAATGAACTCTTAGGAAAATAAAGCAACTAATACTATAAATGAAGTCTGTCTGGGTTCAAAAATCTGAGGGAAGATCTCATTTTCTACCACTCTACCTCTGTTCTTGACACTCAAAGACCAGGTTAATTCTTCTTGTGACAGCTGATCATCTGTTTATCTTTTTCCCAAAACACTCTCCTTCAGCTTGAAAAATGGCAGGCATTGTAATCAGAAACATGGACCATATCTAATCTTAAGTAATCCCTGCACAGATCTCAAATTATGGGTTGTAGCAATGCTAACAGTGACAAATAAGAATTATTCCTCTGGGATCAAAAGGGAGAGCCAGTAGCACACTGGGTAGAGAAAGGAATGATATAACTTGGGTTGTGTGGTCAGTAGAATGCATTAAAATATATAAATATATAAAAAGGAGAATTCAACAAAGACCTACCAGCTGTCCAGAAAGATGATAATCTACTAGTACAATATAGTGACAAAAGGAGTTGGAAAGTATGGAGAACTATTTAACTCCACACCTATAATAATGGAATTATTTAGCATTTATATAGCATGTTTCAGCTGCATGGCTAAAGCTATTTACAAAAGATAGAGATCATTATCCTAATTTTAGATTTGGGAAATGGGTATGTAGAGAATTTAAGCCAAAATTTTAAGAGTTGGCTCATGTGGCTGTTCTGAAAAAAACAACAAGATATCCAATTGTACAGAAGCTCCAATCATCTGCAGCTTTAGATAGAATGCCTAGTAGCTGCAGGTGCTCATGAAAAACAAAATCATGTTGCAAATGCACAGGTTGAAAACTTTCAAATTTTATATCCCGAATTAGCAGACGCTTTTGTGTAAGATAGCATGTTTGCTATGGCAAAGGTTACTTATAAAGCTGAATAATAGGAAGAGATTCCAGTTCTTCAGATTCCTATGTTATGTTGTGTTCTGCATCAAAAACACAGTGTTGCCTGAAAGAAGCTTACTAAATTAAAAATCAAAATTAATAATAATAAAAAATAATAAAAAATAAAATAACAATATTTTCATTTAATTTTTAAAAATTATCTATAATAAAAGATGCAATGGAAGTTTATGGAATGCTCATTACTTTTTTCTTTTTTTTTTTTTTTTTCCCATAATATTATCATGAGAAAGGAATAAAATGTGAAACATAAAGGAGACAAAAGTTTTAATTTAAGTTGGAGGATTTTCTCTCTAATTTGTAATTGGAAAGACAGTAAATATCTTGTGTGACAATAGAATAGTCGTGTTCTATTTGCAGAATGTACTGGCTGTGTAATATAGATCCTGGTATAGATCTGAACAGCACAACAGCTACAGTATCAAGATAGTAGCAAATTGAAATGGAGCTCACTTCAGGTAAAGGACAAAATTGCAGTTGTTTTGTGGCTCCAATTCTTGAGCAATTTTGAAAGGAGTTGTATGGGACACTTCTGAATATTACACACTGTGCGTATAGGTATTGCTGAATGTTTATAATAATTGCATCAGTATTACCAAAGAAAGAAAGAAAACAAAAGTGACATTTGCCTAAAGTTAATGAAGCTGAGTTCACTAATCCCCTCCTTGATTAGAGGCTTCCAAGTATCTGAGGACTTTGGGAATAAAAGATGCAATTATTATATTGAAAGCTGGGTCCCAACAAAATTTCCAACCCTGTCCTCCCTATTATAATAACTACTAATGCCCTTGCTACAGTTTGCATCTGTTCCAGCATGCAGCTCACTACAGAAATAGCTTACTCTTGAGAACAATCTCATAAGGAGAAGCAGCTGCTCTTGTTTCTTCTGCTCTCCCTCTTCAATTCTTTGGAGTCGTGTCACTAAATTTCAAATGATAAGTTTGCTTTATTACTTTAGCTTTGAGTGGAGGTTAGGGACAAGTTGGTAGCAAGACTTAGACTTCATATTGCAATGCATGAGAGAACAGCCCTGGAGCCAAGGTAAAGCCCTGCTTCTTTCCAACCTTAAAGTTGTTTGACTAATAAAATTAATTTGCCTCTTTAAAATTTAAAATAAAGACAAGATGTTTTGATTTTTTTAATAGTCTGGGCTGGCAAAAGTAAAGGGATATTATTTGTATGCTGCTTTGTCTGGTGAAAATCCGAACTGCAGATCATTTGGACTGGTGCCACTTTGGGTTGCTTCATTTCTTCCTTTCTCCAAGCTGAACATAGCCAAGATAGCTAACGTGCGCCAGTGGCTGGCCATAAATTTAAGCAATGGAAGAACAAGAGAGAAGGTCAAGAAGAGGTAGACAGCAAAAGAGCTGTCTTGCCAGAGTTGCCACACTAAGCCACAAATTAAATTATATTATTCATTTGCTATTGCACCAGTAATTACCATATCGATTTATATATATATATATTTATTATATTTATGTATTTACAGATTTAAATATATAAATTTACTATAATAACTATAGATTTGTGAATCCTGTTTTTAAAACGTAAGAACAGTTTGCATTTATG
Organism: Perdix hodgsoniae; assembly: GCA_035772895.1. Taxonomy (NCBI): domain Eukaryota; kingdom Metazoa; phylum Chordata; class Aves; order Galliformes; family Phasianidae; genus Perdix; species Perdix hodgsoniae. The sequence goes on along the minus strand of JAPSGF010000116.1, from coordinate 1,142,151 downwards.
CCTACTACCATTTTTTCCAGGTCCTTATCAGCAAAAAAAAAAATGTTCAGACTAGGTACGTGTCCACCAAAGAGCAAACACATAACAGATTAATCCTGGAACACACCATCAATTCTCAGCTTTACAAATGAATAAATTGACTGCAAAATAACATCTATGGCAAAAAATAATGACATATCTGTAAAGTGCTAATCTACTCTTCTAACAGTCTGTACTAAGGTCTCTTCAGACCTTCAAGTCAGATAATGCCTAGCCATACTCTTAAATGAGCTTCTGAAGAGGCAAAAGGACTTCGAGGTCAAAAGAAACAATATGCATTTGATTAAAAAACAGAAACTTAACTTTATGAGAAAGGTTACAAAGGACAGAAAATTCTAACAGTTACAATTTTATAGTTCTGCTATTTTAAATTCAAAAATCACGTATCAACACGGAGGTATGCCCTACCTCCGTCTGACTAGATACTCTCTGATGTGCAGGCTCCCAGCTTCTGATGAAACTTCCTCATTTCCTTTTTCCTACTACTTCCGTTATTCCCCCAAACCTTCTATTCCTGAACAGTTTAAATAATTTTTCATGGGAAGAATATCTCTTTTTCTTTCATGACCCAGTCTTACTAAAGGAATATAACATACAAACACACACACATAAAATAAATGCATCCATTATTCATCCCAAAATTTGAACCTCAAAGGAGACATATAAGGTTTAACAGTTTTAGATAAAACCTTTGCCCTTTTCCCACAGGTATGTCTACATCATTGACCAGCATACAGCACAAAGAAAGATCTATGTGTTTTGCTGTGGGATGCAACATTTCCAGGATTTTATGTCTACATTGCTTCTTAACTAGCAGTTAAGTTCGCATCAATAACCAGTAATCCTCTGTACATACTATGCAGTATACAGGCTAACTGCTCAGTGACTTCCACATTGCTGTGGGAGAAGATGTAACTGTGAGTGAGTCACCAAAGAGCTTAACAGTCTCCTTGATAAACTTTATAACTGTGAAGCCTTGGGAGACTGGAATGTAAGACAAAGAGCAAAAAGAGTCAAAGGGTAAACAGAAGGTTCTTTTGTATGCGCTGTTAATCTTGTCACAGTTGAGAAACCTTTCATTCTTTGTCTGGGAGAAGTTAGGGCCAATTAACTGTACAGGAACTTACTGTTTTTAAGTGGATGGTATATAAAATGTATGTTGAACACAATAAAGAGATTTATTCTGATGCTACAAGAAACTCGGGAGAGCTCTCTAACTCAACTGAGCACGGACACATTGCAAACATAGTGATCTAGGCAGCTCTCTGTTTTAGTCCTCATTATACCAAGAGAAAAACCATTCAGAGAGCTCCGGCAGTGCACTTAGTTATATGCCACAGTATAGACGAAAGACAAAAATTTCACCTTAAAAAACAACAACAAAGCACAAATTCAACAGACACACTATAAGCAAAGAGATAGAACTCATCAGAAAATGAAGGAGAATTGAAGAGAATCAAAGGAGTCTGTCATAAGCTTGCCTGTGTCCCAGATACCTGGTATCAAGATGAAGAAGGTGACAAAGCAGATCATGGTCATCTTTTCAGGTATTACTGAATGCCAGGCTGTAAACAAACAAATGATTACTTTGCAAATCTAAAGGTAGAAAATTTGCTTTTCTTTGCTGTGACAGTTAAACTGGATCAGTCCCATCCCCCAGTCCCCTAGCTTAAAATTACAAAATAAAATTCTAACTGGTGATTCACTCAGGCATTTGGATAAAGGTCACTCATTCTCTCTCCTTCAGAGGAGAATTTGATCTAAAGCACTAAGAGCAGTCACCTGAGTTCTCATGACAGTTTCACAGCAAGATCTCATCCTCAGAATTTCTCAAGCAGAATCCGATTTCCTAGAGACTGGAAATCTCCTGCTGCATAAAACAGAAGTTCACTCTCTGGAAAGTGGTCAGGCAAGATACATTTATCAAACTGCCTTGTTTTAGAGAATCTTAGTGAAGACTTACAAGAAGAGATTGGTTCAGCACCCCATGAAGAGCAGCAGCTGCTCCCCAATGCAGCCTCATAAGGCAGCAAGGAGATTCTGAGCAGCCGCTGATGGAAGTCTATGGTGGACAAAATGAAATACCTCAAACCGTAATTATGACACTTATCCCTCAAGCAGAACTAGGTCCTTTAATGACTACAAGTTGCTATGATACTAGGTCTGGACATGAACTATAATCCGAAAGAAAACATTTGCAAAAACAGATGCCTTGCAAAGCCCTGCTGGGTTGGGTGCAATGTTACAGAGACAGAAATGGTACAATTAAATCACAGACACTAATCATCCTTTAGAAGCTTTAATACCTAAGCAGTTATTAATTTTGACCTGACACGCTATATACCTAATAATGTGTTTGGTACTACATAACATAAATCACATCTGTTTCCTTATGTTTCCTAAGAATTGCTTATAATTTACAAAGTAACTGCCCCCATATTTATTAATTTTAATTACAGAACCAACATATTTCCAGCGAAAGATTTCATCCACAATTATAAAACTAAATATATTGCTGAGTAGAGGAAATGAAGTAGTATTTAATTACCAGCAATTGCTATAAGTAACTGTCAAGTGCTAACCATCGCTACTACAAATCTTATGTAAAATGGAAAAATGTATGTGTTACTGCTAATTTAATTTAGTAAACTTAGTCCTTTGCACTCTGCTTAGAAGAGAGAATCAGATAAGTATGGCAATTCCTTTACACCCCCAGCTTGCAGGACCAGAATTAATAGCATTGTAGATGAAAATAATAATTCATACAAAGAAATATGTGCAGATGAAATCAATATAGATCTTTGATTAGTTTCACTGATCACTTGAACAGTGAAACTCATTTTACAGAAAGTATAAGTTACTACATGCTTATACATTACTACAGCTAATAACATGCTATTTCAGCATCAAAAATGGTAACAGCAAAAATAAAATCAGAAGCAACAGCTTTTGATTGCTTTAACTCTGATATTTAATTTCAGGTAGGGTAGCAGACATTTGTGAGTCTATAAGGGCAACTTCTTGGTATTTCCCCTGGATTTTGAGAGAATATCCCTTAAGCTCTGTAAGTTTCCCTCCGGCGCATTACCAGAAATACTAAACATGTAAGAAAGGAAATGAGTAACAACAACATTTCAGTCAATTTCAGAAGTTCAATAATACATGTGTTCAAAGTCCTAGCAGTCAATCACTCAGTCACATAATGCATAATAATGTTACAGGAAAGTCTGTGTTTGCTTTTTGTGTATCCATTATATGATGGACAGGAGAAACTAAGTAGAAATGAAGATATAAAGGGGATGCTGATCACATTATCTTAAATATTGTAATACAGAGGATGTCATCTGGAATTTAAGAGAGTGTAAAGAACAGGAACTAGATGGAAAGCATTGATAGATGTAATGCATTTCTATCTCTATGTCACTGATTCAAAGGCAGACATTCAACACAAGTGACTACTGAAGGCAGAAGCAATAATTCATCTTCACTTACACCATTTCAGGAATGCCTATGAAATTGTCTCACAATCTGGATGTCATGAATGGGCCCCTTTTGCAAATATCCTACCTTAATAGGATGCAAGAAATATAGGAAACAGAATTCTTTTCTCCAACAGATGTAGCACTTCCGTGCCATTATCGCAGGCAACAATCCTCAGGTATACAAGCAAGTACATCATAATACATGGTATTTCATACATATTTTCACTCCATGCATTAATTACATAATTTTTAAAAGACAGTTAAGATTTTTTTTCTAGTTATACATCTGCCTTGGGTTTACTTAGCAAGGCTTTAACAGCTGTGGGGCTGCAGGATTATCCTCTGTGAGCAAAGCCCAGCACGGCCCAACATCAGATCAGATCAACAGGGACCCACCACTGCCAGAGATTAGCCATGAGCAATGTTCGGTGTGCTCAGATTTAAGAAAGGAGAGCAAAAGAATGAGAGAAACGGTCCTGCAGCCACCAAGGTCAGTGCTTCAGGAGGGTAGCAGATGCTCCAGGCAAAAAGCAGCAGTTCTTTGCAGCCTAGCAAAGGCTCATAGTGGAACAGACTATACCCCTGCAGCACACTGGCACCACACAGGGTAGATACCTACATGCAACCAGAGAGTAGCCCACAGTGCAGCAATGAATGAGGCCTGAAGAAGGCCCATGGAGAGCTTCAGCAGAAGCAGTCCCAGGGTGGAGGCACCACCCATGGGGAGCAGCCTGTAGTAGGGCAGGAGGGCTGGGGACATGCTGCCCATGTAGAACCATGTGGAGTGGTGCACTCTTGAAAGATGGGCCCAACAATATGGAGCCATGCTTGGAGAGCTGCAGCCTGTGGAAAGCCCACACAGTCACTCAATGTTACCTGGTCTCCACCTGTATCTCATGGCAGACTGACATTTTGATCATCACTGGGAAAAGCTGTGCAAGAGCTCTGTTCATTAACCAAAGCAGGAAAAACACCAGAGAACACCACTGGATCTTCCTTGATTGTGGCAAAAACAGCAAGTTTATGAAACTTACCATACATCAGAGACTATGTCCTCATGCTGGAAACATTCTTGTTGTAGAGAGTCTAGAGTCTAACAAAGCATCAATGCAAACTGAAGGTCATATTTCACTAAGTATTCATAACTCCTCCCTTTCATTCTAACAGACTTTTCCTTTCTTCAGAATTCAAGTATCAGATTCAATAAAATGAGCTCATTTTGTAATTGCAGCATACTTGAATTAAGTTTATCCTTATACTAGGGAGAAAATCCTCTGAAAATTTTGCCTATTACAGTTGCTTTCTTAGGAAGGAATGGAGCTGGGCATTAAAAATATTTCAAAATCACTATGCATTAAATTTGTAAGATTTTAAAATTGATCAAGATTGATATGTTACATTAAATAACCAGAAAGATCTGTGTATAAAGTTCTATTGAATTCTAGGCAGATACATAACACTCAACACTTGGAGTCTTGTGAAGATGTGAATGGCAGCCAATAGAAGATTTTCACAGCATCTGATATCTTCATAGCTGCCATTCTGAAGAATTTTAAAGCTGATTTACCTTTACAAGGTATATTAATTAAAGAGCTCTTTTTACATGATATAGATATATTTCTGCCAATTGATTTTGGACGGTTACAGACAGTAGTATCAATTTTACATATTCTGATTCCTGACCTCAAAATTGCTCCTATTATATTTCTTGTTATGATAAATAGCATAATGAAAACATAATTTTCTTTAATACTCCTCTGTGTGAAAGCTGTACAGGAAGAAAAGATGTATCTTCTCTTTTTATCAAATATAGTAAGCACCCTTCTGAACTAAGTCCACAAAATTTTTCAGAGAAGTTCCTGCTAAAGCTACAAGCTCCCCCACCCCCCCCCCAAAAAAAATAAACGGGGGGGGGGGGAGTATAAGGAAAGCTCTAAGACAGTTTCCCAGAAGATCACATCCAGTAATTTTCTAAACAATTGGAACTTCATTCTCCTGAGTTCAGGGTTATGATTTTGCTCTTTTCAAGGTCCATATTCCTCATTATAACAGAACACATTCACTACAACCCAGTCTGCCTCCAATCTTAACTTTTTAAATAAGCTCCTCTTTGCTAGTGAGGACCAGGTCCATTAGTCCCTCAACATACATACCTCAACACAAAGGGCAACACCTCCATCTTTCTTTCCCTGCCTGCATCTTCTGAAAGCCTTCTAGACCATGGTCATGGTTTTATGATTTTTGGTTATCAGTATTCCACATCATAACATCATGTAATGCACTGGGAGTTTAACTGTTAATGCTCAAGTTCCAGGTACCTGTCCAGAAGAGAAGAATACATTCCCCAGGGAGCTTTGCAGTCAGAAAGGAGATATAACTCCTGGCAAGGTCACCTGAAGCGCTCTTCTTCATTCTCTTTTTTTGTCACCTCTTCATCATCTCCCTGCTGCTCAACTAGACTGCACATCTCACCTTGGCATTATGGTGTGGTCTATCCACCTTTTGGACATTCTCTCTCTCATTGCATTTGATTTATTAGCTTCAGTTCTAATCATATTGTATTATAGTGTTGTCACGGGGTGCTCTCTAGATCAGCTCAAAAACTGGAGGGTGTCTATCCATTTCTTTATACCTGTTATATGTTGTTAATAGTACACTGGTATATTTATCTGGTGCTGATCGTATAAACTTCTTCCATATTTCAGGAGTACTGTCCACCTTCTCTGGGTCATGGTCATCATGTGGATCGTTAGGGACAAACGTGGGGCCATACAACATCTCTACCACCGCCATTTCTCTCAAGTGTTGGATGCTTTTCTCAGCTGTATTCCATTTTTCCGGTGCAGGCTCCAAATCATCTCTGATAAGATAGGTTTCCTTTACAGCTACTAGGATTCTTTCCCAGAGGGTGGTGACTCCATCCAGACACCGGCTGATTCCTCTATCAATAGATGGGTCTCGGGAAATATTTCCTATTTGACGAGCTTCACTGCAACTTAGGGACACACTGCTGGCCCCACTGTCCCAACACCGAAGCAACCATGTGACAACTTTTTCACCTGGGGCTCGGGTAAACTCCTTTCTTGTGCCCTGGATTTCGGTGATCTTCAGGGGTCTACGGATGGTGGTAACAGTGACCTCCCCATTATCACTGTCCTCTACGTATCTGTTAGTTTTCTGAGCTGCCTTCCTTGGTGATGGTGGTTTTGTGGAGGGCCCCTCACCGGGATCTTCCTCTACTTCCTTCACTTCGTCCTTCCGTTCCAGACGCGAAGACACTCGTTTCCATTTCTGACCTTCTACTGGGGCGACTGACACTGATGTTGGTGCTTCCTGTGGTTGGTTGGGATTGACTTGGGGGTTTTCCCTTTGGGTTTGGGTCTCCTTTTTGAAACTCTCTCTCTCCATTACAATGACTCGAATCAAGTTCCAAATAAGCCGTTCATTCTGAGATCCCCCTGAGTTACCCGATCCCTCACTCAAATACTCAATTATTTTCTCCAGATCTCTCCTTTGTTCATCAGTAAGATTACCTGGCACAGGGGGTCCTCCTGATGCTTCTGATCTTTTTCCTAACTCTCCCACTATTCTCTGCCAGGCTCTCTGTGTTTTACAGTTATTCACTGCAAGGATTATATTCAGAGAGACTGACAATGCAAAACCCAATCTGATACACCAGTCAAATGTAAGAAACTCAGAATATTCATAAGCCAGTCCAAGCACAGTGTCTGTGATGTTAACTGGGCTGAAAGGGAGCCAGGCAGATATCCCCATCATTGTCTTCCATGGGCTAAGAATGTATACAAACATCATCCAAAACAAGGCAGCCGGAAGCTGGAATATAAGGATTCTCAGTCCTAGGCACAGGGCCTGTGAAGTAAGCCACTTCACCGCTGCCCAAAACATTGCCCAAAGTACTGCCCGCATTCTCCACCAATAATGTCACGGGGTGCTCTCTAGAGCTCACTCGTGACAGCGGGGACAAAACCCGGGGAGAGAAAGCACGAAGCGCTTCCCTTCTCTAACGGCGCGGCGCGGCCCGGCCACGTGCGCTCCGAGAGAGGGGAAAGAAAAAAAACGGCGAGTGGGTCTAGGAGGGAAGGAATGAAAAGAAAGGAGCGATCTGAGAACGAACGGCAGTTTAATGAACCTAATAATGCTAAACAACAACAGAGAGTTTCAACAAGGAGAGAAATAGGACTAACCCTCACCGACGAGCTGTAGGAGGCGGGAAGCTGCGACCACGCTGTCTCCTCACCGGGGAATCCCGCGCGAAGAAAAAAAAAACTCCGTCCCCTTTTCCGGCTACCCCTCCCCCCCATGCCCAATTAAGGCAGCCCATAGGAAAGAAAAAAAAACTCTCCCCTTAACTCCCATTATCCTGCATGATGTTCTGATGTGGAATAGCAACGCAAACCAAAGAAATTACAAAACCATAACAAGTGTGTTATCTTGCATTTCAAAACCATATCTTAGTAAATTAGTTTGTTTCTCCTCGGATTGTTGCCACTGTTTTTTATTTACTATTTATTATATTAATAGATTATTAATTATTTTAGGGTCCCCTGTTTCCCTTTTCCAGAGGCACGGATTTTGCGAAATCCCTCTAGTCACAGAACCAGGCCAAAGCAGCCTGTAAACCATTGACAACCTCAATCATCATTCTCCAGTCATGGGAATCATTCTGCCATGTTTCTATGATAGCAATTAGTTCACAGTTTTCTAATTGCACTGTGTTTTCCAGTTTCTGCTAATTTCATTGGTGTGGAGTCCTTTCAGCTGAGCTATTAGCAGCATTACTTTCTCAGAAAAGCCCTCTCAAGATCCTTTTGGACAATTCAGAGGTTTTCCCTGCTGTTTCCTAAACTGACAGAGTTCCCTGGCCTTTCTCTATCATGTAGAACTGCATCCCCTTCCCCCACTGAATCTACTAACTGTTCTGGTAATTGCTCCAGCCACCTTCCTTCCCTGAACATTCTTGCTCCAACTGCTCAGTTGTTTCATCTGGTGCCTACATGCCCAACCTCCAAGGCCTATCTAAGGTCATAGAACCCAAAGCCTTGATCATGACAAAATCCACACAACCATCATTCACCTGACCCATTTTCCTCCTTCTTCCTGGGCTTCAGCTGCCAACTAGGAGGATGGAGGAGAGCAAGCTTGTGCTCTGATTTCTTCAATGTCCTTCCAAGGGATGAAAAGTCTTTCATAGAATTTTTGGGTTCTGTGTCACAGCCTCCCGAGACCCAACTTGAATGAGAAGGAATGAACAGTTATAATCCTGCTCTGTCAGATACAGTCATCTCTTCTTGTCACTAATATGCGCCTCTGGCTGACAGCAAACATCTCTGGAAAAATTATCTGCATGACAAATGGGAGCCTCAGTGCCTCTTAGCAAGGAGTCTCCAATTACTAAGGTTCTTTGAATTTTTTCTTGGCGCTAGTTCTAATGTGTTTCCTCAGCTGGACCTGCTAATGTGGTTGGGTGGTTTTTTTCCTGTATTTTTATTACTTTTACCTTCTCGTTTTCTCAGCCCTACAGCCTTGTATCTGTTGCTCCTTAAGGGGACAATGGAGGTAGGGGAGAGATACTTCTTTCTGATCCAAGCAGAGATGAGAGCCCATTTCCCTCACCTTGTGTGTTATTATGGCCTATCTCTTCAAAATGAGAAGCTGACTCTGTTTCTTCCCCTTACAGAGACTTAGGACAGTGCTGTCAGTCAGCTCATGTCAGTTCAGAATGCCTCCTATCAATCTCCGTTTCTGGTTTCTGAATACTTGTCAGACTGGCAATTTCATCTCACTGCCTGGTCACCTGCTCAGTAAGTTATTGAGCAGAGCACATTTGCACGCATGAAAACTGCTTCTGCACTAGGGTCTTCCAGATTCTGGAATTCCCCACAGTGGGATGTCTGGGACATGCATGACATCCTTGTCACCAAATCAGAGAAGAATGGGTTTGATAATTAGATCACTCACTGGATAAGGAATTGGCTGGATGGCACATTCAGAGAATTGCAGTCAACAGCTCAGTGTCCAAGCAGAGAATGGTTAGAACAGCATTCCTCAAGAATCAGTACTGGGACCAGTGCTGTCTAACATCTTTGTAGGTAGTATAGATAGCAGGATTGAGTGCACCCTCAGGAATTTTGCAGCCAACAACAAGCTGAGTGGTGCAGTTGACACGCTAGAGGGAAGTGATGCTATCCAGAGGGACCTGAGCAGGCTTGAGAGGTTAGCCCATGCCAACAACATGAAGTTCAACAAGGCTAAGTGCAAGGTCCTGCATACAGGTTGGGGCAATCCCAAGCACAGATACAGGTTGGGAGGAGAATGGGTAGAGAGCAGCCCTGAGGAAAAGGACTTAAGGACATCAGTTGATGAGAGATTGAACATGATCCCGCAATGTGCACTGGCAGCCCAGAAGGCCAACTGTATCTTGGGTTGCATCAAGGGAAGAGCAGCAGTCAAGGGAGGTGATTCTGCCTCTCTACTCTGCTATCATTAGCCCTCTTCTGGAGTACTGCAAACAGCTCTGGTGCCCCAACACAACAAGGACATCAAGCTGTTGGAGTGGGGTAAGAAGAGGGCCATGAAGATGATTAGAGGGCTGGAGCACCTCTAATGGAGTATGGGGACAGGATGAGAGAGTTGGGCTCTTCAGCCTGAAGAAAAGAAGCCACCAGGGGACCTCATATTGGCCTTCCAGTACATGAAGGGAGCCTACAGGAAGGCTGGGGAGGGACTTTCTATAAGGGCATGTAGCAACAGGATGAGTGGAAATGACTTTAAACTGTAAAAAGGTAGATTCAGACTAGATATTAGGAAAGAGTTCTTTACTGCGAAACTGGAACAGGTTGCCCAGAGAGGTTGCACTCCTGCTGGAAGCACTCAAGGCCAAACTGCCTGAGATTTTGAGCAACCTGGTCTAGCAGGAGGTGTTCCTGCCTATATAAGGAGGTTGGAACTAGATGATCTTAAAGGTCCCTTCCAACACAAACCATTATATGATTTTGTGATTCTATGGGAAGCCCTTTAATCCTCAGGAGATTTGACTGCGTGCACATGTCAGCTTTTTAAGCTTGTCACCCTCCAAGCTGGATTTCTGCCTTAGCTTAACCACTGCAGCAGGTGGTCAGCATGTTTACTTTAATGTAGATCTACTACCAGCCTTTCCCAAAAGAGAAGAAAGCAGGCCACTCTGCATCTTGGCTGCTCAAACTGATGCCGCACACTCTAGCACATTCGCTGTGCTCCTGGCTATTCACACTCCTGAGGGGCTGCCTTCATACAGAAGCAAGGGATGTTACGCCACCACTCCTGGTCTTGCCCTTGCCTCATCAGCTGCTTTTCTCAGCAGCTCTCACAAGGCCTAGTGGCGCCTAGCTGCTCTTTGCGGTTGTCAGGATCCCCCTTGTCCACTGAAGCAATTCCCTGCTTCATTTGCAGAATGAGTCTGCACTGAAGACAATCACCTCAGAGAAAACAGTGGAAGACACCGATTAGCTCTTCCCTATACAAATCCTTCAAATACAATAGTGTGGGAGTAGATTTCACAGTGCACCTCTCCTACTCTGTTGTTTATATTAATCGTATTAAAAATCAAGTAGGTTTCTCTTCAGTCTTGTGTCAGTAATCCACTACAGAAAATAAATCCTAGCACTCTATGTGCTAGGATTTACTGTGAAAATGTTTGGGATAAACACCTTCCTATGCAAGAAGAGTATTTCTCTCACAGAAGAAATGTAATGAATCTATCTTCCAAAGTACATGTATTTAATTGACAACACTGGACAATATATTCTCATACTGGACATGACAACATGACAAGTGGGAAAAAAAAAAAAGAAAGAAAAAGAGAGAGAGAGAGAAAAATGCCTACAAAGCATTAGAAGGCTATTCTTGTAAATAGTCCAAAACAGAAAAAAAAAAAAAAAAAACAGAGAAATTCAGGGCACGGGGCACATCTATGCATCATAATGAACCAAGGTCAGCAGTTTGTCTGACACACGCCTTGACATACTTATGTGATAGGACTTCTGTGGTATTACACAGTGCTTTAGACTGCAGCAAACACCCTCTTTGTGAGAGCTCCTGTTCCCTATAAGAGTAGGGTCACACCACGAAAAACAAAACATAAGGTATCCAGCACAGTATAAGAAACAGCTTAATCAGCTGACTGGATAAAAGGGAAGCCACACTACCACACCATGTCAGTGAGTTATCAGGATACAATATGTTGATTGCATAACTGGAGCAATCACAATGTATGATGTATATCCTTCTGTTCTGAACTAGACTTTTCACTTTCAGACATACTGTTTAATTTTCGAATGATCCTGTGTGAACCCAAGAGTTGGCCTCAGTGATTATTGTGAGGCCATTCCAACTCAGGATATTCTATGAATCTGTGAATTTATAGATCTACGAATCTATGAAAATGAACAGGATTTCTAGCTAGTAATAGCATTCAAATAGACATGTTGTAATGGGTACTGGTAGATACCTGGGTGCATCTGCCTGGCTATCTGACTGCACAAACATCATGAGATGAAATCTTCTGTTTCCTCTAAAGAAAGTAGAGTTCCATAGACAGATTCATATGGTGCAGAACTGTCCAGGAAGAATGTGGCAGAATCATCATATGCTGTGATTTTGAAATAAGTAGGTGAATAAGCAGTGATGAATTAATTGTTCAGGGAAATCATTAGGACATTCTTAATTTCAGGCAAGGTTGAAACTTCAGATAAAACTGGGAATAGGCAATCCCTAAATATTAGAATTGCTGTATGACTTTATGAAACCAACATAAGCTTAAACTAACAAGCTTCCTTATATATCACTTGGTGACGTATTATAACCAACAAGAGAAAAACACAAAACTCAGGAATAAATCCCTTAATCTTTTTCCATGAAGTTAATGACTCTTTCCAGATTAGCTGCAAGAGAGAATGGTATATTTTTATAAGCTATTTAAAAAATACGTACAAAATAAATTATAATAATTCAAACTCATCAATGGTTTTCATACTGTTAAAAAAAAAAGTGCTTGGCATACTTCCTGGATGTCCATGATCAATCCTATATAATGTATGGGTTTTTCCCCTTGTTTTGTGTATAACTAATTGAAACAGGTACATTTTCTAGTGGCATAAAACCACAAAATTTTTACCTGATTTAATTGGAAAAAAAATCCATTTGTTTGTGTTTTGTTTTGTATTGTTTTGTTTTAAGTTGATATATGTTGAGCTCATTTTTGCTGAAAATATTTGATACTGTTAAAACTCTTTTCATCTTGTGATGTTCCCCCTCATGGAAACCTCCTGTTTTCTGTTTCTCCAAATAGGAAATCTCAGTGCACTCTTTTGCTGCCCTAATCTTTCTTTCTTCCCTAAGTATTCTGATCCTTGGAATACATTTTCCAGCAAATAGTTTACACAGGCAGAAATCAAATCAAACTTCAAATTCTGTATGGGTTTTAAAATCTCTATGATTTTTGTAGTTCTGAAATAATAAAGAGATATTTGTTTTATTCTGATAAAAGAATTGGTTTGAGAGATCTTGATAGGAACAACCACAATAATTTGTAGAAGTTTTGCTCAATCTCAAGAAATAAAATGTTAGCTACAGAGTCTCATATTTTATAATCTCAAGATAGCTTTTGCATTTTGTTATTAAATTTCCTTGTACTTATGTTGTAATAATTATAGTAGTGCCATAATTTACTGTCTACCCATTCTTACAGATTGTAACACATTGCAAGTAGTCATTATAAAACAGTGGCTTTAGAATAGTCTTGAAGTTGTTCTGATTTAGCTTATGTTATAGCAAGCCCTAATTGTTTGTCCCTGCATCAGGAAAGAATTGAGCATCCACTTTTTTCCAATCTCAATTACCCATATGTACTCTGGGCTTGAAAGTGGAGGAATACTGCACTGGAAAATGCACTAGTGCAGTATTTTAACACATTCCTAGATCTCTTAGTATATGCCAATACCACTCTGAGTAACTGTTTATAGAAAGATGGGCAGACGCACATTTTACAGTGACTGGTAAAGACAAGACTGGTGTATTTCACAAAGACTTGTCATTTTTAGTGATCTATTCACTTTCTGTACTCATTTTATTAAATAACTTAGCCACCTAACTCTCTACTCTCTGGTAGTGAATTACTTTCCAGAAATAATAGGGAATTTCAAGTACCATCATGTTGCTAGTATTATCACTTGAAAATGTGGGTCACCATCACCTCATCACCCCATCCTGACTTGCTCATTAGTGGCACTCTGTATGGAAAACCACTGAAGATCATTACCACTGTAGTCTAAAGCCAATGTGCCAACATAATGAAAAACAATTCAGCAGTTCCCTATGCTCTGTTAGTTGTGTTTGTCATAAATGAGTTGTGGAGATTTGGAGTGAATGATCCATATCATATTGAACCGTCCTTTTTATCGCTGACAATTGAAGGTGACTGAAAAGCTGGGTCAGTGTCAGACTGTATCTAATTGGAAACCTTTCCTCATTAACGTTCGATGTTGACTTGTATTAGTTGATGAAATTAGGACCACAGTGGAATGGATTTTATTACACAGGATGAGCTGGTTGAGCTCTCTTCTATTTCAGTGTTATTTTAACCCCATCCATGGCTAGTGAGAAAGGAATCCAGAATCAAGGGAGTTTTGAGTGATGCAGAATTAAGAGGAAATTGAGTAAAAATGTCAGTGTTGCTCCGGAAATTGAAACCATGTGCATATTTATGCTGCATTTATTTCAGCAAATCTTTTGAGGAAATGCTTCCTTACAGATGATCAGGGGTTATTTTGTGGTTTTGATTTAAAGTAGGAGAAAAAATTTTCCCAGGTAAAAGGGAAATGACAAACTGGAAAGATGACTGTGGGATGTAGAATGTTTGTTTTCTGAAAAGCAGAAATATGGAAATAATTTTTCATGTATTATATAATCAGCTTTACAGCAAGGGAAATGTAACCTCAGCCCATTTTTTTGTTACTGAGTCTTGTAAAATGCTATTAATTGAAGGAAAAAAGAAAATATATAACACTAAAAATGTTAAATGTAACTGCTTAAGTGTACAGAAAGTATTCTATAGTCATGATACAGAGATAGACAAGATTCAGAGTACTGTAATTTAAACTTTCCACAGATCTCTGAAAACTTTATAAAATGCAGTAATATCTTCATTTTCAAAGTAGTTGCAGCTATATGGATCACATGGCCATCTGATAAGAGCATGATGCCTCTAGACTTTCAGATTAAGGTAAATTCTGTCATTATGGAAGAACACGTTTGCAAAGGATGTTTTACGTGCAGCTTCTTTCTATCACAAGAATTCTATTAAATGATTTTCTTCTCAAATTCACAGTTTATATTAAATATATATTTTTCTTGATGTTTTGTTATTTGTTTGTTTGTTTGTTTGTTTTTGCTTGCTTGCTTGTTTGCTTGCTTGCTGGTGAGATTTTGTTTTTTTGTGGAGTTATTTTATACCTTATTAAAACTGAATACATATGAGATAGTCTCATGTCAGATCTTTATAAAATATCCTGAATTCTGTAGTCTGTAAGCTAATTATGGACAGAACCTTAAAAGAATCTGGACTTGAGAACTTCAGATCAAACCTAAAAAAAAGCTCAGGCCTTCACTTCCAGGCTACTGGTATAAATGTCTCAGAGGTTTTTCCTTCCATCAAATTCATGAATCATCTTTTTTTTTTTTCCTCATAAGTCTTTTCATAAATCAAAAATTTATGTGGACCCAAAAATTCCACTTACTTCTGTAGATCTGCAAGCCAAAATCACTGTGTAAATATCCTCAAGCCTGTGATCTCAGAAATTCTCCTTCTGAACAGTTTCATAGACTTTTTTCAAGTCTCAAAATTTATTCAGCCTAAATCAGACAGGAGTCTCAGTTGTTTTGTTAATGTCTCCTCTTTGTGGAGGAGATATTAACAAATGTGATATACTGTAACTATGCTAATTTATAATAATAAGCACTATGTTGTAATCATAAATGCCATACTATAGAAGGACAGAGAAAACTGAAAGCTTAATCTGGGGCAATGATCAAAAAATTAATAACAGAGCAATGTTTGGTGTTGTTTTTTAAAAAAATTTGTCAGTAACAATTTGTCTCAGGTTGTAGCTGAAATGTTTATCTTGGACACATTTTCCTTTGTTTTCATTTAAAAAATGAGTTTAAACAGGTTTTCTGCATCTTTCTGTGCACTTGTATGTATGTATTTTGTAAATGCATTGTTGGAATAAATGGAATTTTTGAATGAAATTGCAGTTTTCTAGAAAAAGAAATAAGCATTTTCTGTGAATCTAGGGAAGAAAAAAGCTCAGAAACATGACCATTGTTATGAGGAACCTACACTAGAACACAGATATTTTTGTTATGAATTGCACTGTTATTTTCAGATGTTCCTAGCAACAAGTGGACAGAATCTTTTTGTCTTAAGTCAGATATATATTCATTTACTTACAATCTCTTGAAAGTTTTCCACTTCTGCATCCTAAGAGTAGATTTGGTACTAATTGCTGCTTCATTTCTAATTGTTGTGCTACTGTACTTGAAATATTGTTACACTTAGATTTCATTTCTTAATCTTTTCCCCTTACCTTATTAAAACCGTTGATTCTGCCTATAGAGAACTTGCAAGGCTCAACATAAAAAGACAAAATGAAGAATCATACAGTTTTAATCTATTCCAAACTCCAGCCAGTCTCTGGATTATCGCAGAATAATAGAATCATAGAATGGCTTGGGTTGGAAGGGACCTCGAGAACAATAGGCAGGGCCACCAACCTCCAGATCTGGTACTAGACCAGGCTGCCCAGGGCCCCATCCAACCTGGCCTTGAACACCTTCAGGGATTGGGCATCCATAACTTCTCTGAGCAGCCTGTTCCAGCACCTCACATGGTAAAGAACTTCCCCTTGACATCCAACCTAAATCTTCCCTCCCTCAACTTAATACCACTTCCCCTTGTCCTGCCATTATCTACTTTTGTAAAGACTTTACTCCCCTTTTGTTTATAGGCTTCCTTTAGGTACTGGAATGCTGCAATGAGGTCACTCCACAGCCTCCTTTTCTCCAGGCTGAACAAGCACAGCTCCCTCAGCCTGTCTTCATAGGATAGGTGCTCCAGTCCTCTGATCATCTTTGTGGTCCTCATTTGGACCCTCTCCAACAGCTCCCTGTCTTTCTTGTGCTCAGGGCCCCAGACCTCGATGCAGTACTCCAGATGGGGCCTCACAAGGGCAGAGAGGGACAACTCCCTCTCCTGCTGGTCATATGCTGAGTAATTTTCAATATTGAGGTATGCTTAGAAATGGAAACTTGTTAGAAAGAAATTGCTGAATTTCCACAAGATATTTAAAATAGCTACAGTGTCATGTATGTTCTGAAATTTACAAGGGAAAAGGAAGGTAAGAAAAATAAAGTTAAAAAACAAAACAAAAAACAGATGTCGCAAGGATACATGATAGAAAGATTAATAATGATTACTCTATAAAAAGATATAAAGGATCTGGAAGCAAAAATAAACAACTGGTATGTGATCAGCAAAAAGGATTCCATACTTGGAATTGGAAAATTGACTACAGTCCAAAGCAGAAACATTGACTTTGCTATGAATGCTAGTATTTAATTAAGTTACTTGAAGACATTGTTTTGGGAAATGCAGGTGCAGACACATCTGCTTTTCAGACAATTCCAGCCTTCATTTGGATACAAATATATCTTATGTTTTCACTCACAAACAGGGTCAACTTGTTTGACTTGCTCATATCCATAATTATTTTTTCCATATTTTTCTTCCACTGTATTTGCAGATTCTCATTACTGGGAAAACATCAGATGATGAAAGAGAAATCCAACAGCATCCAAACATGGTAAGTTACGGTTAAATTCACGTGGCTTTTTCCCTAATCTGTCTCTCAATGACCTTCCTTCTCTAGTTTCAAGCAATGTTTAAGAAGAGTTGCAGATATTTTATTGTCATCAGACTTGAAATTCAGAATGGGTACATTATTTGGCCACAGAATGAAATAGCATCATCCATTTAACAAATGAAAAAAATTTAATGGGTGTTCTCTTAATTATAATAACTTGGGTTAAAAGCTGAAACTGATGTGAAAAGGTCATTCAATGAAATTTGTGACTTTATAGTTACTTTTCACATTAATATTGACATTTCATGAATTTAATTCCTATTATGCTGGGAGTTTGTGGCAGATTTTCCTTTTTTTAGTACATAGGCAAAAGAAAAAATGTGACTACTTGATGCCACTGTGGAGCATGGCCCAAATATGTCCTGCATAGACAGGGAGGAGGTCATGCAAGACCAGACAATGGGACAGGGCAAAGTCCAGTAGCCACTGTCCGATCAGTAACAAGAACTGCTTCCAGTTATGCAAGTCAGGTAAGGCTATAGATGAGCCTCCGTCACTCCACTCACCTTATCTATGCTTAACTACACGTGGTCTAGTATTCAAAGGGCTGAGCTATGACCACTTGTTGTCAGGGAAGAGAGAAAATGCCGCCTCTGGAAAAAATACAAAGATTATAAAACCCCGTGACAATTCATGGTCCCTCATGTTTTTGGCAACTGAAAACGAGGTCTTATGGAATCAATGGAAGTTTCTCTGCTTTTCTGTAAAGCTGTGTGTTCTTCATACTCCTACTTAAATCTTAGTTTGTATACCCTGTAACAGCTTACCCTGCCCCTCTTTGCCTATCATGGCAAAACATGTGTAAAAGCCGTATAAAGCCAGAACACTGGAGGACAAGTTTTGGAGCTCTCCTTATTCAATCTGAGACCCTTCATCTTGCAAGCCCCCCACCTCTGTCTCCATCCTAGAAGAGACACATCAATGAGAAATGTTGCATAACCTTTCCTACCCTTTTTTACCTTTATGTAGCCTAATTTATCTCCTGTCTGCCCCTAAATACAGATTAGTCATAGGCTAATACACTGTTTGCTTAGAATACATGTGATTATAGATCATATGTGCAACATCTTGCTCCGAATACATTTAATAAATAGTTTTGTTGCATCTGATCAGTGTGCAGTCACTTTCTTCTCACTGAGTGAAACAATCCAGAGAATGGGGCAGTACAGCCACACACTAGATTAGGTTGCCCAGGACCCATTCAAGGCCAGGTGAAGTGATCTCTGGGCAACCTGACCTAGTGCATGGAAACCCCGCCCATAGCAGAAGGATTAAAACTAGATCATCTTTGTTCCAGCTCGAAATATTCTATGATCCTATGACTGTATGCTTTGACAGACATCACATTTTGACAGTTTCTAATAATTTAGACTTCAGAGTGCATCATTTGTGGATCATTAAAGGGCAGAAAAGAGGATATGCACAGACCAAAGCCCCATCAACGTATGTTTGCAATCAAGCAGATGGAAGACAGAAAGGATATGGAGTAGGAAGAGAAACTGAAATAGTTCCTTCCAATCTCAAAATATCTGCAAGATGAAAAAAACACTTTTCATGCAGCTTTACCGAGCTGTTACATTCATAACTCTCTGTCAAACAGATTCCAGTAACTATCACAGTGAATGTGTATTGAACTAACTTGTTGATATTTTCAGCACAAAGTACACCATTTGTGAGCTGTTATTCATTTCTTGTTGGAGTTATTCTTCCTTTTCAAGAAGTTTGTAGCCTTGTTTCTGTGAACCTATTCTCAGCCAGGGACAGCTATTACCCTAGCTGCTGTGCTCCTCTCCTGGGCACATAGGGTCAAAACTTTGCAGAATCTGTAAGTGGCAAGGCAGGAATTAGGAAAGTACACATAATAGATATAATACATCTCTGTCACACGTGTAGGTGCCACAGATGAAATAGCTGCCATGGTGTTTTACCAACCCCTCCCTTGATTCATTTTGTAAATTATGCGTGTTCAATAGGCCAGACTTTAGAAAAATTGATACAAATGCAACTATTACAAGGAACATCTTTATGTTAAAGTCATTACCCTTTAGTATATAATGTTGATTGAAGTCAAAGGGAACCTTACCAGATGATTTTTATAGAAAAACCAAGATATATAAATAAATATTTTCTTCCTTGTAAAAGATAAATTTGTAAGAAAATAGTCCATTGTTATGTGTGTGACCAAACAAAACAAAGTGTACATAGAGCAGACCTTTGGCAGCCAGGAACACCAAAGGAAAAGGAGCAATAGATAATGGATCTGAGAATAAAATGTAATGGCAGTGTGATTGTGAATGAGGTACTGTTTGCTCAGTAACATTAGCCATCATTTAAACATCTCATTTTCAGCTTTAAGGCTAACATTGAGCATTTTAACAGCAATTTATGATCTAACCTACATCTATGCAACCCACTTAACTGGAGCATCTTATTGACAAGTCTGATGTAGTCTGTTGTTGTTACAGTAATTCACAGTTTAGAGAAGGATAAAAAAATAATATTACTGCTCTTGGGTTGTAAAATTAATAAAAGAATTGCTGGCATTTATTTATTTATACTGAAATACTTACTGTTCAAAGATTCCCTTTTTCACTGGAATTGTAATGGAGTGTGTCTTTTTGCTATTTTACTCAGAAATATGTATTATCTCCTTATGTGATTGCTTTAATTTTACAGGGAAGAGGACTATATTACCACGATCCTTCTGTGGCTCATAAAGATTCAGCTGCTGTAAATCAAAGAAATGATGACATTATTGAAGACAGAGGGAACTGCATGTAGCTTTTTTTTTTTTTTTTTTTTTGACCTCTTCACAAGAATGTCAAGACTAGAACTTAATGAAATGAAAACTGTTTTGAGTGAATCCAATGGGCCTGCCTCTGGAGCACTGTTCTGAGGAAACAATTTCAGCTGGCTTCTGAGAAGATTCACACCTAGGTCTCCGGTGTCAGAAGCCAATGCAGACTGTATTCACTAACTGGAGACCTTCTTATCACTTCTTATCTTAAAGCCAACTTCTGTGTCTAGCATTGCTTGAAGTGAAAATGTTTTAGAGACAGAAAGAGATCACTATGATTTTCCAATAAAAAATGTTAACCTACCTAGGATCTTCCTGACCATGACTGAGACAGAGATTAACATTATTATTCACTCAAAACAGATCAAAAGATGCAGTTGATTATTTTCTTACTGTTATTTCTAATTACTCCTGTTTACATTACTACATTCCAATATGTTGTATAAGATCTTCAATTAGAAAATTGTCTATCCTATTGTCAAATGAGATACCAGTTGAGATCTACTTTTCTGATACAATTTTCCTGATAAATTTGGGCATTTTTTTCTATAAACTAGTCCTAACTCAGCTGAAAAGAGAACAAATTTACATAAATGATATTATTATTGCTTCACATCAGTTAGAACAAAAATTGTACGCAAGTGATTTTCTTAGTCATTCAAAGAACTGAACTATTGAAACAGGACTTAAAAAGAACTTTAAGTAAAGAAAACAGTACCTTTTCACCAAAACAAATAAACAAGATACTTTGTCAGAACTTACGGGTTTTTGGTAACTGTGTGATAATTGTACTCCTAAATTAATTATTTTAATGTATATACCAATCTTCTTAATATTAAAGAAATGCAATAACATGCAACTGTGTAAATGTTTTTTAAAGTATCTCCTCACATTTTAACAAATTGAAATTAAAGAATGTTTATTATTACACTGAGAGTATTTAAACTTTTAAATACAATTAAAACCCTGTGAAAACTGCTGATCTCTCTTAACGTGGGAATTACTTATTCTTCTACAGTACTGTAAATTGTCTGAACTCCTTACTGGAGAAAACAGGCAGAATACATGTGACAATGGGTTTAGAACCATCTCCACATCCAGCTGCAGCAAAGTGTTCTCAAAGTCAGCCAGCCAGGTGACACTCTGTTTTCCCTATTGGTATGATCCGGCCCTTCCAGAAATCAATGCTGTAGACAATATTGCTGTATATGTACAGAAAATACCTACGAACAGGTTTGAAAACCCAAGGGCTGTAAGATAGAGATAACTGGAAAGATGCTTATTTATTTTAACAGGTTAATTTTATTAACAAACTTTAAAATATATATATGTGTGTTTTTATGAATAGTACAACAATAATATAAGCATATTTATCTTTTTTTTTTTTTAATTGGCAAGCTCACAATCTGTCCTCATTTGCTTTAGCTATTCAAATGCTCATTTATTACTACTATTCGCAGGAAGTGAGTTATATAGTTATGAGCACATGTATTTAGAGAACTAGATTGCCATCACATTAGAAATGCTATTAGCCTGTTTCAAAGGACAAAATCAGTATCTTGTGACTTATGTGCTCAATTTTTCTGTATTCTGAATGATCACTTATACAGAGAGCTCTTCATAGTGCATCTGCTGCTCTTAGAATTTGCCAGAAATATTCATCAAATAGTTTTGTGTAACAATATATCCAAAAGAGTGGTACAACTAGGAATTCATATAAGCAGAAGATTTTGCGAAGGCTATTGGTGAAACCTTGTTCATAGCATTTCTCTACAGAAGCAGGATGAACCCCTAGAATCTGGATGTACTGTCCCTTCCTAGCTCCTGACTGCCTTAATAATCCTTCTGTTCCTTGTTGCATTTTTTTACCTTTCTGTGTTCAGAAAACTAAGGCAGCGTAGGCAAAGCCTAACATATGGTACATGGAACTCTGCCAGCATTTTTCTTTTCTGATTCAAAATATCCTTCCTGCTCTCTAAATTTTTGGTCAGCCTTAACGGTCATTAACAATCCTTAAGAATCCTTAACAATCAGTACATTAGATGATGAGTCTTCAAGTACAATCAAAGGCTATGTAGAAATTCAACAGCCTCATTGTTATTTGTACTTTTCTATATCAAAAATTGAAATGAAGGAAATATGAAAATAAAACAACAAAAAATAACACAAAACAAACAAACAAAAAAAAAAGCATCGTAAGGATATTCTTGAATCAGCTGTTAAACTGTCAACAACAGCATTCAGGGTGCATAGAAGTATAATAGTAGGTTTAAAAAGGATTTATTTTTTTTTTCCTTTTGACATTGCCAAGCATTACAGGAAATGGGAGATGAAACTACAGCAGTGTGAGGATGACTGGAAAATGATTTCCTGATGTTTCATGGCCTCCGCTCTCACTGGCTGTAGGAAGTGGAATGAAGGATCAGTAGGAAACCAAGCCCATGTATTCTATTTGGCTGGAAATTCAACTCTCTTTGAAATTACAGGGCTGAAATCTTATGGGGAAAAAGAAGGAAGCTGTACTAAAGATGAAGTAATGGTGGACCCAGATACTGAAAAGCCCTAGTATCAAACTATTATTTAAAGAAGGAACAAAGGAACAAAGGAATGAAGGAACAAAAGAAGGAAGGAAAAAAAAGCAACATAGTCTTAGACATGGATCTAGGGTTTGTATTTTGTCACCACAAAAATAAAGTATTATAAACATTAAAAAATAAAAATATGTAAGAATATTTCCTAGGCTAGTCCGTCCTAGACTTAACTAGATAGGAATCACCGGATCAGATTTAGTGGTGCTGGAAAGTGTAACAAAGACTCAACATGATTCCTCTCATTGTTAGCTACCTCTGCATTAATCTGTAGCACTTACTTGTGGACCAAACTCACAGTCAGAGTCACTCAGAATATTAATACGTAGGATTTCCAAAAACAGGGTGGAATAGGCACAGTATATTCCTGAGAAAGAAGACTAACCAAGAGTAACCCTGGCCTCTCCCCTTTCAGAGTCAAAGGACACTAAAATGAGACCTAGAGATATGCCAAAAAATAAAGCTCTCAGATGGTATTTTGGCTGTGTCAGTTTCCCCTGGCTTCTCAATGATGAGAACAAGCTTAAATGCAGCCAGGTCTATTTTTTTTTCCTAGCCAGAAAATAAAGGTCTCTGAGCTAAAATGTCACAATGCTTCTTATTTTCAATTTTCAGATTATAGGCAAAAGCTGAGGCTGACATTTTACCTTGAACTCTCTCAGTGTCAAGAAAACAAAGGAAAATCACAACACTGTGAAGCATTAAGGACAAAGTATCCCTCAGTCTCTGCTCTGCAGCTCCTGGGCTTTGGTTGCTCTCAACAGGGACTGGGCCGAGTGCCACCAAGAGCGAGCCTTTGGAGGATGCACCACCGTGCTTCCGCAGAGCTGTGTGGGTGAAGAGCACTGTGAGCTCCTGGCCTTTGACCACATGAACAGATGCTTCTCACTGCTGTGTCAGCTTCTTCCACTATCAAAGGTTAATTTTCTTCCCATTGGAAATCACTGAAATTCCTCTCAATATGTCCCCTGGTTATATAATGGACATTTCATTTAATTAATTTCAATGAAATCTTAGAAGCCATGAACACAATCATTTTCTCTATCAGTTTTAGAGCCTTATACATGATAATGATCCTGATAAAGACACTATTTTTTGTCTACGAGGTAAACAATAAATGTATGTCTTCTTGAAGTTCTGACTTATACCTATAGAGAACCATACTGAGTCCAATTTTTTTTTTTTTTTTCAATTATATTTATGTAGGTATTACTTGCCTTTTTTGTCCTCAGTAGGTTGAATCTTGCTCCAGTCTTTCACAGTTCTGTCATTTTCTGATAGTGGAAATGAAGGAGAGAGTTAACTCATGCATTCAAGCCTACAGAAGAAGCACAGTTATAAGTGCCACATTCATGCTGATAATCCAGGAAGTAAGCACAAGCAATTTAGAAAGGGTCAGAGGCATTATTTCTTAAAGTTAACAGCCTTCACTCTAAGACTGGGATGAGACATTGTGGCAACTGTTCTTATTGCTGACTTACGCATCTTTGGGAAAGGATTTTAGAAGGTAAAGAGATTGCAATAATGACTGTTTACATTTTTATGAGATATTTGCACTCGTCACGTGTTACTTGTGCCACTGTAATAGACAATAACTGTTTATTTCACAGTCTTTTTTATGAGACTTCTGTCTGTTGTATTTAAGCTTCTCCTCTTTACCTCCCAGGAAAATCCCATGTACTTTTTATTTCCGTTATCGTCTCCTCTCCTTGCCACTCCTCTCCTCTCTTCTTTTTTCTCTTTTTTTTTCCCAAAGCGTATTTACATTACACATCAGGATCATGTAAGTCAGATTATGTAATTGTAGAAAAACACTCAACACAGAACTGAATGGTATAAAGAACACCACAACACAGCCTTCTGTCATTTCCTTTAGCTATTGTGCTTTGTTATGGGGGAGAAAAGATAGAAAGAAGAATTGGAAAAGTGTTTCCAAGGTCACCAACACTTTTCTGATGTAGAATTTCCCCAGGTGAAATTATTTTAATTTACAAATTTGTAGAGATAAAAAAACCCTGCTGTGAAAACCACAATATTCACTGTAGCATGTGGTGCTGATGAGCTACACTAGATGATAAAGCAAATTGAAATCTCACATTTCTAAGACCTTTCATTAGTGGGGGGAAAAATCATGTGAAGAGTTATAATGTAGTTAATGGTATTGCAGGGCTGATCTCACTAATTTTACCATTTTGTTATGTGTCTAGGTTATCATACTAATTAGTTTCATCTGGGATATCAGTCGTCATAACAGAGGGGCTTCATGAATCTGTTTACTTGAGTTCTGAAGCTTCCAGCTTGATGGTTTCATATTCAGTAAAACTCATCTTACGAAACAGATTAAAAATTGACAACTGGATTTTAAACTAGCCACTTTCTTTTAAGTATGTAATCAAAGGAAAAATAGCACAGCAGTACTGTTCAGTAGTCCTCAAATCCAAGAAATAGGAGGTACATCCCAAACATCAAAAGAAAATCTAGAATCTACCAAATGCTCCTTTTCCATTTTTTCTTTCCTTCTTTTTACTGAGCTTCATTTCACAGAACACTGTGATAGCTAATATCTCATAACACATAACCAGACTTAAGTATAGATTTATGTTTTACCAAGTTGTGTCATCAGCAGTGGGTGGCTGTGATCATTGAAAGTTTAAATTTCTGTTTTTCTTTGATATAAAGGCTAATGAAAGCATGCAACACTTCTATAGAAAACGAAAAGAAATCTAAAATAAGAAAATAAACAGAAACTGTTACTTTTTTTTTTTTTCTTGTAATGAGTTTAATTATGTTCCCAAAAATATTTCAACAGACATTCATGGTAGCAAGCAATTCAAAGAAGCCTCACCACTTTAAGAAAATACTACATATTTTACTCTGAAATTTAGAGAGATTTGATGGTTTAAAATTAATTCAGAAATTTCACCTCTTGGGAATTCTCTTTTTCATAGTCTTCTCATTTTCTCTTTGTCCAGGGCTTAAAAGCTCAAAAACAAGAAAGGAAACATTATACAATATACACAATATGAGTTATAATCTTAATATTATGTAGCCTTTTCTGGCAGGGATAATAATTTTTTAAATATGTTATCTACATATACAAGATGTGTAGTACAATTCGGTAAATTCCGTTTATAGTGATTCCATGTATCTAAAAAATATATGTATATTTTTGGGGCAATGAAAAATAAAATGAAAAATGTTTAGTAGTTTGAACAATCTGGAAAATTCCACTTTATTGCTACAGCTTTACTGAGGCCATCATGATATATGTTTGAGGACAAAGTATCCCCGGATGATGTAAACCTGAATTAGATTTTTTACTGCAAATATGTTCTCTTAGCTACTTTTCAGAGGCAGAAGATAGGGATTTTTCAAATCCCATTTTTAAACTTTCTTTCAGAACACTCACTGCCTTGAAATGGTTGAAGAAACCCTTACTTTGTTACTTTCTACGGGTTCATTGTAGTTTTTTGTAATCAGTGTAATTCTGTATAAGACTGTTCTCAGGACACAAAAGAATGCAATGAGGAAGGCTTAAGCCCACTTGAAATTAGATCTGGTGAGAGATGCCAAGGACAAGAAGAAAGGCTTATTTAAGTATTTCAGTATATTAATTGCAAAAGGAAGAGGAAAGAAAAAGTGCTGAATGAGATGAGTTCCTTGGTAACAAAGGACTGAGTAGGCATACCGAATGCCTACTTTGCTTTAGTGTTTACTGCTAAGACTCCACCTCAGGAATCCCAGGCCCTGAAAATAAGAGATTCTGAGGAATGGCAGACCTTGGTGGAGAAGGATCTGATCATAGATCATCTAGGCAAATAAAACACATACAAATCCTTGGGTCTCAAAGCATTACAGCCACAAGTGATGAGGAGACAGACAGAAGTGATTGCTAAGGCAATATCTCTATCATCTTTGAAAGGTTGCAGAAAACAGGAGAGTTGCCTGAAGTCCAGAAGTAAGCCAATGTCACTACAGTCTTCAGAAAGGGCAAGGAGGGACTGAAAAACAACAGACCTGTCAGCCTCATCTCCATTCCTGAAAAGGTGATGAAATAACTTATTCTGGATGTCACGACCAAGCAACTGGAAGGAAATATTATCAGGAGTACTCAATATGGATTTACCAGATAGAAATCATGCTTAACTGATCTGGTAGACTTCTGTTATGTCATGACTGGCTGATGAGGGAAGAGCAGTGGTTTTGTTTACCTTGGCTTCAGCAAGGCTTTTAACCCTGTCCCCTATAACATCCTCATAGGTAAACTTAGGAAGCGTTGGATAGACAAGAGGACAGTGAGGTGGATTGTGAATTTGCTGATTGGCAGAGCTTGTAGTGTTGTAACCAGAAGTGCAGAGTCTAGCTGGAGGCCAGTAGCAGTGGCTACCTTCATGGGATTCTACTGGGTCTAGTTTTGTTTAACATATTAATTAATGACCTAGGTAAAAGGACAGAGTGTACCCTTAGAAAGTTAGCTGATGATACAAATCTGGGAAAAGTGGCTGCCACTCCAGAAGGCTGTACTACCATTCAACAGGAGCTGGACAGGCTGGAGAGTTGGGAGGAGAGGAACCTGATGAGGTTTAACAAGGGCAAGTGTAGAGTCCTACACTTGGGGAGGAAAAATTGCATTCACCACACAAGCAAGGGGCTAATCTACTAGAAAGGAGCTCTAGAGCTCTACGGAAAAGGACCTAGTTTTCTTGGTTGTCCACGAGCCAGCAGCATACCCCTAAGACCAAGAAGGTCAGTGGTTATTGCATCGTGGAATGCAATAAATAGAGCATGGTGGAGGGAGGTTATACTCCCCTTGTACCCTATCCTGGTGGGGCCAGATCTGGAATACTGTGTCCTCAGTTCAAAAAGGACAGAGAACTACTGGAATACAGTGGAGTTCTAGAAAGATGATTAGTAGCCTGGGTTATCTTCCTTATGAGGAGAGACTGAGAAACTTGAGACTGTTTAGCCTGGAGAAAAGACTGAGAGAGTTCTTATCAGCACTTACAAATATCTAAAGGATGGGTATCAGATGGAGCCAGGCTCTTTTGGTGCTGCCCAGTGACTGGGCAAGGTGCACTGAACACAAACTGGAACACAGAAAGTATCATACAAATATGAAAAATTTATTGGTGAGTGAGACAGCATTGGAACAAGCTGTCCATAGAGGCTGAGTCTCCTTTGCAAATGCTCTAAATTTGCCTAGATGTTTTCTTACGTAATGTTTCACTAGATGATACCCAGAGGTTTTTTTCAACCCCTACACTTCTGTGATTGTGTCCACTTTTTTACATGTATAGAAAGGAAGAAAAAGATTTTCTCAGCTAGAGAAAACAATGAAAGAAACAAAACTTCTGGTGAATTCCTAGTGATCAAACTCTCAGAAATGAAAGGGACAGGTGCCAAATGAGGATTTAAAAAAAAAAATAATTTTAAAACAAAGAATGAGGCAAGGGAAAAATATGCAGAAAGGACAGCATAGAGCCAGCTATCCGAATTCTTCATTTATACAAAATAAATTTTGCATAAATGCACAGAGAAAATAATTAAAAATATTTTTTTGTTTGTGTTCTTAATGGAGGTTCATAATTGAAAACAGTAGCTGGTTTTGCAGGTCTGACAATTTTAGTAAAATACTCAGTATTTCACCTGTAACATAGAAATCATTACACTAAAGAAAAAGCTGGCTGTTGTGTTTTGTATAGCTGTTCTTCCCGTTACAGCAGGTGGGTCCCTATTTAAAATATATATATAAATATAAAAAAAATAAAATAAACATCACTGTTAGTTGATTTAAGCTTCTTCAGGCTTGGGAGATCATAAGATTAATATTCTCTTTGGGCTAAAATGTTCGGTTGTACTTATGCAACAAAGTACAAAGTCTTTCCTTAAAGCAAGTATTCCAATATGTGGATTTCCAAAGCTAATAATTTTGTTCTGAACATATTGTATGCCATGTAAATGGCTGGTATTTGTCCACCCAACTGTGCAACTAAAACTGTGGTCTTCATTCTCTAGAACTGGCATGGAACCAGTCAATGAAAACAAGAATAAGGGAGCTGGAAGTAATAATAAAATCAACAGCAGTTCCCTGCCTAAATGACTTCTGGGTTTTCAGCTATCTATCAGTCCTTACTTTGGAGGTTTTGCAGTTTCCTATGAATAAATTACACTGAAGAAAAATGTATATTGTTGCCCTTTGGAAGTTAAAATCTTTATCTTATTTAGAGCTGTGAATGCTAACTTCAGAACTGCTCTTCAAATAAGTGCTTCAGTATGTTAATATATCTTTTATTGTCAAAGTTTGTGAAACCAGGGACATGGGATTTTGATAATCCAAATATTTTTATATAAGGTGAAAAAAATTGAAAGAATTTCTGCAAGTTGGACAATTAGTCTTAATTCTCAACTCTGTGGAAAAATATTCTGTTTGGATGGTTGGTAGGATATGCAGTACTTAAATCCAAGTCAACATAAATAGATGTCTATCTTTGCAAAGGAAAAAAAAGGGAACTGAAAAGTTAGTTTGCTTTTTTCTTAAGAAGGACTAACCTCAAAAGCTATTCAATGTCCCTTACCCTCAGGAGACTGACTTAGCACACTGCTGAACCAGCCCCTAATTGCTTTGTTAGATTATTTAATTAACTCTGAACAAACATTCTTAGGGAATGCAGGAAAGAATATTTAACCAATCTCCCCCAAAGTGAAAACCTTGACTGATGAAAGCTGGGAAGAGAGACAAAAATGGCCCCATATGAAACTACACTGAAAATACAGGATATACTTTGTAAGATATACTGAACATAACATTTAATTAGCAAAAATGCTATTTCATCCCTCTATTTTTAGATTACTTTTTAAATTCTATGTGTAAAATCTGTTTTCCTTGGGACCCACCAGAGTCAGTGGCATTGCTTTCCTGCTTTTTATTACTCCATCTATTTACTACAAGTTGCTTTCAGCAACAGGTGTAGCTGCTGAAGAAGAGATGATCTACAAATATTAGCAAGATTCAGGTCTTTTTTGTTTGTTTGTTTGTTTTTGAAGGGACTTCTTAATATAACAAAAAAAAAAAAGAGGAATAATGTACAATTGAATTCTATCATGCAAAAGGTTTTTTCAGACTGTGGTAAACATCAGCTCAATCTGTGAACTTCAGCAAACAGAATATCCTTTAGCACTGTTCAGTTCTGAGTCTGAATGCAAACTCCACAGAAAGGCTGTTTCAGATTCAAGGCTTGGAGAAGAAGAGAAAAAAATCCAGGCTAAGAAATGGAGTGGTGTAATTTACTACATCTGAGCAGCCTCGTATTTCATTAAGGAAAGTGTAAGTAAAGATTTTCAATACAGTCTTTGATGGTTTTGGCAAAAACCTTGGAAACTGCCTCTTAATTTATGAATGAATAAAATAAATATGATATCATACTACCTATGAAAACTACTATTGGATATTTTATTGGACATGGCTGGTCCAGCTGACGTAGTTACCAAGCACTGATGTCCATGCAGGAATGAAGCCCTGTGTAATCTCAACGTTTGTACAGCTGCATGTTTTTGGTAGTTCATGACATAACATGCCTAGTAAATTGTAATATCCAACATATGAATCTTGTTTGAACATTCTGATTTAGGTATGAGCTATACTCAAAATGGCTAATGCAATCATGCAGAACACACTTTGAAATACAAAGTCCAAAATAGTGTTATTGCTCCTTTCTTCTGGATTCTCTTTGCCTTTACATTTCACTGTAGAAGCCAAAAATGTCAGTATTCCACATACATGAGGTGTGCTCATTGTCACATAATTTTGATAGATGTGATTTCATTGTAGTATTTTTTATGTATTTTATAGAAATGTGAATAATATCCTCAATTTGGGATTGTCTAAAAACATTAGGAGATCAAGGGAAAGAACTTATGTTATTGAGAACTATCCTTCCTCAACTGATTGTATAGGCACACAAAAAAATTCATGAAGTTTTATTTCCGCAGGTACTCTTCCCAGACAGTGGCATTACAAGAAGGTAAGTATATTACGAAGTTCTAAATCTTTATATCAAGGGATCCTGAATTCACCATCATTTTCTGTTTCACTGGAAATCTTGATAGTACAAGTACCTCAGATAACCTCATTTCTTACGAAATTCCTCTGATAAATCTGTTATTCTTAAAAATAACCACTGATCAGTGGTTACCACTGAAACCACAGTTTCAGTGGTTGAAACCACTGTCTTAGCTATCAGACAAAAATCTGTTGGAAACCAATCTCAATAACTAGATAGAATCCAGTAGAAAGTGATCACAACATGCACTGTGAAATATGTTTATCCTCGCACGAAGATTCTCTTTCTATTGAACTCAGATGTTGTAGATACCAACAATTACAGAAGCAGTTGAGTTGTGCTTATGTTAATCAGTAGATGGCCACGCATTGTGGTGAACATCATTCCTTTATACGTTCAAAAACAAGCAGAAAAATAGCAAATATGTTGTTGGAAGTTTCTTGATGTCCAGTCATGGCTACAGGCTCAATTAGGCCACACTAAGTCTGTGAGGAAATTGATATGGCAGTTCAGCATCAAGACTATCGGTATTTTTGCCAAAGAGTACAAATTAAAGCAGCCTAAATATTACCTTAATTGCTGATGGATCATCTATAGATTTGTACTTGCCAGCCAAATTCTAGCATTCTACTTACTAAGCCTGGAAATGGTGAAAGGTAATGGAAATTTTTTTTAACTTTGCAATGACAATTGATAACCTGTTTGCTCATGGAAAGATTTTTCACACATTGCAGTTTACAAGAAAAGTTTACATTATAAAGTAAAATGCTGCTGTAGTAATTGATGTAGTGTAAATATAATTTCCTAATGTGTTCCATGTTTCTGCCAACCTTATTTTTCTAGCTGGCCTTATACTTTGTTGGCCATTAGAACAAAATATGGAGAGTGTCCTTTATTACTTCATGCAGAAAGATATTTCAAGTTTTACTGTATAAATCTGTGATATCCTAGTGCCTCTTCTCTGCTGCAGCTCAGTCATCTGAATAAGAAATAAGCTTATGCCCATGTTAGAGCTCAACTAGCAATGAATTTCACTTTATTGTGATATTTATGAAAGCTTTTAAAACTGTGGTTAAGCAGAAACCTTCCATGTGGCTTCAGCCAGCAGTTCTTGAGGAGGAGATCTTTAAAAACTGCAGTTTTACATTCTTTTCTGACATCTCATCTTCTTCTGCCTTTCTTCTCTTCATCCGTTTTACTGAGTCCTCTGTATCACAACGTCTGCGGAACATATTTTTCATTTATTCATTTGCTCTTATAAGAAAGTGTCTCCATGTTGTGTGTAAGATTAGCAAGATTAGTAGCCAGAAGCAAAAAGCCCCAGGCATAATTTCCAAGCCATTGCAAGGGTAGCAATTATTACTAGAGATATAGTAGCTGTGAGGGTTGTTAATTGACCTTATCCAGTTCTAGCCAGACCTCTTAAGGAATAGTTTGTAAACAGTTCTTTTGCTGAGGACTCTTTTGGGGGAGCGACAGGGAACTGTGGACTTCGAGCAGTTTTCCAGTACTGCCTTCCTCAACCTCAGCTCCCTTTACAGGAAGAAACTAAATTTGAGACAAAGATAGAAGTCTTCAGCATGGTAGAAAAACAAACTCTGTTTGGTTAAAAACATGTAAGTGCATTTTCTTAAACTTGATGAGATCTTCTGAACAGGTAGTAAGAGTCAAAAGTGTCTTCCAGGACCAGATATTCTGGGTTAAAATTTGCATTTGGAGAGAAAAAGTTCTGGTAATCTAATATCTGAGAAAAGAAATAAATAAGCTTGGATTACATAATGATTTTCACCTAACAGCTATATTTGTAACACATACAGACAGCCCTGAAAAATCTCTTTTCCTAATCTCCATCTTTTAGAGTATTTGTCTTCATTACTGGGTTGCATCCTGCTCGTTCTTATATGATCTCTCTGTTCCTTGTATATACTGTACATCTGCCTGCAGCTGAGTAGCGCTAGAATGCACGAGTCTAGTCCTCCCAGGAGGCATGTGATTAGAAAAATTTCCAGTGAGCTCTGAGCTTCAAATGAGAATCTCTGTGTTTTGAAGAGTGTATACAGAATCCCAGCATTCTGTATTTCAATTGTCTGGTTTTAACACATTTGTTACAGCTTTGCCTGTTTTTATATGAAAATACAGTCACTGTTGTGTTTTGTGCATAACTTAATCATGTCTGGTTTAAGAATGGTGCAGCAGGACTTCTAGTTGAGTTCAATTTAGAAATACCTAATGTGCAAACAGACTTTGCTGTAACGTGTTGATTTAACTTCCGAACTTCTGTCATAACAGTAACACTTTAGGTGCCACAGAGCTCCTAAGAACTACCCAGAGTGCTAGACAGACTTCAGACTCTCATATCCGCAGGTCAGTTTACCCCACAAAGTGCATTAATGCAGTTCTTCTTTAAAGGAACAAGTTTCATCTATCATTTCAAGGACTGAGAACTTGTCATTGCATGGCCCTGTGCCTTGTAGAGTGAACATGCTGAATCAGATCAGTTTCTATTCAATGAGTACCTGCACCACATCTTCCATCACACAGCCTATTCCTTAGATTAGTAGAAAAAAATGTGGTTTTATTTTGGGATCTTGCCTCTTGTAAATAGAAGTTCAACTATCTCATTTTCACTCTTGCTCTTACATCACCAGCATACAATCGAAAACCTAGAAAATAGGCATATTCTGCTAGCACAGAGAGCATCACGTATAAATCACAGAACTCACAGGTTGGAAGGGACCTCCAGAGATCATACAGATCAACATCCTACTCCAAGCATATATGATGAAATCAGATCTCTCAGATTAGACATCAGCCTGGACTACTGATCATCACTTGAGACAAACTATGCGCCACAGTAGCATTTATTCATGGCCTTCTGGATGGTGGGGGGGAAAAAAATCACAGAATTTAGAGTTCAGGCTCTTTTAGCTTTGTTGTACTTGTAATGCTAATAAAGGTAGAATTCATGTGTTTGTAAGTCAAAGATGTAGGTATAATTCTGAATGAATACAAATCCAACAGTTTTTGAGTGCTTTAGCAAAATCTAATACTCCTTCAGGAGTAAACATATAAAGTGATATAACTCTAAACCAATAACTACAGAATACAAAATAGTTAAGAATAGCAAGAAAGGATCTGCAACAGCCAGTAATTCTCTTCTTAGAGAAGACAGAAGTTGAAAATGGCAGTGATCAAAACAACTGTAAAATACGTAAACAGCAAGCACAACAGCAAAATATTTCAATTGTGTCAGAGAGGTGGGTTGTCAGGGCAGATAATCCCAGCAGAATAATGTGTTGTCTTTTGAGTGGTCTCTTCTGAGTTCAGCCTTCACCATAAACATAGTTTGTTGAGTCAGACAACTGACACCTCCATATCAATGGATGTCACTGCAGGGAGTCAGTAATGTCAAAGAAATCTTTTGCAATCTTATGAAACAATAGCTGAGCATGCACAGTAAGTAATTTTCTGGGCTATAAAACAGCATGAAACAAAACAACAAAAGAGTGGCTACAACTAGCTGATTACTGGGAGCAGACAGTGAGACTAAAATTTTGCATACATACTTTTCTCCCCTAAATCCTGTGGGATGAATTGCAGAAAAA
Organism: Perdix hodgsoniae; assembly: GCA_035772895.1. Classification (NCBI taxonomy): domain Eukaryota; kingdom Metazoa; phylum Chordata; class Aves; order Galliformes; family Phasianidae; genus Perdix; species Perdix hodgsoniae. Next base: position 1,107,604 of record JAPSGF010000116.1, on the reverse strand, counting down.
TGGAAAATGTTTGCTTGTTGCAGAAATATTTTTCCAAGAATGAAAATCCTACATGTTTCAAGCTTGTTTTATTCCCAAGTATTTAAATGCATTCCAGTCTTTTCCTATTTTAAGGAAGCAAATAAAATATCTCTAATACTTAAAAATAAATGCATCAAAAGGTTCACCTTGCTTCCATGGAGCTCATTCATTTTCCAGTTGTTACCAACAGATTTCAGATTCTAAATGATCCTAAGTGAGAAGCTCACCTGAAACACATTTTTAATTTTGTATGTTTTTTAAAACATTTGGAAAACAAACAGAAACTGAAACCTCGATTGGAACAGCAAAAAAAAAAAAAAAAAAAAAAAAAAAAAAAAAAAAAAAAAAGGAAACAGCAGAAATACAGATTCATAATAATGAGCAGTGAAATTATTCATAATGCTAGTGATAGTGCAAGCATTACTGATAGCAGTAAGGAATGAGATATTACATAGCTGAAAAGACAGTTGTTATCTTATATCATGAGGATATTTTAAAGGGATATTTCTCTCTCTCCTTCTTACAGGAATATGCACTGAAAGCGGAACTCCTCATGTTAAGGACCAAACGAATGTAGTCGGGGGCCCTGCCTTTCATTTACAAATCTTCCTCCTGCAGTAATTAATAGTGACTTCACTTCCTTATCCAGTGGGCAATTCCCATTAAAGCAGAATATGACATACTTTAAACAAAATCATTGTTCAAGTGATTTCAGTTTAATTCCATTAATGATAACTAGGTATACACTTGGATCTAGCCATTTGTAGATGTGCTCTTTTCCAAACATGGCTCCAAATTAGCTGCGATTGTTATTCTCTGGTCTCCTTAGTGTGTTTTTCCTTTCAAGATTTGCATAATCAGCTCATTTCAAAAAAGGCAGGTGGTAGGGCAGTGCAGGTGAAACCATATTATTTGTTATTTAAACTTTTCAGAAGTCTCTGCCTGTGGATACATGCTGTAGCATTACAGTAGACCAGAGCCTAACTGAAGAACACCATCTGAAGCCACAAGTCTTTTAAAATAATTTATATTCCTGACAGAAATATAGTCAGAAATACTCAAAGATTCTACCTCCCTTTTAACTATCTTGTAAAGAAATGTGTATCCTGGAATAAGAAAAGAACACAATGGATCTGAAGCTGTAATGGCACAAAAAGCTTCTGAACCAGTAATTATTTATGATTGAATATTTGTGTGATGGATAAACAGATGAAAAATATCTAAAGGAAAAGATCTACCATTTCAGATAAAATGCTCCTCTTACTCTTAAGAAAGTGTGCAAAAAAACAATTCTGAAGCATATAGTGGATTTCTTCATTTCTGTTGCAAGTTATAATATAGTATTTAAATGCTGAAACAACAAAATTGATTTATTAGTTTAAGACTGTAATGGGGAGACAGTAAAAACAATATTTCTGTTTCTTCTTATGAAATGGTGGAGGGGGTTAAGTAATTGTAAAAAGTGTTGGAAGCAGCATTTGAAGCAGCTCCCAAAGCTTCATTTTGTCCCTAGGTGTATGTGCTTGCAACAAACACAAAAATAGCAGAGTGAAGATAATGAGAAGCACATATGATAACAGAACTAGAACGTGAGATGGGAGCACAATTACCATTTGCTGGGCACAGGGGTTCTTAGGTTTTAAAGTGTCTTGCGTATACATTCAGTTGCAGCTGAGAGGTCATTGTGAATGTCCACAGGGTTTTTTTCACTGTATTGTTCATTTGCAAAATACTTTTATCTAGCAAATTCAATAAAGAAACAAGGGAAACAATCTTCCCTTGAGGTCTGGATTAGTTCTTCCTACAGCTCAAGGATTGTCTTTTATATTTTCTTTGTTTTGGACCCGGAAGAAGAGTGCCAATACTGAGAACTTCACTGAAAAAAATACACTAGAACAAATTACTAAAACAAACAAAACAAACAAACAAGCAAACAAACAAAAAACCAGCTAATTTAAAAAAAAAAACATAGGATTGTATTCAGAAACTCTCCACCCATTTTTTCCTCTGTGAATCAAAAAAAGTAAGAACCCTCTTTCCTGTGGGCTAGGCCCCTGATTTTTCTCCAAGTGCAAGAATAGTTGGGTTCTAATGGAAAAGAGAATCTATTCAAAATATCTTCATGGCTTTTCAAATTAGACATACTCTGTGAAAGGTAATATAAAGAAGGACAACTTTACTTCAAGACTTCAGGAGAATCAGGTCTTAGCATTATCACCTCCTCTCCATCACCGTTTGACTCATATCCATGTCCCAAACATGCCACTTTGTTATCGATGTTTGGAGACACTGAAAAGACAGTTACCTCTGTCCCCAGAGAAAAATACTCTACCTTGCCTAATTAAAGCATGAGTTATTAAAGCCTTTAGTAACTCAGAAAAATTTTCTTAAGCACATGGAAGAACATTTCCCTAAGACGTGTATATTTGTGGTAAAGGAGAGCTGTTCTTCTTTTGAAAGCAGATAAATAAAAGATTTTTTACACAGTCTGTTTGGTGGTACACGCCTCATTTTTTTGTTTTGCAGTTCCTAGAGTTCCTGCTGTTCGTGTAATTATTCACACATGGAGAAAGCGTATTTGTCCCCACTCACAAAATATTTCTAAGCAATAATTTCTAAACATCAACAATTCTCATGATGCTCCCTCTGTTCAAGTGGTACTTATTTTACCTTCAGCTTCCGCTTCTAAATACGCTTCCAGAGAGAAGGATTGGTGGGATCCCAGTTTCATCTTTGCTCCCATCTAATTCCCTTTTCCAGCTCCTACACTTTAACAGAAAATTGGAGTCATCTTCAGTTTTGTCCTAGAGGGATTTGTCACACAACTGGAGTAGACATGAAAATACACACAGAGGAGAGGGAAAGAACATTTTGGTACCCTCATGCACAAAGACAAGACAGCATTTCTGTACATTCTTGCCTCAGCATTTAGTAATTCATGTGCAGCAGAAACCCGAAATATCCAGCAATGTTTAAACATTTGCTAGGAATGCAGAAGCAAGTCTTTCATCAGCAGAAAAACTTCTTGTTTGGGCAGTGTTTCTTGTGTCATGTAATCCAGTTATTTTTATGTTTTTTTAATTATTGGGGTTGGTAAGTAAATGGTCCTATTTATTATTGTGACAATTACTTAATTTTCTCTTTACTGCTGTTTCTGTTTTTCTGCTAAAATAAGGGGGGGGGGGGGGGGAATCAACTTAACAATAAATAGTCATTTAGCCTGCAAAATAAAGAATGGCTGAAAAAAATGCATGATCTAAATACCAGGATTCAATACTCAGAGCTTATTAGCCTGTTCTTTTAATTAACATTATGGGTTGTTTTTTTTTACAAAAAGTACTATTTTTTTATAAAATTGCATTCTTCTATTCAGACTTTGCATGATTTGAACTGTACCAGAAGATGTTCATTTTGAACAAGTAGCTTTGATCACAAATATGCACTTATTCACTGCCATGTCTTATTGATTAAACAGGATATTTTCCCTCTTGTTAGAATGAAGTTGCAGTTCAAAGATTTTACAAAAACATCCACCATAAGAAATTGAAAAAGCAAATGTGTTGCGCGCTACAACCTCCTGAGCATTACCCAGTATTCCTTCTTCCCAAAATTAAAAAAAATTAAGAAAATTTTTTCTTTTGAAATTTAAGAAAAGTTCAAAAAAAGATCTGTGAGAAGACAAATGTGCAGCTTGACAAATGTCAAGAAATCCACAGACAGGTCACCATTTGTTTATTTATTTAAACATATCATGATTATTTTCATCCAGAATTTGCAACTCAAAAGTGAAATCTTTGTCATATATCATCTAAAAAAAACAAAAACCTTTGCACTATATTAAAGAAAAATAATTAAAAAATGCTATAGAATTGAGTCCCACAGACCTGTTATATAAGTAGGGATTTCTCTGATGGTCTTTGTGTATGAATTTCAGTAAAGATGCACATGGGTTTTTGCAGAAGGACAAAAGGACAGTATTTTCCTCCATTTTGATGGAATGTTTGGGTTCTTGGATTTTTTATTTTTTTCTTTTCTTTTTTTCCCCAAAGCTTTTGTGATAATAGTTCTCCAAAGCTCTCAGTGATAATTCCTCCTATGGTAAGTTCCAAAAATGGAATCCAAATATCTATTGAGCCTCTGATAGAAAACACAGAACAGTAAAATAAAACAAAGGTTTGCACTCAGAGAAGTCAAAGGGACTAAAAGCATTTCAAAAAACAAATGAATTCTCCCAGCACCTTAGCAAACTGAGTAAGAATAGAGGATGGTAATAAGATTATTGTCCTCATCTTGCTAGCACAGATACAAAGATAGGGAAGTTGAACAGTGTGCCATGTTTGTAGCACAGACTTAAGAGAAACCAGATCTCCCAACTCCTTGTTCTAACTATTAATGTAAAGCATTGCTAGTGGTTAGCCAAATTTTGCTAACCTCTAAACGTTACAAAATCTCTCCTGAGATATCATATAGTAACTAGAAGGCTAGGGCAGGATCCAAAATCCATTAAAGTTAATGAGAATTCTTTTACTAGAATAAACACACTGAAGGCTGAAGAATTTCCCAAGCCTTAATCAACCCTAACACTATAAAACTGGACTCGACTTTGCCACTTCCTGCAATGGTGCCATAAAGTAGTCTAATATTGTCTCTCTTGCAGCATTTTTGAATCACTTTTCTAAGCTTTGGCCAGAACAAAATAAGAGTTCTCAGAAGTGCTCATGTCCTTCAGTCTGGCAAGCCAGGTCCTCTGACAGTGCTGTGGGTGTGCAGCTGTTGCTCAGGGAGCCTGCAGGCCAGAAGAGAACCCTTTTTCTGCATTATTTTTGAAAAAGAAGAAAAAATGTGTATAGTTGCTTATACGTAGCAAAAGTATTCATATATTTTATGCGAGCTTCTCACTTCCAAAACAGTCACTGAATAATGCCCTCTAAGAGAGCTAAGAAGGTGTTACAATTAAGGAGAAAAAAAATCAGCTAATTTCAGAATCCAATCAGCTCTGTTCTACACTGTTCACTTTCTAATATCTACTTCTTGTTTGTTTGGGCTTTTCTTGTATTCTCTCTCTCTCTGTGTAACAGAGTTACATGAACACAGCTCAGAGGTAAGAGTGCCACCTATTGAGTCCATCCTAACATTTCTAATCCTCTACAAGGAAAACAAAAGCTTACACACAATTTCTAATAACACATCTTCACAGTAAAAAAAAAAAAAAAAAAAAAAAAA
>JAPSGF010000116.1:1081468-1101960 GCA_035772895.1 Perdix hodgsoniae | reverse complement strand
GGGGGGGGGAGGGCAGGGGAAGGGGAAAGGGAAAGGGAGAGGGAAGGGGAAGCAGAAGGAGAAGGGGAAGGGAAAAGGGAAGGGGAAAGGAATAGGGAAGAGGAAGGTGAGAGGGAAGGGGAATGGGAAGAGGAAGAGGAAAATCAAGACACAGAAAAAGGTCATGTGCTTACAATGAAAAACAGTGCCTTCATGAAAGGAGCAGTTTGCTTAGAACATTTTAGTTCTAGTCCAGGGTAAGTTTCTCTCCTGACATGACCCAGAAAGGATTTTTTCCTCTCATCATATTGGTTAGTAATTATACTAATTAAATACTTTACTAAGCCAGGGTGTGCTAGATGGCACTTTGGAAACACTTCAAACAGTATTGAGTAATGTGAAAGCTGAATATAAGGCAGCCACATTATAGGGTCGTATTACAGAATGAACTAGCTTTTCATTTTTTGGCAGTGAAATTGCAAAGACAGTGCATATTTTTAAAAATTGCTAGAATCTCTAAAATGTGAAGAAAAACAAAAGGACTTATAAGAACACTGATGATTTTTCCACTGTGTTACACTTGCCTATGAGTTGCAATTTCCTGGCATCTCAAGCAATTATGACATATGAGAAACTTGTATATTTTTAGAAGAGTTGCATTATGGTTGAATTGGTTGTATATACTGAGTTTAATCAGGAGAAATACTACCCATATTATATGGTTCACATAATGGGCATTAGCTAAACAAACGAACCATTTCCTGAAATAAGCAGAAAAATAATCAAGCAAGAAAATCATCAGAAATTCCATCAGTACAGGAATACTTATCTCCTCAGACCAGGGAATAAGTATATGTACTTCAATCTGACTTTCCCTTAAACGATTCTTTGTCTCCTTTACTTTTCTGAATCATTGTGCAATACTGTTTACTGTTGTTTCAAGGCAAAGTTTATGGAAAAAAAGAGAAAAAAGCCTCAAACCCAATCCTGATCATCCTTTAGGATCAGTCTCTAAGAGCAGTGGTGTGCAAGAAATGACAATGGGGGCTATTCTATGTTATTCTAGTTCCAGTGTGAACATATATTCAGTGAAATAAATAAATGCAGGGTGGGGAAGGGGGCAAAGGATCTGGGAGAAAACATGCAAGTAATTATTGCACCCAAATGACTGCAGTGATGATTTGATAGCCCCATAGTGAGCAGACAAACATGAACGGCTGTCACAAGCTACAACATCTGGAATATTCTGGCAGAAGGTTGAGTTCTCCTCAGTATGCAAAAATGTGTGAGTGGCAGAGAGCTATATTTCTCCGATCCAGAAATGTCTTTTTCTCAGCGTTGCTTAAACTAGTCTGTTAGCATTTCTAGGAGAACAGTGAATTTGGCCAGTGAGCCGTGCAGATAAAAATCCCCAAAGCCTAATCAGTAAGCCTTGTCTACATATGCTTATTTTATTCACCCTTCAGGAGTCAGACTTCTCCGACTCCCCAGCCAGAACACCTTTTCATGTGCTGTTTTGATGCCAGTACAGTAATTTATTCTATGAATTGAAGACCTCACAAGATAGATTAATTCCCACAGCCTTATTTACTTCTCAGACAAGGTCTGAGACTCCTATACATAGGCATGAAAATCTGACTTCATGGGATTTCCTGAAATAGCTCAGAGTATGTGCCTGAGGCACGATTACTCTCCAGAGTTTCACTGGAATGAGGTATCCAAATGAACTCACGATACATCCAGAAATGGCCAGATCCTGCCTTCCTAAGCATTTATATGCTCCCAGTATCTATCAGTAACTTAGGTCTCGAGAGGAGTTACATTTTTCACTCTGCACATAATAGCAAGAGATTATTCCTAATGATCCTCACTTCCTGGACTTCATGCAATTTATGAACTGGACACTGACATGAACAGAATAGATTGAAAAGAGGTGGGGAATATTTGTTTCACAGAAGCATCAGCTGCCTGTAATACAGCTGAATACTTCCCTTTCTCTTGAATGAGTTTTGATCTTGCATTTTGGCAGTAATCACACAAGGTAAAAATCACTCTGAGTAAGGATATGAGAGAGGAATAAAAGGAAATAAATGTGTCTAACAAAACATGCTTTTTATTTAAAAGGAAAGTTATTTCGAGGGCTCATGGCCTAGGCCTCACTTAACACTGCTACACAAGCTGGACGACTGCCAATATATCAGGTTGCAATAGGCCATTAGAAAGGGCTGAGTATGGATAATCTTCCCTAAGGGCTGAGCAGAGTCATACTGCCTTGATTACTTTTTTTTTAATTTAGATTAAAAATCCCTATAACAGTTGCAGACTAATTGGAAAAAGACTTTAAAGGAGCTTTAGGAAATTAGGTAAGAATAGTTTTTATTATTGTAGTGTGCAGCAATTGCTGCAAAACTCTTCTTTCTGAGAGATGAGGAGTCAATCACATGAAACTTACCATAACAGGAAACTAAACCTTGTCCCTTAAGGGTTTTCATCTTTTGAAAGCTTATTTTACTGTGACCATTTTATTTCCATCAATAACGGAAGCCAAAACAGCTGTTGGAAATGCTGGTCTCTCAGCACTCTGTGCACTTGCACAGTGCTATTAACAAAAATTAGCTTCCCACGTAGGTGACTAGCCACTGGAAGCATAAGCCCCATGTTATGATTTGCTGAACTTCAACAAAAATATTAGTGTCAGTATTTCATTTAAAATAGGGAACGTTTCTGATTTTGTCTGAGCATTTTCCCACAGTGCTGTGATAAGAACTCCTGCATTCTCACCTCTTTATCACTCCTGATTAGTAACCATGAACCACAGAAATTGTAAAAATTATTTGAGCTCTGGAATTCAAAGGTCAAGTACAGTGTTAAAAAGGCTTTAACCATCATTTAATTACAAGGAAGAAACATAAATATGACAATCCTGAACAGCACCAACATGCTAATGCATAGAAGTTGGGGCATGAGATAAGAAATAAGATGAAATCTCATCAATGATTGAAGACTCAAGTGTAGTCAAAACTCATAGATATGACAAATAAATCAAAACATGACAGAGATTGCAAGCTAGCAGAGGCTTGTGGTGATTTCACACAGATGGGCTGCTGAACACCACAATAACATTCTCTCGTTCTGCCTCCTCAAAGGAAGAGGGACTACTACCAACTACTGTCACAGGCAAATTAACTTAGCTTGCGGAAAATTAATATAATTGATTGCCAACTAATAACTTTAGAACTTTATTGAAAAATAAAAATCAACTAAAAATCCCTTCCCTTCATTCACATCCTTCTTGTCACAGGCTGCAGCTCTCCCAGCACAGCTCCAACCTGACATCATACTGCAGGACCCACCCTTCAGGCACTGCTTCACATAGGTCCTCATGGGCAGAAGCTCCCTCTTGCCCCACTTCAGCTTCTCCTGCAGGGGTATCCATGGGCTGTACCTTATCCAGTGCTGCACCATGGATACACTTGGAGATCTACTCCATGTGTTGCCCATGGGGCAGTGCTGGGCTCTGCTCATATTAGTCACTTCTCCATCCATCACCACTGCTACCAAAAGCTTGCCAAGTAACTTTTCATGGAAGTTTCAAGATAGCAATGCCTCTGTAATCACTCAAGGAATTACAGAATTTGGCTCGTACTTACATTGCTATCATTAATCTTAATGACAGTTTTACAGAGGTAGCCATAGTATCATTGTGATTCATTCAGATAGGCAATCAGATATTTTAATTGGAGAAAAAGAGCAGTTAGAGATGCTCAGTAGTTTGTATATTCTTGACTTCTTAAAGGCAGGTTTTTAAGTGCAAGGAGTTATGTTTCAATATGTGCTGGGTGTTCATTAGCCCCATTGACATTTCTTTGATCAGATTTTATATATATATATAAATGATGCATTCTGAATACCACATTTTTAAAAACCTGGAAACAGAGATCTGTACATTTACTCTGTTGACACAGAGTCTCACTCCTAACTGATGTCTAAAATTCTCCAGAATTTCCTTTCAACCCACTATACTTATCTAGTCTTTATTTTTATTCTGTACTACAGAAAGACAAAATCTAACACCCTTGTACTTCCGAAGAACATCTAAAGCACCTGGAGCCACATTCCAATAAGAGAGGCTGAGAGAACTACATGGATGTTTTGAGATTTAATCTGAAATAATATAAAGGCAGTAGAGAAATTCACAGAGCAAATCAAAGAGAGAAGGCAAATTCTTTAGACTTGCTAGAATTTCAGAGCAACTTGGTCCCTGACCCAAGATAGCTATTTACAATTCTTGGCCCTTGCTGGAGGTGAATGTGTCTCAACAAATGCTGCTCAGAGTGTTCCCTATAGCTAAGCATCTGGCTCCACTGTAGATGCATCTACTAACAAATGAGCAACTGTTCACAAATCTGGAGCACGTATTCAAACAGATTCCAGCAAGTTTTAAGATTAAGTAAGCTTCTTATGATGTACACTGAATATATCTGGGAGAATGTTGTGTTATGTGACAAATATTGACCATGTCATTTGACTCAGTTCAGCAATATAGCCCCCTTTTATGTTTTAGGCCGCTTTTCTATCACAGTCTCTGGCACTTTATATCAACAAAAATAAGTTCACCTATTTGAAAAGTAAAATTACACCAATGTATAGAGTTTGTGGTTTCTCTAATGTCAGCTAAATTATTTTCATTACTAACTAACTTTAAAATTGTTGTTACTGAATACATAGACTGAAAGAAAGAAAGCATTCTTTTTAATATTGAGTCTTAATACCAGATATGATTTCTAAATAAACTTTTTCTTCCCTGTTTCAGTCATTCAGTTCAATCATACAACAAGAAAAAGACTAAGGCTAGGGAAAAGCATCATGTCTTTGTAACATCATTATAATGTAGTTGGAGAGGGTGCAAAGAGGATTCATTTATAAATGTAAACATTTAAGAATGTTTCAGTTAAGTAAAAATATTTTCTGTCTCTCAGGACTCTTCACAAGCCAGAAAACTAATTCTTATTGTTATAACTCTTTGAAACTTTAAAGGATTCTCAGAAAAGTTGTCATTTGAAATGAAATAGGAATAGGTATTTCTCACTTTTCATAATAGCAAACAGACTTTAAACACAAAGAGAAGAAAAATGGCTAAAAATGTAAAAATGAGATGATTATTTTAGAAATATAAATAATACAGAGCTACAAATTACAGAGCTGCATTCTTAAAAATTCACTCCCGCTGACTAGTCTCCTGGAGAAGGAAGGATTTATGCATGAAACATATTCCTCGAAAGCCATACCAATATTCTTCCATGTTGTTCTCCAATAAACATTCCCTCTAAGAGAAAAATTCACACAAGCACCAAATAGGCAGAAAGAGAATCTTCTTCCACTAGCCGGTTTTAACTCCATTTTTGTGTATGCGCAGATACAAATTATTCCAACCAGAGGAATACAGAAATTTCAGCAGACGTTATTCTGCTTATTTGGCCACTGCTCTTTAGCAGGAATGGTCTCCCAGTTTCTAATAGTCAAAGGCATTTCCTAGAAAATAGCCTCCAAAGTTGATTAACATTTCCAACCCGGTGTCTGATTTATTTTGGTAACGTTTATCTTTCCTTCTGTAGATCATTAACAAGAGCCTTACCTTTTCTTAGGGGTAAAACTGCTTTCAATATTTTTAACCTCATCGTTCCCTCATGGAATAGAAGTGCGTTTCCCTGAGTAACAGAAACATAAAATCAGACATAAAGACATAAAATTAGAATCTATTAGGATGCCCCCAGTCAAGCTGTTGAGGAATAAGAAATGCTTTCCATAAGCAGATTTCTTTTTGAAAGTCAAGAACGGAGGTATGAAATGTATGCACATAACCACAAATGTAAACACAGAAAGCAGAAGAAAACACACAGTTATCCATGCAGGAACAAAACCATAGGATATGTTCACTTGTTCATAACGTAACCCAGGATTCCAGGGTCCTTTCCAAGCTCAGCTTGTTGCACACAGGGCCCAGAAGATCTACCCTGGGATGCTCCCCATCTTCACCAGACCCAACTTCCATCCCCACAGGCCTTTGATTTCCTGGGGCAGGGTTCAGCCTCAGTCTTTCTGAATTTCATCATGTCTCTGCTAGCCCCTGCCTGCCCCCTACCCAGTTCCTCCTGAATGGTAGATCAGCCCCTGAGTGTATCTGGTGGTCCAGCTGATGTCATCTGCAAACTCAGTGTTCTCTGTCTTCTCTTCTGGGTCACTGATAGGGATGTTGAATGGGACAAATCGTAGGACGGACTCTGAGGGACCCTGATTGTTAGCAAACTCCAGGCAGGACACCGTGCATTAATTAGCACCCTCTAAGTCCAACTATCCAGACGTCTGCATGTGTGTTTTATTGTGTACTGTGCTGTGCTACCCCTATCCAGCTAGTGCTAGTTTGAAGATGCTGCTTGTGGAAAATTTTTATACTCCCACTAGCATATTTCCTCAGCTTTTAGCAACCAGAAACCAAGCTGTTTCCATACTTGAGTGTAAAACTATTTCATAGATTGTTATTGTTTGAAAACTTACTTTCTGAACACATTTCTCATTGCAATAAATCCTATAGTATCATTATGTACCATGTGGGGAAGCAAAAAACTCATTTGTTGTAAACATACTGCCAAATAATGTCATTTTCTCCATCTTCATTCTATTGTGGGAAAGTGTGACTAATCAGTCCCTGTTCACTTTCCACTCATCATACTTGGATTTATCTAGTACTTCCAGCCATTTTTCCTCCCGGAGTAAAGATGCCTGGTTTGTTTAATCAATCCTCATGAGAAAACAAATGGAACATTATTGTCATCCTTCTCCCTTTTTAGTTCTATTGTGTCCTTTCTGAGATGCTATAATGAGAGTTGCACTCAGTATTAATGATATAAGCACATCTTGGACTTGGGGCATAATAATGTTTTCTGATTTGCTCTAATATTCTTTCATTTCTAACAGTTTATCTTCCTTTTTAACTCTCTCTGGGTATTAAGCTGATGCTTTTATAGAAATAGCCACAATGAGTCTACAGTCTTCCTTCTGAACAGTAGCAGTTCATTTTGAGCCCATCAATGAATATATGTACACAATGTGAACATACAGATAGTGTTTTTTCCCAGATGTATTACTTTCTCAGTACTAAATTTATCTTTCATTTTATTCCCAACTCACTCAGTATAGTGGCATCTTTCTGCAGTACTTTGCAGTCAGCTTTCAGTTTACTGCTCTAAGTAACTTTATATCACCAGCAAACATTTTATCTCACTACCTATCTAATCATTTTCCTACACTGTTGGTGATAGATGCATGAATATGCATCTCAACACAGATACATCTGAAGTCACCTAGTAAACTAGATAGTTATACTTCTTTTTTTTTCTTTTTATACTAGCAAATAACAGCAATGCTTCATCCTTGGCCCTATGTCAGCTTAGGATTTCTGAGTCTCTTCTGTAAGAGGTAAACAAGGCTCTTCAAGAACCCAAGCATTAAGCAGGCACAAGATCTTGCTGATTCATATCTCCACTTGAACCTATAATGAAGTCTAAACCATGCAAGTTATGACTTCATTCTACAGAAGCCAAATATAATCTTTTCTTTTATGTCATATATATTCATATATATCATTGTCTTTTTATTACAACTTTTCCTGTTTGTCCAGTACAGAAGCCAAGCATACCTGCTGTACCCAGACCCGTTGCAAGATCATTTCTAAAAACCAGTTTACTTAGCCACTCTGCATGCATGTGGTCTCATGGTCATTTTAACTATAAATTATACACCACAGTTAATAGGCCAGAACTTTTTTACTAAATGGGTTTATAACTCTTTGTTCAATATAATTGTGTTGTGGTAATTTACTGCTTTTCAATTTTCGTTATAGCGAAACTTCAACATGAACGCTATGCTTCTGAAATTTTCCTTCACAGTACTTGAAACTTCTCCCAACTTAGTACCACCATGTGTTTTCAGTAAATACTATCTCTTCTGTTATCCAATCCCCAGTGAAACTATTGATGAAGGGAACAAACCTGCAACCACAACAGATCCCTGATGTACCTGTTCTGAAAGCATTTTTGAAATTGATGGGAAGATCTCACTAGGAATTTTCTAGATTCTGAGATATCACTAGGAATATTCCTATTATAATTGGAACTATGTGTCTGTATTTACTTGCTCCAGAAACATATCCAATCACCTTTTTCATTTTTCAGTCTCTTAGAATTTGACAATATAAATAAAATCTACTACTATCTACTATCCAGAAGGATATAGTACATTTTGTTTGGTCTTCTTTGTTGTGGCTCCTAGACTCTTGTTACTGGAGGGGACATCTGGAGAAGCATAGAGCTGTATGTTTGACTGTACTCAAAGGCAGTTGCTGCACATATACATTTAAGAGAATATTCAGACACAAATTAAGTGCTCCAAATTTCTGCCTCTCCTTGTTAGCTCTTCTTTCCAGTCTCTGTGGTACCCCTGATGCTCAGTAAATGATTGCCTTCAAACATCTGCCTTGACAGCTGAGCTCCATAAACCATCACAGCAAAACTTGAACTGAATCAAGGTGCCACTTGAATAATTTATATGAAAACTACTTTTACAACTTCAACACATTTAGAAAGAAATCCAGTACACATGACCTACTTGTGTAAGTGTCTATTCATGGCAAAGTGGGGCAGAGAGGATGTTCCTGAGATGGGGGGGGGAGAAAAGGGAAACAGAGTAAGAAATGGCAACTCCAATAGAGCTGATTATACAATTTGTACCAATATACAGCTTTCAACAGTAACTACTGCAAAGATCCTGTATATATATATAGGATATAGCATATATGTGTGTGTGTGTGTGTGCATATATATATGCTTATCAGAACACAGCAGCACAAGTTTGTTGAAGTGCAAGCCTTCAGTCTGCCTTCATTCAGATGTTTTTCCTGAAGTAGAGTCTATGCTCAGAAAAACTCCGTTTAAGGATGTTTTTAATGAATAATTAGGTCTGGCCTTTTCTTATGTGGTATTAAAAAATATACTCAAACAAGCACCAGCATCAGCAGGGTCCAGTTAAACCATTGTCACCTAAGAGGAGTAAGATGCGGTATTAGTTCACATACGTGATTTTTGAGTTTGTGCATTCGTTTTATAACATTCTCATCATAAATAATGGAAAGAAAGAAAACAATTAAAGTAAATTATTATTTTTTTATTAACCTCATTTGATATATTCCCAGTGAGAATCCAATTTTCTGATCCAACTGATCAAGTTTTAGAAACATCATAATGAAAATATAAGTATTTATGCACCTTACAGTGTTTAACATAATAAAGAGGGAAAGGCAAAGGAAAATGGAAGAGGAAGGTAAAAAGGAAGGAGAAAGTGATGTGGAAGGGAAAGAAGAAGGCTAGGTAAAGGAAGATAGCAGTAAGTGGATTAGAATAATTGAATTAGAAGGAAGACACTGAGAGAAATTAACTGGAAAGAAAGAAAATTTCCTATTTTGATAAACAAAACCATTCTGAAAGAAGACAAGATGGGCACGTGCACAGGTATGTCTTGCTCTATCCCTCTGTGTCACCTCGAACATTTTATCTGAATTTCCTTACAGAGGTTATTGATATGCAATTGAGCAGGACAAACTAGATTTCTTATCTAGTGGATTATGTTTTCATTAATGTAGCTGAAACATAAATGTGTATGAGTGAGAGCTGTGCTTCTAAATCATAATTTAAAATGTTAGGAATTGTGTAAATTGCTAGCTATTTGGTGATAAACTGTGTCTAAAGCTGAACCATAATGCATAACTCCAAAAGTAGAAGACAACCTACCAGCTTTACTGTTAAGTCTTTAAAAAGCTGTCAAAAGTTTGTCCCATATTACATCTTCTTTCCTTTTCCCAGATAAAATATTGTTATTAATAACCATGATACTACATCTTACATTTCTAATTTAATCGTTAATATAGTTTTTAAACTTTGGACTATTTAGGGTTAGTGTTTTTTTTGTTGTTGTTGTTTATTTGTTTGTTTTGATGAAATTCACTGTGACAAGTCTTTCCAGTTTGAAACAAAAGCTCTGCAGTATTTATTGACTAGTCACTTATTATGTCACCTTAACTCCAACTATGGGAGCAATTGAGCAGTACATAGTCAACCTGTTCAGCGAATATGAGCATGAGCTGGAGCAGCTTAGGAGCACATTTCAAGTTAGGCCTGATGATTTACAGACTTTCAGAACCTGAGTGTTCATGGTTGCTAGTATCTGAACAGTCAAAAATCAATGGTGATCAAATTCAGGTAGTTTCACATCATGTCCTCACTCAGTGAATGTGGTTTTCAGAGAAGGAGCTGAATCAGAAATTCTTTACTATCAGTCTGGGCAACATTTTGTTGTTCTCACTTTTTCAAAGTTAACTAGAAGCATCCGAAAATATCTTGCGATAAAGAGACCAGGAAAAGATTTTGAAAGAGTGGCTTTATTAGTGATATATTTGTAGTCTAAGAAATGTCATAACAACTCACACATATTTTTCCAAGATTTCACGGTTATCAGTGAAAATAAACACTACCTGTAATAGTGCCACCTGGTGATTGAATTGTATTAAAAAATTAATGTAACAAACCTATAGCCTATGAACTCTACTACGTATTATTAAACACATTCCCAGGATTCCTGTACAGAGTGACAAAAGCACAAACAAGAAGCAGGCTATTGCAATATGGTTTGAAGCTATAGTTAAGATCAAAGTTCTTAAATACAGAAATATGTGTAATAATAATGCTGTGAAGTAGGGAATATTTAGCATGATCAAGCTTTATCACCTAAGTGAGTAAGAAAGATTTTAACTTGACACTATTAATTTATGGTTGAAGTATAAATTTGGAGTGCAAGTGTTAATATTTTCTCTAGAATAAATACAGATTAACTCTTTAGATTATAAAGATTGATTTGGTTGTGTCTGTACTACAAACAACAGTTCCTCTTGTCCACCATCAAAACAACCAGATTTTGCTTGGGAGTCCTCAGTAAAATCATTAACTTAGTTCAACACTCTGCTCTCGTTTAAATATTGTATTTTCAGTTAAGGAGCTTGGAAGCAACCATCCACCAAAGTCTTACTAATAACTATTTCTGATTAACACAAGAGCATCAATAAAGAAAAAGAATTGAACACTATTTTTTTAATTAAAATAATCAAGTTAAGAAAAACAGTCCACGTGACAGATAGCTTGTATAAAAATAATTGACTCATTAATCTCAACCATATGAACATGTTCACATTAGTGAGTCAGCTACTAGAAAGGATGCAATAGTAGTTACATGTTCACAGAGGTGTGAAGTTGAAGTTAGCCTAATTGCACAACAACTTTTCTTAGGAGCTGTGAAAGCTTCAGAGTAAATAGTTTTTCAGTGTCAAAAGCAGAGAAAGTTTCATTGGGAAACAAATCATATCGTACGGAGTATGAATTATTAATGTAAAGGAGTGTCTTTCCATCACACTAAAGAAGGCTAGAAACGGGGCCTCCAGCTGTATACAAAAACACATCCTTAACCTCAGTGCAGAGGTATTTGATATAAGCTTTTGTTGGTGGAAGGGTAACTGAATCTTTTAAGCTAAATACCTTCATAATTGATTTAGATTAATACTAAAGGCTTCATGCTCGTGCTAAACATATTCTTAGATTGTGTGGATATTGAAGAACAATTTCCAGCAAAATGAGTACTGTTGCTGAATTAGAACTGTCAGAAATTTATCACCAGTTAGCTATACATGTACTGCTTAAATATTTGTAGGTCTGTAATGACGTTGTTGCCCTTGCTTGTAACAGGCCATGGTCTTTGCCTTAAGCTGACAGTTTAGGGTTGGTACATGCCAATCTTTGAATGCCACTTGGCCTCCCTCAAGATTTGTTTTAGCTTAACAGTAACTTTGATTCTCCAGAAACCAGGTAACTATCACTTCCTTTCTTTTATGTTTTGACTGGCTTTTGAAAATAAATTTTAAAGAAGTGATCACTATACAGACATATGAATTTAATAACTAGAAAACAGCAATAACAAATGTCTACATGTAGAGAAAGTTGTGATCTCAGAAGAAATGCAGCAAAAAGGAGTATGGAAATAATTGTAATAACGAAATGGAAACAGAAGAAGCCTTCAAAGCCCAAGCACGAAGTACTACAAAGAGACACTGCTCTATAGACATCTAGGCAGTTATTTCTGGACATTAAAATACTGCAGCACTGGGAGCTGAATAAAACCAGTATTAGAGGTAACTAAGAGAACAAAGAGCAAGTATTCAGCAAGTACAAAACATATCTTATGCAGCACAATGTCAACAAGGCCAGTGAAGGAAGACCAAGGTGCAGACCACATTACATTGCATATCAACTTGGCCACCAGCATGGCTCATGCAAAAGAAAGAAACCATGGACATCGACTTCAGCCTTCTCCAAGAAAATGGATCAGGGTTTTGGTGACATGCCATGTTTCAGTGGCTCTGGAGAGAAGATACCATCAACTTTATGGCCCAGAGAGTACAGGCAAGACTGAACTATGCCCACCAGAAAGAGAGATAGACTGTAGGAAGACTGTGTATATACTATTTTAACTACATGCTGTCTAAACTACGAGCATTAGTATCATGTTAGCATCCTTGTAACTGAGCTACTAAAATTCTTGCATTAAACTACTAAGATTTTAATAAGACTGACAATACACTGGTGGGTTTGCAAGTGAGGAGTGCAGATTTTTTGCATAAAATAATATTGAATGTAACAAGCTGGCAGGAGTATAAACGATCTGTTTCGCAACTTAGGTACAGATTGGTAGCTCTTTACATTATATATGTTATTTACAGCATAGGCTGCCAAAAAAGGACTGCGTGCCTGTCAAGAGATGGGGCTGCACACAGCACTTATCATTCTGAAGCATGATTCTTTCACTCCAGATATTTCAGAGGAGAGCACCAAAAGCTGCAGCCACGCAGCTCCAGGTTGTGACTCATTGCACTTCTATGGGGCATATATGGTTGTCTACTGTATTACATGAACAGGAGATTTCTGCACATGAAACTCAGTTGTTGTGATTGCATTGTCTATTACAATATACTATAATAAAATGTGATGCAAATAAGTGCTTGGAGCCCAGCCAGCTGCTGTAAATCTCCTCTAAGCCATGAGGACAGCTCCTAGAAATTATCCAGGCTAAAACAATTGATGGCAGTTGAGGATCTGGGTCAGCATGTGGCAGGACAAGGAAATGTCTGCACTTTGATTATTTTGAGAATAATTGTTGAGATAAGCTGATTACATCTGATCTTCTCAAACATCTGCCTTTTCAGTGTCCATGATTGCCATCTCCTAATTCTCTTTCAATTTTTTAGTACAGAGAGCATGTCAGCTCATTAAAGCCTACATTATTCTCTTAATATATTGCAGGGTTTCTCTCAGAATCAATATAGACTATCAGGTAGCATGTCTTTCACTGAGGACAATGAGTCAAAAGGCCAACATTAGCTATGCAAGCACACGTCCTCTAGTGCAACATAAACAGCTTCTCTTCTTTTTACTGAAGCACAAACACAATTACGTTGCAGTTTATGTCTAAATCAGTGCAAGGTATCAAGTATTTTGATGCCTCTACACTTAAAAATGAATGCTTAAATTACATAAATATAACCATTTCAGAGCTGTATTAAATGTATTTCTTATTTCTTGCTCAGCCTTTATAAAAATCCTTCGGAGGTGGGTTTTGAGATAGGGCCTTTTTAAATGCTCACTGATATAGAATCCATGCCACTGAGCCAGTGCAGAAACTGCTAGTATCCAAGCCTGGACAGCTCAGAAAACAATGATGCTCATGCTGGATTACAAAACTGGGTTCTTTTCTTCCCTACTCTAAATTAAGAAAAGCAATAATTTTAAATCATCTATAGTCATTAGGCAGACTAGTCAATCATCTACAACTTTTATATGGAAATAAATAGAACTAGCTTTTGAGAAATAGACTGAAGGAAAAGCAAGAACAGGAAACTAATTTATGGGGATGATGGAACAGACACATTTCAAACATAACCTTCAAACACAACAAAAAAAGGAAAAAAGGGAAAAAAAAGGAAAAAAAAAAAGAAACAAAAAGAAAATTCACTTTCAACTTATATTCAGAAGAAAAAAAGGTTTCCAGCTGAGCTTAGACCAAACAGCAGCACATTTGCTACTGACAGGGAGATCTGTGGAATGAAGACATCTTATCTGATCCAGAGAAAGGTTTGTAAGGGCTTTTCACTGTGTTAGGCAATAACTCAGTGGCACAGATTTTAACCACAACAATTCTGCAAGAGACACTAGAAGTATGTACTGAGGGACATAGTTGATGTTTGTCTTGAAGGAAGCTGTTAAGCAAAGCAAACAAAAAGAAAATCCACATTCTCATATGATTTGCTAAAAGCATATTTTATGTAGAATGAAGCATTTTTGTAACATACATTTTCTTCAATTCCTCTCATACATGCTTGAAGGAAATTCAGAATTGTGGAGTATGTTGCAATAGTGTTTAGTTTGTTCTTTGGAGGATTTTAAGGAGAAAACAGTTAAGAGAGTTAGACAGCTGAGAAAGAACTTTGAGATTGACAGGTGCATTAAGCAAACCTATGAGGAGCTTCTGGGAGATGAAGGTTTATCTTGAAAGCTAAATAGAAGGTTAAAACAGTTATTCAATATAATGTTTACTATGAAAATTCGGTTGTATCACTGAGAAGAATAAGGAGAACTGAAGTCTATTGCGGAAGGTTCAAAAAGGAGAATATGGGTTATATTTCAATGTATTATGGCAACAGTGACAAGGCAGGTATTTAAACTTGTCTCTGGGAAGTCCCCCTAGGGCTGACTTAACACTCGCCAACATTTCCAAATGCATACATATCTGGCAATTTGCTCCAGACTTTTTGTACAAATAAGCTATTCTTTTTCCCCAAGTTGTTTTATGTTGTTGTTGTTGTTGTTGTTCTTGTTCTTGTTCTTGTTCTTGTTCTTGTTAAGCAGATCTGAGACAAAGCAGAGACAACCCTAATGCTGATTTCACTTGCCAAGACACAAGCCTGGCCACCTCCTCCCACCCATGCTGCCCAGAGAACAGCATGGGCTCCCTCACCTCATTGAAAGTCACACACAATATGACATCATTTCATTTTATTCTTTTATCCTCTCAATTCTAGATGCATCTGATTGTGGTTGCAGCACTGGCTTTTAAAAATGAAAGCACGTTCTTTAGCTAATATTGTTTCCCCACTATGAAAGAATATATTAAAATTATTCTCCTTGAACTCCTTATGATGTTTGATTTGATCAAATGCCTTCCAGTTGTTAGGTATTTTTATAACAAACCCAGAGTACCCAGAGTATTTCAATGTAAACAGAATTTATATTACTATATAAATAACTTCATTCTTATTTTTATTTTCATCTTCAGGCCACCCTTTTACTCTTCTTTCCAAAACCTGCATATAATTGATACTCACTGAATTCAAAAGAGAACATCAAGAAAAGCAAGTATGTTTGTGATGAAGTCACTTTACATTTTGTTTCTGTGGCTGTTTACAAGTTGCATTCTCCTTTTAAAACTCTTGCTGACTCCTAAAAACTGTGCCGTCCTCTGCAATAGATATTTCTGAAGTCTGTTGAGATGAAGTAAAAAAGGAAGGAGGGCGTGTTCCATCTCTCACAACGTATTATCTTCTGCCTTCTAACTTTTCATGCCACTGTAATATGACATTATAAATAGTAACACAAAAGTTCAATTCTGCCATTTTTTTTCTTAGCAATTCCAAATTATCAACAGAGTGATAACAGAAACTGTTCAGATGGCTTCACAACCGAAGAGACTTGGTGAATTACAAATGAACCAGGTGTTATTTGTATATATGTGTAAATAAATCTGATGATGAAGAAACTGCATTCACTAGGAAAAAAATGGAAGACAAGCTCCCTGGAAATTTCTACAAATTTGTAAGAAATTAGTTTCCATATAGCTGTGTCTCCTAGTTTGTAGTAGACTCTTCTTTCAAAAAATTTCACAAAATCACTCAGAAACAAAACATGAGAGATTCTTCATGGCAGAAGAGTATTTTAACAATGAGGGAAGAAAGGGCTTTCCACTATAGACAGCAAACCTCTGGAACTGGAAGCCGAAGTGGGAAGAGACAGGCACAACAGCCAGTTCAGAAGTATGCCAAACTCACTTATGGGCAACAGATATCATAACAGAGCAAAGGCAGTAATCAAGGAGGTGTCCTGTTGCCATCAGTGCAGATGCTAAGATGAAAGCATCATTGAGAATAGCCTCACCAGTGCTTTTCCCAAAGCATGCATTTATGGCTCCGATGAGATTTTGGTTCTTAATACGTATTCTTTGCCATTAGAAAGCTAAAAACTTCCCAGTCAAGAGTACATAGTAGCCAGGCATGAAAGCCCTAAAGTGGTTTACTAAACCTGTGAAAGACCAGGTGGTTTCATGTAAAGCCTTTGTTAGATGTTTCCAGACTCCTTGCCCTTCAAAAGGGCAGAGGGTAGCAGAACTGAATTTTGAATAACAGGGTTATTCGGACAATAGCAAATCTATTATTTAGGAAGAGCAAAAAAAATCAGATTGTGTTTTGAATTAGATTTCCAGCCATGAGAGGCACGTACTGTAGAAGAGCCTTCCAAAGTAGTGGCAAAAAGCTTAGCTGCTTTGAAATGATTATCGATGATTTTATGAACAGAATTCGGTAGCAGTGTTTCCTATAATGTCGGAGGACTGGACCTGATGGCCTAGAAAGACCTCTGTAGGCTTCTGCTGATTGAAATGTGCTTTTCAACAGGGAAAGCAACACTTCTGATAACAACCTTTCCAATCAACAAATTATTATCAGCTCTCCTGACAAGAGGAACAAATGTCAAGAATAATCTCTCTCCCACAGCAACGAAATACTAATTGCAACAGTGTAGAAAAAAATATATTTTATTTATTTGTATATACAAAACTCCATTGTCTTTTCAATATCAGACAGACTGGAACTGATTCTCCTCTTCTGATGCAATAACAGACACCTGTTTGAAATTGATGTGAAATGTTGAAAGGTCAAAATAGCTGATTTCCCTGTCTTTCTTCTCATTCTCCCCCTGCTGCTTTGGGGATCCTCTAGTTCTTTTATGAAGGAAACAGAGTTCTGTATTTGTAACATTTATGCAAGGCATTCAACACTGAATAAGTATTTAGACCCATTGAAGTCACAATAAATTATCAAATGGACATATAAGGCCACAATTTTGATTATTTTTTCCAGTATGCAGCTATGCAGATTTCTCATTCTGTTTGTGATACAGGTCTTGAATTACCATCTGAATAACTGCATTAGTAAAAGCAAACTAACAGTTTAGTCTGAAAGTTAGCACTCCCACACTGTTCTGCAATTACTTTAAACCTCTGACTTGCAACAGATCATAACAAAGGCAAATGAGAGAACAACTGGTCCTTACTGTCAGCGCTGCTGGCAAAGAAAGCTTCCTCAGAAAACACTTGTCTTAATGGGACAAGTCTTAAAATAAGGGAAGATTACTTTAGAAACAGAGTTAGCAATACTGGGGCTACAAAGGGATACTATGGGCTAATTTGAAAGCAATATTAATGCATGTAACATGCAGAACAAAAAGAGAAATTATTCAAAATGTATTTTCTACACATGGAGCACATACAGCCTTACTAACTGTGTAAACAAAATCCTGACCATTTTGTTCCCTTTCCGTGAAAGTGAAAACATACAGGCATTTAGCAAACACATTTTCTATTGTGATTCTCAGTTGCACCCATGGAGTTAGTTGTGGTAATAACTAAGAAAAAAATAAACACTGCCATTAACAAGCACAGTCAGTAGCCAAACAGCCTGATTTTTTCATGTAAACAGTCATTTCAATGGAGCAGCCAGACCTGTAGTATGGCTGAACTCTGATAGGAGGGGAAAATTCAAGCTGCCAGGCTGCATCCATATCACAGATGCTGAAACTGTGGTGGGCAAACTGGAACCAGTTCTTCAGCAAAGGGCTTAGGCATGCCTGCAGGGAGCAGGGACCACCAAGATACTGCAGAACTTACCTGAGAAGCTGCCAAAACATATGTACAAGCCAAACACATCAAGCTGCTCAGTACATTCTGCTAGGGGTGATAAGCTCCCAGGAACAGTAATCAATAAGATTGCTGTCCTTAAACCTGAAGGCAGAACAGCAGTCTTTATGTCTGCCTCCCTGCAGAGCGCAGCGGGGAGCACCAGTGCAGAGTACCACCAGCCTGACAAAAAGCTGTGTGCACCTGCTGCTCCCCATGCAGGGGCCAGTCCAGGAGCATCCAGCAAAGTGCAGCGTCTTAACTTTGTCATCAGAAGTAAACAGCTCCTGGCTGAAAATACTGGGGATTTTGTAAAACACCTTAAACGAAAACCCTGATTTCAATCTTTCAGACCCAGACCCGCTGGCTTTGCGGAGATGAATGAAGCTTTAAGACTCACATTTATCATCCCCTAACATATCAAATTCAATGAATACTTTTTGCTTCCTGTTTTTTATAGTGTGGAGAGTAAATTGTACCTAGGAGGTTTGTAACTTCTTTTAATTCCAGCAACTTCTTAGCGATGGGCAGATGAGGAAACACTAGTGGAGACAGCTCTTGACATTGGTCTGACAGCAGCTTCTCAAATACTAGAAGAGCTATAAGTTAAATAAAGTTGCTTACAATGCCTCACATGCATTTAACTTTATGCGTTAGGATGTGCAAGATTAAACCAAAGGAATTCTTATCTTCATTTACATTTATCATTATAACCTCAAACATAAAAAGCAGTCTTCTTTTAAATTACATTGCAATGTTTTATCTTAATCTAATGGATGAAACTGAAGTGGAAGATGGGCTAAATGATCTCATCTTACCTTAATTTAAAAATTTATTGTCAAAGTAACTTCATTCTAATTTCATTTTTGCCCATTGCTTCATTTTACAAATTTCACTTTAAATATGCATTTTATTTACTGACACAATCAGTGTTGCAAACATATTTTTTCCACTAAAAGTCAGGGCACTAAAACCTCAAAATTCTGAGAAGGCAGAAAATCTGTTTCAAATTCATGCAGTAAACTGGAAAGCTCTCTCACATAATGTCTACGCAGGCAAGGTCACTTTGTATCTTCAGGAAAGATAACTAATGCAGTTTTCAAATGCTCCCATGGTATCTGAAGGCCTGGGCAGGAGAGTGCACATCAACCTAAAACTGACCAGGACTTCATAATTTGTCTGTATTTATTGCTGTTACTGTCCAATCACAGATACCTGAGTGTTAATACTGTGAAAACATTCCTGTGGTGACCGTATGCCCTATCCTTACTCTAAGATGGATAAGAATGTCTTGCATACCCTCAGTTCGCTAATGCTGAGCAAAGTTTTGCTGGCAGCTTCGACTTCTCAATACATTTATCTACTGCATCCATTCCTCTGCAGCTGCTGCTCTTTTCTCACTCTCTTGAAGTACTTTAAAGGATGCTTGAAGCCCCAGATCCTTTCTTACTCGGACAGCTGTGGTTTGATTATTGTTACTAACTAAAGGACTGCAGCTATTGGACTTTTGAGGTAAGAGCTCAAAAGCCCAGAGACATCCTAGCCACAAATCTACTAAGGGTAGGCTGACTTGGCTGAATATAAACACTGGGTAAATCACAACGTAGAGGTGATTCCAGCCAATTCCACTGATGTGGGAAATCCAGAAAGAACTTTGTCAGGCTTAACACAGAGCACAGTCCTACCTGCAGCCTAATTTATCTGCTTTTTACTTCTTCCTACCCTCTCACTGTGCCTCAGCATTTGCTAGATGTACTGCAGAACGAGGTTCTGTGTGCAAATCCTCCCAGTCTGATGTCCTCAGAAGACCCAGCACCACATGAGTCTCTGGCGACCTTGTGTGCAATCATTTCTGCAAGAGCCACAGCCGTGAGCCTGCTTCTGACGTGCTAAGGAGCAGTGTGACCACCTGAGCCGTCAGCAAGGCTGGAGGTGCAGCTGCAGCAGCAGAGCATGTGAAGGGAGCAGCTGCTTATTCAGCAGCAGCTGCAGGAGCAATAGATATGGAAGGAGCCAGTCAAGCTGCAAAAGAAGCTTCTGTTGTTTTAGCAAAAATCTGCAAGCTGATCTTTCCGTATTTAGTGACATATATATGTACTGATAAGTAAACAGAATATAGAGGGCATGGGAAATAAATCATTTGACAGTCTCAAGAGGTATTTCATGTTCTGTATGTGTATGTGATCTAAAAAGCCCATCTTTTTAAAGAGTATTCCTAAACTTAGACTGTAGACTATGTTTCCATTTCTGAGCTCAGTACACAAAGCAATATTCTGTGCTAGTAGTTACACTTATTCCTTGGTGAAAAAAAAAGGAAAGAAGGAGAGGAGAGGAGAGGAGAGGAGAGGAGAGGAGAGGAG
>JAPSGF010000116.1:1051578-1072230 GCA_035772895.1 Perdix hodgsoniae | reverse complement strand
AATACAGAAATATTGAGTATATAATGGAGTGATTACAGTTACTAGTTGGATTACTAGATATTATCATTTGCTGACTACACACACACAAGTGGAAGCATTTATTGCATTTTACCTGATGCCAGACAGCAAAGGGGATTTTGGTATGGTCTTTGACTACATGTTAATGTTATTATAGTGCCAGGTAGTAGCAGTACCATTATACTGAATTTGTAAGGGTCTTTTTTATATTTTCTTGGTAAGTGAGGCATTGATGAGTCTCTTCATGACATTTTGCTCTGATGTAATTTCTTTGCAGGTAAGAACCTCTACACTTAGTGAGCTTGTTTTCTTCCTTCTTTTCTTTTGCTAGTCATTTTGAGCATGCTGGCATCCTTGGAGGTCACGAACATAAAGATTAACACTTTGGAAAATGCATAATGTCTGTAAAATGTTTTCAACCACTGCTAATAGTGGACTAGACTGCTAAACAAACAAGGTACTCTAAGAAAATAATCTGCAAAAGCAGTATTTCTCCTTTTCCATTCAACCTTTTTTTGAGTCCATTTATTCTTCTGTAAAGCAATAGAGTTTGTCAGTATAGCTCGTTAAATAAAAGATTTCATTTGATTCTAAAAAACAACCCTTTTACCAGGAACTCAGTTTTTGCTGATCTTAAAATGTACTTGGAACCCCTTCCATACAGTTAGCAAGTGAGATAAAGGCGAGGAAGCACCTTTCTTCCAGCATATGTCTGGCCCACAGCAGTAACTAACTAGCTTCAGCCCCTGCTTGGTAGCAGTTGTAGTCTTTGAGATTCACCATAAAATATTTCTAGAGGATGGTTTCCAATTTCCTTTTATTTGACTCCCTATATCAAAGGCCACACCTGAGTGATTTTTATAATTAAGATCTCTGAAACTCTGATTCATGTTGATCTTTCAGCCTCAGACCTTTCACGCTCCATAATTTCTTTCTTAAAATATGGCTCCCAGAATTGAACATACAGGTTCCAGTTATGTCCCACTAATGCCTAGCATTAACCAATTTATAATCTCAAGTCCTCTGAGTCTGCCTTTTTACTCCATCCAAAGATTGCTCAAATAGCTTTGGTGTATTATTTATGACTAACCCTGTTTCCCAAGGTGTTTTTTTTATCTCCCCACGATTCATTCATTAGGCTGTTTTGTGTTGTTTTTTTTTAAAGCCTACTGGTATATCTTTTTGCCTTCAGCCAAGTGGATGACCTATATAAGTTCAAATCTATATTTTATGCTGATTTTTCCTCTCCTTTCGCAACCAATCTGATTTTTATTTTTTTTTTAAGTAAAACTACTTTCTCTTATGTGCTAAGCTATTAGTAAGATTAATTTCCGTATTTTATATGTTGGACATGTATAATGGCAATGAAACTAGACAGCGAAAAGTATTTTTGCCAAAAAAGCAGTTTGGTAAACCTAAAATAATATATACCTGATTTAAAGAGGAATGCTTTAAAGGACTGGGTGTTTATATAAGTTGATGTTGACACTTAGACAAAAGGCAGCCAATCATGTGAAAACTGATATTCAGAAGATATAACACTAATGAAAACTTAAGGGGACGTAGATAGAAGTTAAGTTAGAGGACATTGGCTCCACATAACTCTTTAAAAAAGCACAAGAATGACATGCTTTTTCAACAAGATCATAAAATGGAACAGCAGAAAATTCCCCCTGGTATATTTCTTTCAATAGGAGCTCAGACAAAGCAATGACTACATTTTTTCCAGACCACTACTGTACACTTCATACTCTGTCACTAAATGTTAAAAATATTGATTTGATATGAAATACTTAGACTCATAAGTGGTAAATTGGCCTCAAAATGAATCAGACACACACAAATAAATAAATTAATTAAAGAGGTTGACATTGAAATGAAACTCTGGAGGTAATCTTGTTCAAATCCGCTGATCCAGCAGGAACTCCTATAGCCAGTTGCCCACACCACGTCCAAATGGCTTTCAAGAATCTCCATGGAGACACAAACTCCACAATCTCTTTAGTATAGGCATCCTCCTCAGTTACTAACACAACACAGAAGTGCCTCCTGATGTTATGTTCCTGATGCTCTGTTCAAATCTCTTATTCCAATTTGTGCTCGCGCCTCTTGTCCAGGATATGGGCAGAACTGAAAAGAGCCTTGCTTCTTTACACCCTCCTTTCAGTTAAACATTAAAGTAATACAATCATTGAATGCTTTGGCTTGTAAGGAACACCCATTTCAATTCCTTTACACATTCCACTAACCAGATTACTCAGAGCCTTACTGAACCTGGCCCTGAACACTTCCTGGAATAAAAAAAACCCTCATTTTCCTAGGCAACCTGTTTCAGTGCCTGAGTATCAATGCAAATCAATGTCTGAGTAAAGAATTTTTTCCTAATTTCTAATCTAAATCTTCCTCTTATAATTTAAAGACCTTATCTTATCAATACAGCCTTTCTAAGAGCTGCTAATAAACTACTCACCTCCCAGCCTCTGTGCTGGGGGTTGCTCCAGCCCAGGTGTGGGGCATTGCATTTGTCTTTTTTGAACTCCATGAAGATTTAACGGTCTCACTTCTCAAGACTCCCTAAGTCCTTTTGAATGGCAACCCTACCTTGCAGAGTGATAACTACACAGCATAGCTTGGTGTTATCCACAAAATTGCTGAGAGAACACTCAGTAACAATGTCCATGTCAAAGATGAAATAACAAAATATTATTCCTCAAAACCTTTCTCCAGGCTGAATAGTCCATGCTCAGCCTTTCCTTGCCTGAGATAAGCCCCTTCATAATCCTTGAGGCACATTGCTGGATTCTCTCTTATATGTCTGTGTCTCTTCTACTGGAAGCCCAGAACTCACCACGGTACTCTAGTTGTGGGATGGAGTATTCAAGAGTGTTCAGGAACCATCTTTTCTGAGCAGTTAAGCTAGGTGTGCCCCACTTTAGTTATTCTTGCCACCCGTTTCTATTGTGATCTTTGGCTCTCTTATATCTCTCAAAGGCTCACTGATGCTGATTTAAATTATCTTGACAGCAAACTACACAGCTCACTGCAGTAGATAGATCAAAAGAGCATATGCTGTGTAATCTTTATCTCAAAATGATTTAGAAGAGAAAATATCATCCTTAATTAAAATCATTAACATGGTCTCTTTTGCTTTATCTCACAGCTGTGAGATAAAGACCAGATGAGATGTACATTACGGATACAAAGTTAGGAAAAAAGTTCAAGAGTATTTGGTTGAAAAGTCAACATGAAATCAATCTTCAAAGAATGTAGTCTAGGGAGAACTGAGTAGCTATGTTTCAACATTTATTCAAGATCCTTTTTTTTTTTCCTCATAAAGAGATTAAATTATTTTAATAAATTAAAATATAAATGCATTTTATAAGTTCTCAGACTTGGTCTGAAATTGTTTAATTAGAGGAAATACAAGTACAGTTTCATCACAATAAGACCAAAGTCTTTAATTATAACAGCATTTCAGGCTCTTTCAAGCTTTAGCTACCTGTCTTAAGACAGATAAAAGGAAGCTAAAGTGCCACTTATGCATGAGGCTTGGTAATGGTAGGGAAAATAACAGGTGAAAGATGCCCAAGTATCCCACTTACCATAGCTTTTATCATAACAGGAGAAAACAATGAATCATTTGTTTGTTACCCTGACTGAAGAAAATCTTTCCTCCTTTCTACATCTAGCAATTTTTACCATCTGTAGTGCATATGTCAGACCTGCCTCATAAGGTAGAAATTCTTCTGAAATTCTTCTGGTGAAGAATTTTCTCTGCCACAGTCAACAAAGATAAGACAAGTTCAACAGGCCATCTGGGATAGCAGTGACACAGGGAAAACTCTAATGTCCTCACAGGCAGGTAATTCAACATAAAGACTCCATACAGCACTTTACAAAACACTGAAAACACATCTGCACTGAAAAAAAAAAAAAAAAAGAGGTATCAAGGAGAGGCATGACAACTTTGCCACGCTGGAAATCACCTGTAAGATCACTGTTTGAGCATGATAGTATTAAGTGCAGTTTTCAGCTGTAAGAATGATGCAGAAACATTTGAGAAAGAAGTGTGAGAGAAGCTGAATAAGCACAAATAAGCTTTGGAATGAAAACTGTGGGTTTTTTTTTGCTGTAAGCCATCATTTTATTAGTGAGTGTTTACATGAAAGGAGTAAATGGGTATATAACAACTTCAGTAAAATGTCATGAAAACATGACAGCCAGGCACAAAAATGTACAAAACTGTAGTCTCCCTTGGCAGTGACTATAATCAGATTGAGTCACTCTGAATAACATCAAAGTTCCTTCGAGCCTAGAATTCTGTCTCTAACAATGTCGTTAGGAAATGTTTTCAGAAAGACTAGAATAATAAGAAAAGAATATGCTGTACTTCCCCAGAGTACTTTTCCAGATGCCAGTAGCTCAGAACTACACATCTTCAAATATACAACAATGCTACTCACATAGAGAGGATGGATAGGCATCATTCTTCTACACCTCCATAACAGTATGTCAAATAATTTAAAATCTGGAGGTGTAGAGTATGCTGATGCATAATCATAAAGAGAAATCTGTGGTTCGAGTAAGTATAAACTTGTATTTCTGCATGGTTTATTTTAGAAAAAAAATGGAGTTCTCCTCCTAATTCTAATCTTTGAACACCTGAGAGAATAAATAATTTTTTGTATACATAATTTAAGTTTAAAAGTTTAAATAGAAGTTTCTTCTTGTTTTTTCCCATCAGAACAAATTTAGAGAGAGTATTAGGTGCATCATTTTCTAAAATATATTAATATTCATGTTAACGCTTTTTCAGCAGCCCATTTAGAAAACAATACCTTCTTCTCATAAAATGGGTTCTGCTTAATTTGTAGCACAGTCCTGTATAGATTTCACTGAATCAGATCTCATCGTACATAATCATATCCTATCATGCATATCCAGTACCCTGCCATAACCTAAGGCAACATATTATATTTACTATGGTGCAGCATACATTTGGGAAGAGAAAGAAAGAGATGATGGTTTTGATTGAACAACATAATTTGTTTAAAAAGGAAAGCACAGGCGTGCATGATTCACAAAAGTACAGTTATTAGATGATCAGATAATCTTTCTTATACTGTGGACTTTTCTGAAAATTCCCTCAGATCATTCAACTCCAGTCACTGGTAAATTAGAAGTACATTACAAAATTTTGAAAGCTTTCAAGTAAACCTTGAAGTCTATTACCTTCAAGGTATTCATTATAAATCGAAACAACCTTATAGCATATCTGAAGGACCTTTCAGAAAAACAAGTTTTATTGTAAATACAGAAATCTTTTTTTGTCCCCAAATAATTCAAACAGTTGTACATTAAATATCAGGTATAGCAGTGTATAAAAAATCTTGTGCCCCTAGTGAGCAAACTTCGAAAGGAACATCACATCTTTCATTTGATTCTGGCATCTACTTGGAGTCTTCATAAATTCACCAAGGCTGGAAAAAACCTCCAAGATCATCTAGACCAACAGTCTCACCTATACCAGTATTTGCCCACTAAACTATATCCCTT
The DNA here is from genome assembly GCA_035772895.1 of Perdix hodgsoniae. NCBI lineage: Eukaryota > Metazoa > Chordata > Aves > Galliformes > Phasianidae > Perdix > Perdix hodgsoniae. Next base: position 1,066,656 of record JAPSGF010000116.1, on the reverse strand, counting down.
AATACAACATTTGAACATTTATTGAACACCTTCAGGGATGGTGACTCAACAGCCTCCATTGGCAGCCCGTTCCAGTGCCTGACCACTCTCCCACAGAAGAAATTTTTTTAATATCCAACCTGAACCTCCCCTGGCACAACTGACCTTGGAGTCTTTGTGCTGGTGTCATTCAGAGAGGAATTCAGTCTTCTGGCTTTGTGTTTCATTCCTGAGTAAAAGACAGAAAATCTTAATAAGTGGAAAAAATCTTAAGTAGAATAGTTGAAATGTAGTTTCCTATCCTAAACATAGCGTATTAACTTTCAGAGATGTTTAAGTACATACACTTCCCATTGAAAACAATTAGCTTGATTTTATGCACAACTTTTTTGCCAGTATAATACAACTGGAATTATTTTGTGTACCATCAGTGAACAGAGAGGGAAGCCATGTCCTTATTTTTCAACGCTAACTCACTTTAAAAAATATCTTTTGCTTAGGAACCTGAGCTGATAAAAAGCAGATTCTTATTTCCAGTTATTCATAACCAGTTATCAGTACACAGAGGGACAACTAATCCTATCTGCACTGTTCAACCTTGTAAGACAGCTACACAGTGCAGTTTTCATTCGCATCTGACCAAGACAAAAGGAGATAACAAGCACACCAGACTTTGTTTAATGATGGATTCAGTGAAAAAAAAAAAGAAAGGAAAGAGAATGACAGTAAAGAAAAACTTAATATTAAAATGACTTCAGAGACTTAATTTGTGCCTCTGGCTAAGAGAAAACATCATCTTACCTATTTTGTACTGCCGTTCACACTGTAACTAACTCCTACTCTAAGGTTTTATCACAGTGAAGAATATTTGGTATTTTAAATTTTACTCACATGAATGATCTCTATTAGAAATACTTTTCAAAAATGTTCATCAACATATCTACATAGATAAGAAACCGAAATAAAGCAATATTGTAGTCTGAAGCACACTGAAGCACTGGTAAGTTTGTAATGCACTTGTATGGAACTGTTAAATTAATCAGAAGGTTTATGTTATAACATTTATTGCCCCATTCCACCCCTGTACATATTTATATATATATGCAACAAATAAGGATTAAAAGTGCAGCTGCATTTCATAACTGCATATATAAAGACACATTGTGAAGTTTTCAGGTAATTAAGTTACTTGTACTATAAAATGTTGTGAGTAAAGAGTCCCTTGCTGATGCTTCAGAATTATCACCTCAAGTTCTGTATTTTGCTATAAATCTAAGGACTTCTGTATACATTTCTGAATCTTTCAAACAAATACTTTTCACAAAGTCTCATTTTTTAATGAAGTGCAGGTCTTCAGAATAGGAGACTTTAATTTGAATAAGTAATGTTGGAGATAACAGGAAAAAATCATCACAAATTAATTAAAATGTCTTCCTTTGTTTGGAGTGATTAATAATACATAAGGAAACCAGGTTTTACATAATTCATCAATCTGACGTAAACTGGCACTCTCCAGTTTGACCAAGTGGAAACCGAGCTACTCTGTGACACCTGAAAAACAGCTCTGAATTGATGCAGTGCATCCTTCTGCCACTAGACTTAAAGTCATATGGATTCAGTTTGTCATATAATAATGAATTTTTGAGGAGGGAAAGGGCAAAAAAACAAAAAAGTGATGTTGAGTTTAAAACTTTTCTGTTTTTCTAAATGCAAAACCTAGAAAACTAGAAAATATAAAAGTAATGTGCTAGAAATGTAAGATATAGAAGGACATAAATAATTTATCCTGTGACCGTATAGCTAAGAAATTATTTCCTAAAAAGCCTTTAACTTCTACATGTATTGCCCACAGGCAGTTCTTCAGAAGTCATACCTTCATTCATGATTTTCCTCCCTTTTCATATTGCAACAGAGCACAATGGAAAATCTACCTCCTTATCTTGGTTCATAATAATAACCATTTGTTTCTACCAGTGCATAGCAGTGCCCATACCAGCTGAAGACATCCACATTAGTCAGGTATATCATCATACCTGAGGTTGCATCTGAGCTTTGAGCAGGATTGCCAGCACCTCCTGCCACTACTAACATGCTCAGTTGACTGTCCCCCACAGTTGGGTCCCTCTCTGTCCAGGAGATCATCTTCTTTGACAACATATTTTCTAGTATTCACGGAAACTTTACTTATGTGAGCCAAATTTAAAATTCTGGCAAGATTTAAACAAATTAGCATTAGTTTTGAAACAAGTACTTTAAAATAAGCATTACCAAATGCTTTAATCACAATTCTTTACTTAAAGTGTATATGAAAAAGACACAGCATTGGTTTTATTTGATTAGCTATCTGAAAACTCACAAATCTTTTCCACTGAGAGTTGTTATTTATAAACACCTGTTACAGAGTGCGGTTTAGCTATTCTCTGTTTTGTGATTAATGCAGTACTTGCATTTGAATACTTTGACATTTTTGGACTAAATAATATAAATTTATTTTTCTTCCTATTTCCAACTAGCCATGCTTTGAGTAAAGACATGCTAAAGAGAAAAACCTGGCAGTTAGTCCTCTTAATATCTTGAATGTTTAGAACTATTCTGATGGTCTTCCTTTCAAGGCAGAGACTTTTTAATATTAATATTGTTCATATTATTATTATTCATGCCAAAGCATTACATCAAAAATGAAATGCAGATCCTGTTTCAGTGCAGTCTAAAATCCCATTTTAGAGAAAGAAGTTTGCTTCTATAAGCATTTATTCTTCTCTCTTTATTTAATGATTGAGATCACTGAGTTGCCAGTGATAGATACATCTACTGATAATACTGTTCTTTAATATATTTGCTTAAAACAGTGACATATGCACCAAATTCCTGTAGATAGTTTTATCTCACCATGTGATTCTCTTGTTTCCTCCTACTCAAAAAAATAATGGTTCCATGAACTCTAGATCACCTTGCAGAAGTCTATTGTTGTCTGTAGGTCTGTGAAATGATTCAAAACATGTGGATCACAGCAATTAATTCAGAAATAGATTGTTTTTTCAATGTAAATACATACCTTTGATTCTCACAACTATTACAGTCTTTGCACCCACTGAAAATGTACTGAAAACAGAAAATAGTATTCAACTAGATAAGCCTTAGGTTTTTTTCTTTTCTGTGGGATAGCAGTGCTTGTTATTCTATTGCTTTTAATTCTAGTACTTCACACAGGGCTTTCAGTTTCAATATTAAATATTGACGTCTGAAGGCATGTCATCAGGCTTTATTGAAGACTTTTCACAATATATAATCAGTATTTCCTTTAAGCACATTGCATAAAGTCTCATGCCTCAGAAAACTGAACGAGAAAGCAATCTTCCTGTCCCTTAAATAGATTAACATTTCTTATTTTCCTAGTGAAAACAGAAAATGTTTTATTTATCTCAACTCACAGTAGAGGGTGGGTTCATTCATGGAATCAAGGCATTTACTTTTTATTTCTAAAACTATTATTAAAATGTCTCCATTTTCTTTCTCTTATCCCTCTTCATCCTGGAATAACTTAAGTCAAACAATATACATGTTAGCCTCAAAGTCTTCTGAGGCATAAAAGACTTTTAAGATAAAAGGTTAAAAACAATTCAAAATTTTCTAACAACTTATCTCTTTAATTTTCATAGGTTAAGTTCCATACAGACAAAGATTATTCTTTTCTGTAAATCAAAGATAGTAAAGTAGAAGGACTAGGGTATGACTTTATATATAATATATAGGTCAGGCTGGACGGGACTCTGAGCAACTTGATCAAGCTGTAGTTCTCCCCGTTCATTGCAGGGGAGCTGGACTAGATGACCTTTAAAGGTCCCTTCCAACTCAAATGATTCAATGATTCTGTACAAATAGCTTCAGAAACTACAGCTGACACCAAAACTGAGTACTTTTCTCCCTTTTCTTTAATTTTAGTTCCAACAGACAGACTCAGAATACAAAATATCAAGTTTATTGTATTTCTCAGATTAGAGTGGCAGAAACTCTTTCTAATCCTCCATCATCCTCAAATTGACTACTGTCTGACATTGTCAGTTCTGAGCACTGCACATACCTACAAACTCAGAAGACTGAAAAACTATTTCATTCTAATCTAAAAAAAAGTAACTGGACTGGCGCAGACATCAACAGAGCCTTCTCAGAGAAGTGGAAATGATCTGAAGATCTATATATGATTGAAAAAGAGGAAAAACTTGGACTATATTTTGCTCTGCTATACATTCCTGAGGCAGTATTTTATGTGACAAGAGTAGTATATATATTTTATGCCACTGTGCACCAGAGATTCATCTTTGTTGAACAGGCAGCATCTGCATATTCAAAGCAATAATGATGGGTCCAAGCCAGGACTCTGGATCCAAACAGATGGCAGGTAACAAAGGCTAGTTGAGACAAGAGTGTTGATGGCAAAAAACAAAGGCTTTACTGACAGGATGATACATAAAAATTTCTCCAAGCTTATGCTGAGAATGTTTTACAAACTGAGAGATTCTGCCTATCAGCCTCCACTTACACTGCCAAATCTTGCCCCAAGGAGCTATCCATTGCAGTACATTATTTTCTCAACCTCGAGTTCTTTTAATTTAGAAAAGAACAAAGCACCCAAACATCTCTGAAAATACCACATATCTGGAAAGCATTTTTAAGCACACATCCCCCATCTGTTCCACAGACAATAACCATCTACCTTCCCAGAGTTCAATACAATCATCTTCTACAAAGTTTCTAGAAAATTAGTAGCAATGTTGATCCAGGACTTCTTGGATTTAAACTATGCCCTTTCTGATTAACAAAGTGAATACAACTGATACTCCTCTTTTTTTGAAAAGGTCAAAATATTCATCAGAAAAGAAGCTTTCACATCCTACTTCAACTACTTGGTAATCCAAGAAACAGGAACACAGGTACTACGAAATGTAGCTTTGTGACACCAGGCCCAACCCAAAGAAAGGCTGAAAATGTATTTCCAGAGGATACATGTATGTAAAGCACGTGCATACACTGCACATAAAAATATATACTCATATATATGACTGGCCACATAGACGACAGACACATTCAGAGCATTCACATGCACACAGACAGCACCAACAGCCTCAGTCTTCTAACGTCTTTGAGCACAAAGGAGGTCCTCCAGTGAGACTTATGTGTTTATACGTATAAGATGGATTTCTTCAGCAGTGTGGCTTAGACAGATGGTCCAGTGATTCCAGACCTCAGACTCGCCAGTCATTGGCACCTGTACACATAAGACATATTTTCCCAAATGTTTTCTTTCCCAAATCATGTAAGACCCTCCATATTCAAGTTTTTGGTTATAGGATAGTTTGGGTTGGAAGGGACCTTTAAGATCACCTAATATTGTCAGGGACACCTCTCTCTCTAGACTAGATTGCTCAAAGCCCCGTTCAGCCTGGGCTGCAAGCACACATTGCCAGCTAATGTTGAATTTTTCATCAACCGGCAGTCCAAAACATTTTCCTCAGGTCTGTTCTCAAGCCATTCTTCACCCTGTATCTGTGCTTGCGATTGCACTGACCCAGATGCAAGACCCTGTACTTGGCCTTGTTGAACTTCATGAGATTGGCATGGGCCCACCTCTCAAGCCTGTTCAGGTCTCTGGTTCCCTGTCTAACTGTATAATAAGTACAGTACAATCCTCAAATGCTCTTTCACTGCATCCTATAATGTGTCCCACATCCCAAGCAGAAAATCTCTCCATCATAAATGTGATACAGAGAGCTGTTCCCCCTAACTTACCTTGACAGTTTTCACAACAGGACATTGGGTACAAGCCTCCAGTTGGACAGCTATGAGGGACACAGTCAGGTTATTTACTTCCTGGGAGTCTGTAATTTGGGTACTCACCTGTTTGGGTTCTCACCTACCACTGTGCTCCTCTGTGTTTGTGGAGATGGACAGTTGATAGGTTGATAGCTCCTGTGATGGGCTTCAGAGTAATCTAGCCATTATCTTTTTGTGTACCTCCAAAAGTGTACAAATGAGCTTTCATCACATAACACAGCACTGTAAGCATGCACCATCTTCTTTCTATGTTGACAAAACATGGAAAATTTCTTCTTGTAATGTCTGTTTTCAAGGTACTTCTAGTATAAAGAAGGTGGATAACAAGTGGCAAGCTCTCAACTACATAGCTCAACTGCATAGGAAGCAGAACTTTTTGGGGAGCCGTCAAGATTGTATGGTCTAGCACAAATTTCTCCCAGTGCAAAAAGTGTCCTCTTCTATCATAGAATCTTAGAATGTTTGTGTCAGACCATTAAATGTCATCTAGTCCAAATCCCCTGCAATAAGCAGGGAAGCCTACAGATAGATCAGGTTGCACAGAGCTTGGTCTGGCCTGACCTTGGCTGTCTTCAAGGGCAACCGGTCCCAGTGCTTCTCCACACTTACTGTGAAAAACTTTGTCCTTATATCCAGTCCAAATCTTCCCTCTTTTAGTTTGAAACTATTTCTCCTTATCCTGTCACAACACATCCTAAGTGTCTGTCCTCTTCTTTCTGACAGTTCCCCTTTGGACCTACTGCACTGGTTTTAATCTACATGCATAATCATATGTGTATAGGTTAAACACACCAAAATAAGGCTCTCCATTCCAACCAATATTGCACTTGAGAGTACAGAATTACCACATATAACCAACACCTACCATATTTTCCTCTGTGTTTCCTGAAGTTATTCAGCCACTAGAGAGGAATTTGGTAACAGATGCCATATTAAGAAGTACATTTTTACTTTACTTCCAGAAGAATTAGGTTCTCTGACAATTTCTAATGTGATGCCCTCTTACGGCATTGAATATTGCAATAACAAATTTTAACTTCAGAAATAAATATCAGGTGCTTCCCTGTGCCCTAGACAGAAAGTTATCACAACTAAACCTTCTACATAATAGATCCATAGTTGTTATTTTTTCTTTCTTCCATCTCTTTTGAAAAAAAACTACTATACTGAATGGGGTCAAACAAGAGATTAAGAGATGAATTGTTCTACAGTACAGCTTTAGCATTACTAGATGTATTCAGCTCTGTGAGATCATATGCATGATTCAGATTAGTTACAGGCTAATCAGAGTTTTCCTGGAAGTGACCAATGTCTGAAGAAAGAACATGATGCTCTAGAAAATATATAATTGGTAAGTAATCAGAGCTCACCACATATTTGGTCTCTCAGAACTGCAAAATAGGTTTAAGGAAAGAAAAAAGCAGAAATTATGAGACCATTTCCTTGTTTTGTAGAATTAGATCTGTAGAAAAGGAACCTTTAAGTCCCTGATATTTATAGCATGAATGCATTTTCAAGAATTTTCTTGCAAATCTAAACTCTTGAAACTAACTTACAAACTTGAAATTTCTACTTAGCAACAAGATGTCCTATTGCCATGGGAGAATTTAAGAGTGAGGTAGTTACAAAAACAGGATCGCATTAAACTGAGATACAGTTTTTAATAATTAAGTAGTCCAGGCAATAAGAGGAAATAAGCAGTTGTATTTTTACATTAGGAATGATAAGAGGGGGTTAAATTATCAGTTGTCCTTATTCACACTGTTATTCATAAAACATGTTTCATGAGGGTCTTCACGGCAGTACACATTTCAGACATGGAAGCAAATTAGGCTGTGGAACTGTCTAGTAATGTTATAAACTGCATTGTTTAATGAGATGAGAGGAAAGGGAGTAACAATAAGAATATATAAGGAAAAGATGATCTCATCAGTTCTTGCCTGAAAAAAAATCCTAGCTAGGCTGTAACATACTGATTGTTGACATTAGCTTTCTAGCTCACCAGATAACTAGCCTATAAATGCTTATTGCTGTCTTTACATTTGACTTGTAAGAGAGAAGATTCTATAACGTGACAGAAAAAGACTATACACATATCAACTGGCAGAGGCCACTCCTGCATTTCAGCATGCTGGGGGACATATACAGCACTAGAGCAGAGGCAATCTCTGATCTAAATCTTGATCACTCTCTTAATCTTTCATTGTTTGACAGTCCTTCTGCAAGCTTTGGAAGAGAAAGCAAAGGGGATTCGTGGTGGCCCACGAATCAGGGATAAGTTACAAAATGGAATTTTCATAAGATTCTGTCATCTCTGAGCTGTACTTAAGATGGACGATGGCCAGTGATGATCCGCAAAGTTATTTGAAATTAGCTGATGAGTTATTTCCCCAGTAGTTACTTGTAGAAATCATGCCACAAACTACATCCTAAATATAGTTCTACAGGGATCTGAAACTTAAAAGAGAAAAAGTACTGTGCTAGCTCTGAGCAGGGAATCCAAATTTCTATTTCATTTTACCTTCATGATTCTTAAGTCCCTTTAAGGAAAGAAATGATATGTTTTTTCCTTAGCTTGGGGTTTGGGTGACAAAATAAATCTTAGTGATTAGACAGCCTGCTTCAAACCAAATACACTGCAACACAGAATCGTGTTCTGCATAAGCCAAATGGGACAGACTTAAGAATATGGGAGCTAATTTATGGAGATTGTAACTTCACTGGAGTCACTAAGTGATTTTCATTAGGTAGCAAAACAACTAATGAAACATGCATACATAAATTGCAAAATGAATCAATAAACAAACAAAAATCAGGAGGTTTTTAGCAGCTACTTCTTTCAGCAAAAATTAAGTGATTACTGTTCTCCTAAAGTATTCACCCTCACTGAAAATAATATGCATTTCTGTTCAACTCTAGGTTCTAAGGACAACACATATTATTGATGCATTAGCATTTTATGCTTGAAAGAAAGTATTTGCTTAGGGGAAAAAAAAAAAAACAGAAAAACACAGAAAGGTTGATAGTAATGAAGATGATAAATAAAGCAAAAAGCAGCTTTGTGCTAAATTCATCTCTGGTGTCACCTCAAACAGGTAGATTTTGGCAGATTCTCTTACCAAATCTCCTTTCTACCTAAGAAGAAAATCATTTACATTGAGTAGTTTTCAGGATATCAGCAGTTTGCTTTGGCAACTGCTTCATCTATTTACCCAAATTTGGAGATTTTCCAGTAACAAAACTTGTAACGTAGAACACAGAATTGGCACATGGAAAGAAAATTAGTAATGATAAAATCTGTATCATATGCACTGAGTAAATCAAATATAAATTCCCAAATCCACATTCCATATGGAATAGAGTAGAAAACCTGAAGAGAGTGCATAAAAACGTGGTATTAAGCAGTCATATAACCATGCCTGAAACTAAGCAGATATGAAAAACAAAAATTAACAACACATTCTTTTCCTCTACAAAAATTATGTTTAAAAGGTATGTGAGAAAATCTCAGGAACACTGCAGCACAGTTACATTTTCAGGGGCACTAGACATATAATCAACACAATGTCTACTGCAAAAGTGGCAGTGGTGCTAGTAAACAAGGACAAGGCTTCGTACCACAGCACAGAAGTATGTATTCTCAGATTACATCTGGCAAGGAGAAAAAATAAATGATCACATTTCTAATCAGAACTAATATATTGATGTAAGGTTCCCATTCACCTCCATCATGTGAAAAATTAAAGAGAAAAAAACTTCTACTACTAGCATCAGCGAGCTGGTGCTGATGGCAGGCTCTGAACTTTCTGAGTTCTGACTGATACTTCAGCAAGTTTAGAGCCTGGGCCTCCATGTGTAGCTAGAAGTTCTGGGTTGCCTATGAGTTTCTCAAGCATGGGTTTCATTTCATCAGTCCCATGAGTTTTAACAGCAGAGCACCTTGAGGCAAAGCAAGGGATTTCCCAGCTATCTTCTTGTGGGGACTGAGTAGAAAGCGAAGACAGTTTTCTTTTGCAATAAAAATAGAAAAGACGTTTGCTGAGCTTTTCTACTTCCTCTTAAGTATTTATCTTCTTGTTTTCCTCCAAGAAGAAACTGCACACACACAAAAACACGTCTGTGAATACTGCAGCAAATGAACTAAGCTGACGGAGTTACTCATAAAACCATACCTCGGAATATAACTAAACAGCATCAGAAGATAATTTTTAATCATATGGGAGAAGTACTATGTCCCCTAGAAGAGGAGAACTTCGTAGACTTCAAAGAATTATGAACATCTGACCTCCTACATAGGAGGAACTTTAAATGTAATACAGCATTTCCTGCACCAATTTCTGCCTCAGCTGCAATATTTGTTTTACAGAGATATCTAAGTCTTGATTTAGAGAGCTCTTGAGTGAGCTCAGAATGTCTAACAATAGAGAATCTATCAAGACTGAACAATCACTGAATATTCATTACTGGATTAGGAAGAGCCAAAATAAAATGTTTGTGATCTCAAGCAGTATGTCTCACCTTAGACAAAGTAGGAGATACTACCCAGTATAGCGTCATTTGTTCTCCAATTGCCAGCACAGGACAGTATATGTGGAAAAGCCTTTAATAATCAATATAGAAAGCCTTTATTTTTGGCAGGGAATAGGGAGTATCAAGATGTTTTGAATATCTGCCTATTTTTAGAATAAACACAATAGGTCCTGGTCTTCCACTGTATCTTGGATTTTATTCAACAATTTATTTAAAAAATTATTAGCCATTTCATCATAGCCTCCATTTTATTTTAAACAGCTCACATATCTTCCCTGCTAGCACTTAGCAGTGGGGGAAAAGGCATGCAAATGTTTAATAAAGAGTGCCTGTGTACTAAGCAGGTCTAACAATAATTTTCAATGAAGGTCAATAAACTGTTAGTGTGGGAAAAAAAAGAAAAAAAAAGAAAAAAGAACAAGAAAACAAACAATCAAAAAAACACCCACAATTATAGTGAGGTACATAAAATGTCTGCATCTACTTTGGTACTTTTTAACATTTAAACACTAAAGTTCCTTCAAAACAAATGTAGTTCAAGGTCTAATGAATACTTCCAAAAAGTCAAAACTCTAATAGATTTCAATATGTCATATACAGACTGTTGCTCCACCACATCTGATATTTTCATATTTGCTTTGGATGTAAGCTAGTGGAGAGGAGGTTCCTGGAAAGATAAACCAGTGCTTGTAAAAACCTTGTAAAAATCCATGTCATTACTGAAGTTCTGCGTGAGTCACAACACAATATAGCTGAAGTGGCACTACCATTTCATGAGCCTGCTTTCAAATACTTTAATTTTCATAGAAGGAGGTAGAAAATGCAGCTGAAAATTGTATATATCTTTTCAGTCTATATGCAATTTTTTAAGACTTCTCTATATTTTTTGGTACAGAAACACCTATTAGAAATTAATCTATAGTTTAAACTGCCATGTATGTTGTTCATAATGCCATAAACATACTAAGACTTACTATATTACAATTGTTAATTGTATTGTTAATTGTATATGTAAAAATATTGTTCAATTATTCATAGGTGGAAATAGTATCTACTTTATTTCATTCTCATAGAAAATATAATCCTGTCAAGTTTCCTTTCTGAGAAGACAGGAAAGAAGAATATTTGCTTCTGAAACCAGACAAAATTAATGTTGTCACATGCTTTCTGAGTCTTCCTGAAACTTCTTGTGAACTTTGACCATAAGAAAAGTGTTTGTAACAAAGCGAGAAAAACTTTTCATAGCTCTGGCTTTAATTTCATGATTTCTCAGCAGTCTAAATTCTAGTAATATTAAGAAGTGACAGTATGACAGTGGGGAAAACAATACTTTTTTTCTTAGAAAAGCACTTGATGGATAGGAAGAAGTATGGCTTTCATTCAGCAGTCAAGTGCCATAGCTAGCAGTTTTAAATGTATTGATTCAAGATTGGACACTGGTCTACTTCTGTTAAGGGTAAGCTAGTGCTGTAAGATAGAACACACCTAGAGCTTGTGCTGATCTTCCTAGCACTGCTGGGACTCCATAACCCAATGACCACTAATCCTTATCTTAACCTGAGTGCATATGTCCACTTGCATTGGCAATGTAACATGCAAGAACCCATTCTGCCAAGACAGAAAGTTGCCCCTGGCATTCACTTTGAAAATGGAGTAGTACCTTTATTCTTCCTGCAAACTGGGATTGTACTGTAGGGAATTGGTTGTGAATAATTATCACACTATAAATCCCTGCCTTTCACAATTTACTCAGTACAAAGTTCTGCAAGGGGATTTAAGCATCTATGCAAGGTTGCTTAAGTCTTTGTTTTCCAGCCAAATACCATCAAGCTTCAGTGTATGCTGAGCAACACAACTGTTGCTGCACCCACAACTGTGGGTGCAGGAATGATATTAGAGGCATTTCATCCATCTGAATTATGTGTATACAGCAAAAGTGGAGCTGATTGCTTCAGGCTGTTTAAGAGGAGATAAGCACAAGTCTCCATTCTCTGTATTTGTTCTAGCAGGGTAACATCACTTGGAATTTCACTTCTTTTCTCTGATTCATCCAGTCTTTTTTAATAAATGCTTTAAGTGACAAGCCCTGAAGTAAAGGATTTGAACAGAAATTCACTGAGGAAAATAGCATGCAAAATACATGTGTGTATAACAGCACATTCATGAGTAGCTCAAAGTAGGTCACCCACCTTTTTGCATGGCAGTCTAAAAAATACAAGTGCTCACAAACCTGAGTAAATAAGGACACAACTAATGTTATTGCTTCTTCCTTTACCCAAACACTTGTAAACACAGCAGTCTACAAACCCTGACCACGCCAAAAGCAGTCCCAAATTTCACTGATATCTCTCTCTAGCAATAAAAGATTTGTGTGTTAAAACCTACAAAAGAGAAAGAAATAAAATCATCCCAGATGACTAAACCACACTGTTTCTGGTGGGTAGCTTAGTAACTGAACTCTTTATCCCCTGAAGGACCACTCAAACCATTTGTTTTCATTTTCTTGACATCCTGTCAGAGTAACATGACTAGATGTGCTGCTCTGCTTGTTATTTTCTGGGATGAAGATGACTGGCTTTACTGAGGAATCTTAAGAGGCAATGAATAATATGTTAGAGGAATAGACTCAGTCGTGTGATCTCTCAGGAAAGAACATTTGCTCATAAACCCATTAAACAACAAACCACCAAGTCAGTGATGATTTCAGGAACTAGGCCATTCACATAGAAGGAACTATGACATGCTTTCTTTATAATCCCTGAAAACAGCTTCACTTGATGAAATTGTAGGGTTTTTTATGTTTGTTTGTTTTTGGTTTTGTTTTTGTTACTGGTCATTTCAGAAAGGATGCCTTTTTCTTTACAGAATAGCTGTTCGACTGCATAATTCTTTGTAATTTTATTTTATCTTTATTTTATTTTATTTTTTGTTTTCATTCTCAAAGCATTGCCAAAGAGGTGGCAATCACTGTGATGGTACTACTGACCTCAGGAGAAAGCAATAATACATGGGATATTGGCAGTGCAGTGAGTGAAAACATTATGTCACCCTGTCAACGGTTTATGGGCTGGTCCGGCCCAGTTCCGTGACCAGCAGGGCGGAGGGATCTGCGGATCCGCGCCTCTGGGAAAGGGGAAGCAGGGGACCCCAAAATACTTGAAAACAACAGCACTGATCTGAGGTGGAACAAATGATTTTACTAAATATAGTAGAGAGAGAGAGAGAGAGAGAGAGTCTGTTTGAATTGTATAGACCTCACCACAATGCTGGGGTGAGAAGTGCAGTCCAGTTGGGTGACTGAAGTACAGACGGCGAAGCGCAGGCGGCGAAGTGCAGGCGAAGAAGAAGGATCAGGTGACCTTGCTTGGAGTTATATCCCCTTGCTGACCGCAAAGTCTCCTGGGGAAATGTAGTTCTTCTCCGACGGACGAACATTCGGCAGATATCAAACCCCACCCCCAATGCATTACATGATGTTATGGTGTGGAATACTGATGACCAAAAATCATAAAACCATGACACACCCAGAGTTTTTGCTTCCAGTACAGTGAGCTAGAAATTTTGGCTTAGGGAACAAGTAAACACAAGTTCAGTGATCTCATCCAAGCCTCCAGTGAACATTACTCCACATCACAAAAACATTAGGCAATTTTTGAAAGTAGTTATACACTCTGTTCAAGGCGGAATTGAGACTAGTGAGTTCTGAGAATGGTACTGTGCAGGAATCACTGTTTCTTTCCACACAGGATGTGCACTGTATTTAATGTCAACATGACTTTCTCCAGGCACTGTTTCTAGACAATAATTTTCATTCTCACACCTGTCTGTAGAAGTGATACAAGAATTTTTAAAGGAGGAATATAATGAAACTCAGAGTACCAGGACTGCCTGTAACAAGGCCAGAGATGCAGCCTGTAGCGGAGTAATATCAGAGCTACGGTCTCCCAGAGATACTATGCACCTGAGAATACTGCCGTGAATAAATCTGTCCTCTGCTTCATCGTTTCTCCCAGAGGATGATAAGCAAACGGATGCCTAAGAGAGCTCAAGGTCATCCTTATATCTCCAACAATAGGTATACTGCAAGGATCAGAAGAAAAGAGGCAGTATAGAGAACATTGTCAACTCCTTGTCCTCCTCTGGTAAAGAAGGACTGGAAGAAAATAACCTTCTTATTCAAAGCATCTTATTCAAAAGCAAAACAAAACATAGATATTTAGGATAGTACATGTATTACTACTTGGCAGTCTCATTACTAACTCAAAATTACTTTTACCTCACAGGAATAATGTTGAAACCCCCATAATCACGTAATCACAGAATATCAGAGATTGAAAGGCCTTGAAAGACCACCTAGACCAATCCTCCTGCTAGAGCAGGAACAGCTAGATTAGATCACACAGGAGCATGTCCAGGCTGGTTTTGAATGTCTCCAGAGAGGAGACCCCACAGCCTCTATGGGCAACCTGTTCCAGTGTTCTGTTAACTTCACTGTGAAAAAGTTTTTTCCCATACCAATGTGGAACCTCCTATGCTCCAGCTTGCGCGCACTGCCCCTGGTCCTATCATTGGATGTCACTGAAAAGAGTCTGGCTTCATCCTCATGACACTCAATCTTTACATACTTATAAACATTAAAGGGTTACCCTACAGTCTCCCGCTTCTCCAAACGTATGGGAGGGGAGGGGAAGGGAGGGGAGAGGAGAGGAGGGGAGGGGAGGGGAGGGGAGGGGAGGG
>JAPSGF010000116.1:968611-1051178 GCA_035772895.1 Perdix hodgsoniae | reverse complement strand
GGGGAAGGGGAAGGGGAGATTAATAGATTTATAGTTAAATGAGTCTTCTCACACATCCGTTTGTAGATAAGTATAACAATGCTGACATGCTTTCAATTACTAAGGACCTCTCCAGACTCCTAGGACTTTTGGCAAATTGTTGAGAGAAGTCTAGCTGTAACATCCTCTAACTTCTCCAACACTCCAGGGTGAATCTAGTCAGGTGCCATGATTTACGAAAATTTTGCTGATACTTTAAAAAATCTGTTTGGCAGTTTTGTAAAGTTTTAAAGCAAGAAACGGCATTCTGTATCATATTCTTGTATTTTTTTATCATGCTGCAATATAATTCTGGCTTTTGTGACACTCAGTAATACCTACCAGAACATCACAAGAAGCATAAAAGCAACACTGAGGTAGTAGTTATGCTGATGTACATACATCTCAATCAACAGGGACACCCTCATGATCACATCACTTGTCCTGCAACTCGTGCCTCATTTTAGATCTAGTATTTTCTTCCAGGTATGCACAAGTACATTGTACCACATGTTTTTGATACCATGTACCATACCATGTCTCCCTCACCACACTCAAAGCTCTCCTGTATGTGCTCTGTGCTTCACACATCAGCTTCTGTAAATATTGTTGAAAAATGCTGTAACCACATCCTCCTAGAAATTTACACTTCCTTTTTTTATGTGACACTGTGAATTTATCATGCCCACTATCATCCTTTTTTTCCTTTTTTTCATAACGTGTTAGCAGTTTCTGCCTTCATATAACATTAACTATCCTTAACTTCCTTTGTTCGTAAAGTACAGCAACTATTGGCTGCAGTTTCCAATCTGAGAATGACACCAACTAGATCATGTATCTGTCAGATTTTCCAGTACCTCTTTCTCATCATTATGTTCACCACTCAGTACAGAGAACATTATTGTATATACCCATTTTAAAACCTACCACATTCACGGTATTTGTAATCTCTTCTATCACAAATAAATAGGAGCTTGTTTTAACAGATGCTTTTAACTCTATCCGTATGTTTTTAATTACCATGTTTAACTTATTCTGTCTATTTCATTTACTTGTTGTCCTTCATTTTACCTGATGTACGGTCTTTTTATCACATAGATTCTTCTAATACTGCCTCTGCAGGCCCTCTTTGAACACCAATATGAAATAAGCAGTGTTCAGTCTAGATTTACACTGAGAATTCGTTACACAGTTACTCTAAGTGTACTTCACCTTCTCGTCTTGAATTAAAGCAACAAATACAGATGTTACACATGATGATATAACCTGGATGGAATACAGTTGTGACTGGATTGCTTCCAACATCAAGTTACAAAAGCATATGTGTACCTGTATGAGTAAGAACATCCATAGACATTTTTAAGCCTGAGCTCCAATTAATGTGAGAATAATACTGCCTATAATACTGACCTGTCAGAGTCACTTCAGAGCCCCTGAGAGCACAGGCTGGCAGAGTTTGCATAGCTGAGGAATGGAGTGGCTCTAAGAGTTCCAGCACACAAATGACCAGCTGCTGAAAAAATCTGTGTAAACACCGAAGAAAGCAGTCCATAATGATATCTCAGGTTGAGCTGCCTTGAAAGTGTGCAGATTACAGGAAAAATAACCCATTTTTCAACAGCTATACAGAAAAAATATCACTGCAGAACCACCCTAGCATGCTGTACTGCATGTTCAATTCAGTAAGTGTTGACTTTTCATCACTCGAAAAATGTACTTCAGTATTTAGTTTAATATTTTGATGGTTGTGCTTAGCAGGTCTGCCTATCATCAAGCTGGAGTTGCCAGAGTTCCTCCATAAGGTCAAATAAGCCAAGGAAAGTGCTACCTTTCCAGAAGAATTGTATATATAGTGTAGCAAATACTTGCTACTGGCAGCACTGAAGCTTAATGCATGTACAGTTTATTATCAGTGAAGTTTAATTCAATCAGTTAATGTAATTAATGTTATCCGTAGGAAGGATGCTTGGAATTTCTGTACTGGACACCATGAGGTTTGCTGGGAAAGTCTATAACACCCACGGTTACTAAAAGGGTGAGGGTGGGAGCAACTCCCAGAAAGGCTCTCAGATGTCATGCTTGAAACTATGAAGACAAACCACAATGCAGCAATTACTAACAAACCAAAAAAATATCTGTACATAAGCATCAGGACAGAACAAATGTTTCAATGACAGCTGACTTAGCAGAGAATAATAATAGGTGAAAAAATAGGTCATATGACTAATTACTGTATGGCATCTTCTATAGTATCGATCTTCAAAGATCCAAGAATACATTTTATATCTTCGCCAAAAAACTCCCCTGTTGAATCTGCAGGTTAGGATAGTCAATTAAATAGTAAAAATCAAGGTAGTACAATTAACCACCCAAGCATTGAAAAGTCTGCCAACATGCTAAAAATAATGAAAAGCAGAAGCTTTCTCCAAGCTAAATTTGATAGCTCCTGGAATTTCTAAATACATTTGTTAAATAAAAAAAAAAGTCTATGGGTAGTGGAAAAGCATGGAAGCTCAAGTCAGAATCCACCAAGAAATACAAACAGATATTTCAGTTTAAAAGTCTATTTCCATTATATAGGGAAAAGAGTCAGCATGGACTAAAACACAGCAAATCAGATTCTTTAAAGCTTTATATAAGGCAAGCCTTCTGCTTTGCCCAGTGCTTGCACAAAGCTGTTAAGTGTTAATGCATATAATCTATCTAGCCAGCTAACTAGTTTAATCCATCACACAGTGTGTGAAAACATAAAAGCAACCCAACTGTGACAAGTTAATAGTAGGGTTAGGCACTAAAACAGTAACAAAAACACACTTTGATTAATGATTCTGAATTGTTCAGTTCTAGTATAGATGGCTTTTGTCTAGGTTTATTTAGTGGCCAATCAATGCAAAATAGATCTTATAATTTAAAGCATTACACCAGACCAGAAGCATTGCCCCATACTGATAATAGATAGAGAAAATACCAGCTTTTCATAAAGAATAAAAGTAACAATTTATATAACTAGAGCTGCTTCAGAGGAAGGGAGAAATAAAATACACCTTACTACGGGGTCATTCCAGTTGCAGTGGAAGGAATGTTATAATTTCAGCAAAATAAAAAACGTGCCAAACTATTATTCAAAGCATGAAGCAAAACCTTATTTGACTACTAAAACATATGATTTGTTTCCTATTCATCCTATCTTAGTTTGTATTTCCATGAGTCTTCACTAGCCATTGTGAAAAAGAGTTAGGAAACAAATTTAATGAAATTTCAGAAGAAAACTTGCTTTCTTGGTATCTCTCAAGGTATTCAGTATATTCCCCATAAGTATCAAGTAAGACTCACTTTGGGACACATCTGTGTATTAAACTGTCAGCACTACTCTTTGTTTTATGCATAAAGCTGCTCCCGTTAAAAACATCGCTGGATAAATACACACTCCACAATCACTCCATACTCCAGATGTGTGAAGATTGAGACAGAACCTCCCAAACAGAGAAATCCAGGCATTTGTTTAAAACCAAAGAAATTATGCGAGTATCAAGCTGTAGAGTTTAATTACCTCCTCTTGACATTTTTCATTCAAAGTAGGAGTTCTACCACTCTGCAGAATACATGTAATAGAGCATAGGATATTCCTAAGCATGCCTTTTCTAGCGATTGTACTTGTAACAGTGCAAAGAGTCATGAAGGAAGACAATAAACTATGTGTAAGACCTTTCATTATTTATCTGTAAGACCTTTCATTTTTGCTGAGAAACAAAGGTTAGAATGACCCAAGTAAAAGGCTTTTATGTACTGTATAAGGTATAAAAAGCACTAGAACAAGTCTAGAGAAAACAAATTTCTTTTGCTGCACAGCAAACTGCACAAATTCTACTGCTGCATGACTACCCAGGGCATGACTTGAGCAAAACACTGGAAGATCAGATTAACAATCAAGTCTGTCTGTCATGCTTTTGCACAGTACATGATATAGTGAGCTTTCAATTTGAGATGATTAATAATACAAAACCTTTTGACCCATATAGCTGGTCAGCGTGAAATTTCATGAGTAGGTTGCAGTGGAAAGAGAAAATGATAAATGAATCTTGTCACTGAACAGCTATCACAGTTATCTTCGACAAGTACGACATCGCACTGCCATTAATACAGAAGGAATCAGAGAAGTGGAGATGATTATTTCAATCCAAACCTTGAAGCATTCTACCAGTCAACACACAAGACATGAAGCGCTCTCTTTGCTGTAATGCTGTTTGTAGATTTTCAGGTTGTTTAATATTAAATGTTCATTTTCTCAACATGAATTTCCTTCTTTCTGTCATATAGGCCACTATCCAAACAAAAATGTGTCCTGGACAGGACACATTTGATTCTCCATTCAAGTTTTAAGTTACTTTTAGTTCTGTCTTTGGTGCAAGTTGTGGTGAAGTGTACAAAGACTTCACTGAAATTCACATTTTATAAGCAGCTAACACTGGCTAACATAGAAACAAGTCTGTAAAAAAGGAAAATGCAGTGTCATTGTTCACTTGTAACATCACAGGATCTAAATCAAATGCGTCTTACTGGTCCAATTTAAGTGGCCTGAAACAGGTTTTGCAGGCATAAATTTGAAACCACAATCTGTTTCTTAGACAGTTGTAGATTTATGGATTTTTGTTGTGGTCATTTTGATGATGGCTTTTAGGCTAACTAAGAAATGGGAAAAGTGTATGCATAAAAAGAGTTATATTAAGCTTGGAATACATTGTAAACTTTTTAGCAGAAATCTAAAAATCATTTAATTGTAAATTTAGCAACTAGAAACATGGAAAGGCTTTCATATAAAATACCAAAATGACACACCTGTAAGCAGCATAACAATCCTAAAGAGAACCAAGCTGACCTGCCTGTTTATAGTTATCCACTAGAATCTGCCTATTATAACATTTCATATGCAGCAGCTGATAGCATGGCATTTTCATTTACCACTATTAAATGGAAAACATATCTGCCACCTAATCTAACACATGTATTTTCTGTGTCTATAAATGAAAAAGAGACTAACTGTGATAGTAAGTTGAAGCCAGTAAGTTTTCAGAAAAAGAAGAATATGATCAATGAAGCACTGGATTTGCAGAAAAGAAAAGTAATAGTTCATTGGTGTATTGGTAAAGTAATGGTTCATTGGACTATTTTTGATAGATGGCAGTTTATGGACATACAGAATGTATTCAGAATGGTCACATTCAAAGATACATACTAAGTCATATATGATGCTGAAAAAATAACAACATCCTACAGCTGCTAATAATCCTTCAAGCACACATTAGAGTTAAAAAAATTAGAGGGTCAAGTTAACCTAGCCAGCTGTCTCAAAAAGCTGCCTAGTCTTCATGTGAATGACATTGTTTCAGTGAAATTCCAAAAGGTATTCAAAGTAAAAATAAGGACTAAGAAGAGAATGCTGTAGGAGGATTTCAGTATATTGGCACCATATCTTGGTCTGTGTGAAATAATTTATGGCCATTTTGCAGAGAACAACACAATGATTATATAAAGGGAATATTGTGTTTGTCTTGCTACCACAGTACTCAACATTTACTTACTAAATATGAGTGGCCACCTTATGAACACAAGCAAAGGATAAAGCCACTAATCAAACCCCTAATTCTGTTTTGAAGGTAAAATTACTACACTAAATGCTAAAGAATGGAATTTTTAATCTGATTGATGCCAGCTGAGACTTGACCTTCCTTTCTTTTGAGCTCAGAGCGAGAGGTTTAAATTAGATGTCAGGGGGAAGTTCTTCACAGAGGGAGTGGTGAGGTGCTGGAACAGGCTGCCCAGACAGGTTGTGAATGCCCCGTCCCTGGAGGTGTTCAAGGCCAGGTTGGATAGGGCCCTGGGCATCCTTGTCTAGTACCAGATCTGGAAGTTGCCAGCTTTGCCTGTGGCAGGGGGTTGGAAATTCATGATTCTTGGATTCCCTTCCAACCCAAGCCATTCTATGATTCTATGATTCTATGGTTCTATGATTCTATGATTCTACGATTCTATGATTCTATGATTCTATGATATCTTTACATAAATGAATTAAAAGGGACATATGTCCAAGGAAATTTCAGTGATGTTAAAAAACGCCTAGAATATTTTCAAAAACATACATGAGTCCTTAAACTACATGGGAATGTAGTCTAGAAAATATTTTGTTCCTAATTTATGTATAAAATTGTCATTTAAAATGGGAATCGAACAAGAGACAGATCACTAGAAGAAAAAACACTTTGTTTCTAATTTTCCTACAAAAAAGGGGGAATGCTTAGGAAATATGCTAGGAAGTTTTCTTCCACTGCAAACATTAGCACTAAAGCTTTAAGAGAAGCCTTGCCGTATCAAAAAGAATAAAATCAGGCTGGGATTTTCTGAGAAAACATTTTCATTATCAGCTTTTGTCCTTTACTTGCATTAAAAAGTGGACTAACATCATAGTTTGGTAGAATAATAAACTTTCTTTTCAGAGAAAGGGAAGATTTGCTGCAGAATAAGGATGTGCCTTCTTAATGGAAAAGAGCCTGTAATTTCATTTTACTATATTATTCCAAGTAACAAATAATCAGCTTTATTAAATTCATTGTGTTTTATGACAAAGAACATTTATAACTAAATATTCTTGTGAAATTCACAAATCACTTAAAACAAAGACATTAGACATATAAAAATTATCAGAGAACATTTCTGAAAGTGTTCTGTGTCTGTAAGTCTTTTCTTAAAGAAAAAGAACAAGGATTATTGAAATGAGAAAACTGGCAATGAAAGCACAGAATTGAGCACACAGAAAAAATATCCTCGTACTCTCATATTTGTTCAAGGAATGGAAAAGGAGAAATGGAAGGGGAAGGAGAAAAGAAAGGAAAAGAAAAAGAAATAAGTCTAAGCTGAGATTGTCACTGTACTGAGATGCATAATTTTGTGTACTGAATTTGCCAACAAACAAAGGGAAAATAAATGACAAATTCCAGTCTGCCAGAAATTAATAAGCCTGCTAAGGAAAACTGTGGAACAGCAGCAATGTCTGCAAAAATAGAATAATTGCATTATGCTAAAGGAATAATAAGATTTCCGTATTGTATTTTCCACTGATTGGGATTGCTGGAAGACTTCAATCAGTATGTTTCTTGCCCATGGATTCATGGTCAAAGAACACATACCAGCCATGAACAGGACTGTGAAGGACCAAGAGAAGCACAGATTTTCCAGTTACAGAAAAGGCTGTTAACATTCTGCCAGTGATACCTGTGCTGTACCGTTTGTTGTAAGCTTTCATTCACATCGTCCTGAATGATCCTTAGTTATAGGCCTTGGTCAAGGATACAGATGTGAGCAAAAGCAAAGATTCAAAACAAGCTTGAGATCAAAACAATGGTCTTATTCTTTTCACTGATGGCAAGACAGATTACAAACTGAAAACACTGCTTTTGTCCTCTTGTCAAGGAGGAAGTGTATGCAGAGCCAAGTAGTTCCATATACACATCAGTTTTCCCAGGAACAGCTTGGATTTGGGGGGGGGGGGGGGGGGGGGGGGGGGGGGGAGAATGGACAGGGAGAAATTTCCAAATTCAAAATCAACCAATCTCAGGGCTGTTTACTACACCTTCATTACTATAGGCTGCTGTCATACAATATAATAGCTTGCTGAGCAACTCCTGCAGAGTACATGCGCAATTATTTCTAATGAACTCCCTAGCCCCTTAGGTACAAATAATAGTTCTTTCGAATTGATTCTACCTGTTGACTGCATTATATTTGGAAAAAAGCCATACAAGAAGGCTCAGAGCATGATTGGCGTGTTTGCTTCCAGAAAACCTCCCAGAGCATTTTAGGCATGGCCAAACTAATACATCTCCTCTTGACAGTTGCAGAACTTTTATTTCCTTAGCTAGAGTGTAACAGATTGCTTGCAGTTTAAGTCTCGATGTTTGGGTTGAGCTGCAAAATCTGGCTGCCTGCTGGGGTTGTAAAGAGGTCCCATGCAGAGAGGCGAATTCTGGGAACATCTGCCCACATAAACATTATGCAACCAAGGAGTCAAGGAAAGGAACAGCAATCTGTGGGAAGGTGAGAGAAAATACTTATTTTTCCCTCACATATCAGTAGACTTTTTACGGATACACTAGGCTTCCAAAAATCTGTCTGTTCTTGAAATTCTTGACAATTTAGATGGCAGAATAATTTAAATTAAGAAGTAGGAGCCCATCTCAATATAGATGCTGATTTTCATTTTCAGAATTCCACATATTCATGTATATTTTCAGGTTCAGTTTTTTTAACTTTACTTTACATAACAGTGTAATTGGAAAAATATAGCTTCACAGGAGACTATATTCATTTTCATGGCAGATTTACATGAGATTGCCTTTATCTGGGAGATTCTTGATCACCAGTCAAAGCAACAGCTGGTGCACTCTTCTTCAGCTGTATTTGGACATTGGGGAATGTCATGTTATCAAAATGTTTTAAGTGCATCCATCAAAGCTGATATAAACTGGAACCTGCTACATCAGCCAAGCAGACTGCAGGTTTATTGCATGGCTTCACATCACTCTGCAGAAAGCAATTTGTGCACAAGAAGTGAAACACAAATTATTCCAATACTAAACTTGCTTTATTTTCAACTATCTGAGACAATATAAGTCAATTTAATCCCAAAACTACAGCCTTCTCATGATGCTTCTGGGGTTTAAAATGTTTACTGTTCAACTGCCTGTGAATATCTTTCCAAGATGAGCTTTTGAAAAGTTATGAGGGCCTAAACCACTTGTTTTACTGGTATTTCTTTCATACTTATGAACTTAGGTAAACAAAGGAAGTGCATGGATTCTGCAAGTGTTAAATGGTGCATTTTACTGAATTTGCCTAAGACTGCTTTTGTCTGTGGATTGCATTGAAACCTACATAAAATCCTTTATGTGATGTTAGCACGGAAACCATTACCAAAGCAGAGATGCAGTCAAATCATAGTAGTGATCTTTGATACTAAAACATGTTTTTTTCTTCATAAGGTCTTAATTACACACACGGGGCATGCTAGGTATGTGCAGTATATTAGCAGTTCTTATAATGTTCAATTCCTCTAGCCAATGCTGGGATCAATTGCCTTTTTAATAATATACGTATTGACACTATTATTCTTATGGCACATTATTATGTTCTAGAAGAATAAACAGCAGACAACTCGTGGCCTACAGTGTGTATGTTGTGTGTACACTAAGTATTCTTCTCATGGTGGATTTTCAAAATGCTTTGTAACATCCAATTTTGGCACAAAAATAGACCATAAATTTACTGAATTAGCTCTCTTTGACTGAGTTAGTCTTCTGCAGACAGTTTCTGGATTTCACATGTAAACAGCTCAGGTGTGGAGAAGTAGATCATAAGCACCAGCTAGAAAATGATGAATTTTGAGGAATTTGCAATAACGAGGATGTTCCTGTGCATCTACCAACTTATTCCCAGAGAGAAGAGGACATAACTGAGCATTTAAATGTCTCAGAACTCATCAGCATATGTTTTTTCATTTAATGACTATGGATTGTCCCCAGTATGTTCTTCTTTATTCCTGGAGACAAGAATGCACACTTGCAAAATGTGTTGAGATGTACAATTCTCAAGACTAAAAAGTAGTCTTAACTTTTATGTTCTCACGTGTGGCTCATACACAGGTTTGTGATGGTGAAAGAATCACAGTCTCAGGAATAAACAGAGAAGGCTGAATTTCCTGCTGAATCTTGTGACCTTTTTGAGTACCCCAGAATAGTAATCATTTAGAGCTTGTAAACAGAGATCCCAGATGATGTTTGCTCTGAGTAACTCTATTGCATCCTCCGCTACAACACTCAGTAGGTGTCAAAACCAAAATTCAGTCAAACTCACATGGATACAGCAGAAGCTTGGAATCTCACCCTTGCTAACAGTATGCTACCCTCAGTGAGCCAACTAAAATAACTTACAATAAACCTTGGTATCTATAGATAATATCTATTACAAAAAAAAAAAAAATGTGTGATATGCAGGCATCTAATACTACTGTTGTTTTTCAAGTCACAAACATTAAAATCTGTGATCTCTATTCAGGTGTTTCTGAAAAGCACATCCTAGTTATACTAAGAGTGAAAAAAATGTACACATTTTTACACTTACAACCCAAAGGTCTCTAACACTGTATGCACACTCTTTGGAACAACAACTCAGAGTCCCTGTATTTACCCTGCAGTCCTTTCACAACTAATTTCATCAATTTTAGAAAGCGTATCAGTATTAGAGCTGAATCTCATCCTGCACCTGTGACTCAACAACCTTGTCATGCCTAACTCCAGACTGCTCAGTGAAGGGCATTTTCATGTTTCAAGAGTTTTAAATGCATGTTTTTAAGTGCTAAATTTGATTTGCTTTTTTTAGAGAGAGACATCTACCTCTCAGAAATAATGTTACTGATATTTATAGTCCATGCTGAATATGAATTCCTGAGAGATCCTCCAGGTATCTATATAAGCCTTCAAATCTAAGCACTTTTCTTGCTCTTGTGATAAGTTGAAAATATTTATTCATTACTACTTGACCAGTATCATTAAGAATATTTAATATTTTTGTTAAATGTTATTTTTTTCCCCTAAATGATTGAAGTTACTACAGCATACTTAGTAAAAACATATAAAACTGATGTGTAAAATAATATCACATTGTACTTGAAAAATATTGGTCTATTCCTTTCCTTTCTAAATCTACTATTCCACTAAGTCTGTAGCTAACTAACATAATGCAACAAGAATCTTTTTTATTTTTTAATTTTATTTTTTTTTAAAAGCATTAACAGAATTTTCCTGGGACATTTTGGGGTGGACTTTTTTCAGTGATACTGATTCCACTATACGTGAATGTGAAATGTTCATTCCAAGTCTGAAATGTCAACTGTTCATTCTCTTAAAAATAACTCAAAAGAGAAGCACAATGTTAAACAAGAAAATGTGTATATGAGCATCAAAACCATACTCACTGAGAGGATTTCTATGGGCACATTTCAGAGCTGATCCTGCTGCTTTATCTGCCCTTTCTGAGAACAAGGAAGGAGCAGCAATTTAGTTCTCAGCAATACTGTTTGAATTTTTGGTTGGCTTGGTTGCCAGAATTTGGAGTCCTTGATTCTTGTGAGCCCCTTCCAGCTCAGACTATTCTATGAAATATCATATCAATGGAACATCCCTACTTCCAAAAGCCATTATTCATATACTGAGTTTCTATTTTTGTAGCATTGATAGTTTTTCAGTATCACTTCACCTGTTATAATCACTCTCATTTTCTGTCTTACACAAAAAAAAAGTCATAAGAAGTTTAACCCTCCTCACTGAAGGAACCTCACTCAGACTCCCTTGTGGACACATATTAATTAAGTCAAAGAGATCACATCTAAGAAAAAACTGTTTGATTTTCTGATGAGACCTAGGGCCTTCAATTGAAAACTCTTCTCCAAAAAGCCAGGAAGCTCCGCAGTGTGTATGTCAAGGCTCTCCAATTCCTTTCTGGTACAGAACTAATGTGTGACTTCAGTGGTGCTTATGACAACACAGTTACCTAATTATCCCTTTGCCTCATCCAAGGACAATAGCTCTGACTGATTTACAGTGTCAAGTGGATCTGCTGAAACCAGCTAAATTCATGCCACAGAGCACAAAGATAAAAAAGACAGCTAGACCTTTATTCCAGATTCATTTCAATGTTATTTATTTTCTTACCCTTGGTGATTGACTTGAAGTAGAAAAACACAAAATGTTCCCATGCTTTTCAGGTAGGATTTCAGCCAAAGGGAAATTCTTTCTGAAACTACTGTGTTTCCTCACCCAGTCCCACAACTTTTGACATGCACTCTGCCATCTTTACCAAATCTAACCTGACAGATGGACTGAAAGCCAAGCCCAGATGCTGACGCAAGCAAGACCGAACATCTGGGACCTACCATCAGCTGCTTTCTACATAGTTTGCTCCAAAATTAATGCTGCCTACTAATTTCCATGGAAACTACAACATATACAGAGTACAATGACATTACTTGATAGAGCAAATTCTCAGCTACAAAATACTGTTTTTTCAACAATCACCACCGTCAGCTACACATTTTCACCAGTAATAAACAAGAGACTTCATGTCACACTCATAAAAATCTGCACCAGCAGAGATGTCCCACTGCTTCACAGTTGCTGTGACTGTGGGTATGGTAGAAATATCCATCCAAGTCTGGCAATGTGCTCCAGCTTCTTCAAACTGATATAGGGCCTGGCATTATCTTGCTATAAAAGAAAGTTTGTCTTCTTCTCTGTCTGTTTCCAGAAGTTTGAGCCTTCAACTTAGGAGGCATTGCAGTGTAGAGGTCAGAGTGAATGGTTTGTATGGACTCCAGGAAATGCAGAAGGATCACACCTTTCCTAGCCCAAAAGACAGTGCACATCAGTTTATCCACTGACAGCTCTGTCTTGAACTTATTTGATGGGGAAGTCACTCCAGCTCATAGCGGTGATATTACATCTCATCACCAGTAATGATGCACTCGGGAAACTGTCACCTTCAGCCTCATGTTGGTTAAATAGATGCTGAAAAACATATAGATACAGTTTTCTTTCTGTTCCTGTGTGAGCATTCATGAGACCACCCTAGCACAAACTTTGTGATATTCCACTGTTGCCACCACTCTTTGCAGCACATTGAAGCCAATATTCAGCTCCGTACACAGTTCCTTGTTGTAATTCACCAATTTGTATGGATGAGCAGATCAAGACACTCTTCATCTCATGCTGGAACAACTGTACACAGCCATCCAGAACAGGATTTGTCTTTAATGCTGCTGTTGTCACTGCTGAAATGCACCACACACTAACCTCATTGTACTCACATCCATTGTTAGCTTCAGTAAATGTCAATGAATGTCAATGAGTGCAATTTTTTCTGCATGGAGGAACTCAGTGACATGTCTTTTCTTCATCAGCATGTCCATATCAGGTACCATTTTGTCAGGCTGCACCTCTGCTGCCTTCTCTTGCATAGCAACAAAATGTAATGGAATATTGGTGAGAAGGTTCAATCTCCACTGCTGTACCACCAATATCTACTTCTGATGTCATAAGCCAGTATAATAAAATAGCAGTCATTACTTTCAGAGCAGCTCTTGTACTTTGGCACTTCAGAGTAATTTTATTGAAAATCTTTTAGCACCTGATTTAAAAAAGAAAAAAAGAAAGGGGGAAAAAAAAGAAAGAAAGAAAAGAAAAAAGAAACCTTACAAAATATGACTTCTTAAACTAAGCACTGAAATGTGAATTAATATTCACCTCTAAAAATGTAATGGAAGTACAAAATACTGTATTCATGAGGGGAAGGACTTTAGGGCACAAAACACCAGAGGCAACATGAAATGTCAAGGGTGAAGCAAAAAGTCAGTTATTACTCTGGCTTCAAACTGTTAAAACTGCCAGAGCATACATTTTAAACTCAAGAGCTCCATTACATTGTAATCCAACTGATATCTCCCAGTCACCATGGTGCTATTAATGATATTGCTGTTTCTCAAGTAAAACCTAAACTTTTCAGTTTGGGAAAAAGCAAGTAATTATTAAAGTCCTTGCTCTTTATCAAAGTGTTCGTGCTTAATGCAGACAGTCCTACTTAGAAGGGAAAAAAAGCATATCCTTTTCTATTCATCAGAATCACTGTCTTTTTTATCAATTTCCTCAATAGCGTATGAGCTGGGATCAACTTTCACTAACTTTCACTAACATTTTATGCCACAGTCTGAAAACTCAGGGATTATTTTTTTCGCAATTGTCAAGTTTAGGTATGGCCAATTGAAAATTATTTCTGAAGACACAAAATGCACCAAGACCAAAATTGCCATTTTGATTGCCACAAAAACTTCTCTGTAGAGAAATAGTGAGCAGCCGACAATTAACTGATCCCATGGAGCACATTTGAGACACTTATTCTACACAAATGGAGAAAGGAATATGTTATGAGGATACAAATTTGCCGAGGATACAAAAATAATAGTTTCAGGATAGTGCTGGGAAACTTCATGTCCTTTGGTTCATACACAACCCTATCCTGCCATTACTGTACTGTTACGTAGACTGAATTCTGGAGTAACATATTTCCATACCACAAACCACAGCATATTATTGTAAAAAGAACATTATGGTTGTAAAAAATTGAAACTACCAAAGTGGATGAGTTGACTGCACTCACTGCTGTGACCACTTGCCTCCATAGCATTTTTGGCAAAAGCAACCAGAGGTCACAGAACCTCAAGCCAAAAGATTCTGCAATCCAGGCAACCACAAAAACAGATTGGACTTCCATTTTGTTACATACTGCCTGTTCAGTTCCTTCAGTACTCAAAAAGCAGATAGTGTTTTCACAATATAGAGTTTTCAGGAAAAAAAAATTAACACTGTATGAGTATGATCATGATGTGAGACATAATCTTATCCCCATTATGAGAGTGCAGGGTGCTTAAATGACAGTGGCAGTTATGCAGCATGGCTGTTTGAAGGTGCAATGAAGAAGGAGTTTGGGTTGTGTGAGAACTTGGATGAAACGGAATGAATCTGTAATCCACACTGGAATTGTAAAGTGACAGTGCCTTAAAAGGAGAAAAATATGTAGATGGCTCCAGCTTTTTTTCTTACTTCTTTCTTGAATAATTGTGTGGCATGGTTTCTTTATCCTAATCTGTTTATAGAAATATTGAGCATGCATTACGCATCAAAATAAATAATTTCCCCATATCTTTGTCCTCCAAAATTTGCAGTTAATTAAACTAATTTGTCAGTTTTTGTACATTGGAAACTCTTCCTGTCATCCTCACCAATCACTACTTATTTAAATTTCATCCTTGGCCAGTTTCATGATAATGTTTATCTGCTCCAGAGGATTGGAAATGAGAGTAATACACTGCCATACCATTTAATTTCTTTCTTAAAGCTGGAAAAAGCGAAGCATCAACTGGCCAGTTAGATAACACAGTTTCCCACGTAGGTTATTTGCTTATGGTAGCTGGGGGCTAATTTAATTCCTGAGCTGCTTATTTACTGGTTCTGAGAGGGATTCCCTACAGTTAAGAATGAAATGTGCATAAAGTTTCTATAAAAATTGTGTAAAATTTTTCTCACATTGGAGCAAGTTATATATATGACAGCAACATATCTGTATCATATTCCATCATTTGAATGAAATGATGACTCTCTACTACTTGTATGATTTGTTCTTATACCATTTTCCTTGTTGATCCAAAACAGAGATGCTTGATATCAACTACACATTTTTTTAAATGTGCACATTTTTTTAATAGAATGCTTGCTCTAATTCTACTTCTGATTTCTAAGTGCTTCTTTAGTCTGGTGAGAAATGAATACAGGTTAACCTAAGTCTTATAAATAAATTGTTATGTTTGATTTCATATTCACTGTGCTTTCTAAACATTCAGTTAATGCCAAAATCATTTTGGAAAGTGTGCTTCTGAGTTTCGGACTTATCATCTTGATCTTTGGATAATCTTGTATATGAAAAACAATTTTAAAGCTTCTTCTACTGATAAGAAGGTTCCAGATTCTCCCTAACAGTGAAAGTCGTAGGCAGAATTTGTTCCTAGATAGAGCAGTGATATTTGCATGTAGCCTACACCTGCTTTATAGAGCATGTAAACAGTCAAAAGACAGTATCAGAGCTGCTGCTATATAAAACCTGCAAACCCATTTAGCAGTATTTAACTGTGCTGTTTCTTTTGCCACCATGTTCCCTTTTGTGTATCAAATACATTTTAAATGCAGATGGAAATGATTAAGATATTCTACCTGCCTCCTGTCTGTGAGTAATCCTACCAGCTTTGCTGCCAACAGCAAACATGCCGTGCGTTTCTGTCATTTCCACTTCCTTACTGTATATTTTGACTTATACTGTATTGGTCTGGCAAAGCAAAGAAAGGAGACTAAGCTTGAGATAACAGAATAGCAAGACAAGTTTCTCAGTGTATGGCACACATGCAACAAAACCTCTCCCATTTATGATTATGCAGAAAATAGCAAAATGTGAATGATTTCACACACCTATTGCAGGTAAGGCTCATAGAAGCAGCTGCTGATATGCAGTAGTAATTCTATTGTTTTAAAACTGGAAAAGATGAATTTCCTACTCTGTAATGGTAGAAGCAGGTTTAAAACCTCTTTGGAAGTGTCTTTAGGTCATTGTTGTCCCTTTGCCCGTCCCTTTACACTCTGTGATTTCCCTCATTCTCCATTTTACCCTTTGCATTTGGCTGGCTGGGACATTGAAAGATCAAAAGTAAACCGTTTAATTGTAATAGAAGACAATTTGAGCTGCTTACTCTCCAGGCATTCATTTGAGCATTTCCATATTAATCTTGTTTTCATCAAAAGATTCCTTGTTAATGAACAAGAGTAGAAATTGTTTTTTATTGGGAGGCCCTTTTGCCCTATTATCATAGAACTTTTCCTTGGATCTAAGCAAAACTTACAAAACTTACACTGCAGTGAGATTGTTCTTTCTGAAATTCATGCAGGCACCTATGTTACCAGCCTTCTTGAACTCTTCTTGCTACTGTCCCACTATGTTCCCCCCGTGGCAGGAGGGTGGAAACTAGATGATTTTTGAGGTCCTTTTCAACCCAGGTCATTCTATGATTCTGTGATTCTATGATATACGGTTTCACATTTGTATTTTCTATGTGTCTTCTGCTTCGGTGGTTTCACACTGCAGCTAAACTCCACTGCATCACTCACTCACTCTCTCTCCTCAAAGGAAGAAGGAGACAAATGTTGACAAAAAATGGCTCCAGCACTGAAATAGGGACAGAGAGATTGAGAGATTACTCACATATTATTGCCATAGGCAAAACAGTTAGGGAGGCATGAGGAGATTAATATAATTTACTGCCTGTTACTAACTGCCTAAAATTGTGAGAAAGTAAAAGCAAACTAAAAACAACTTCCCTCCTGTCTCCATCAATCCATGTAGGCTTCCCACAGGCTGCAGCTCTCCCAGCATAGTTCCAATACAGCTCTGTACCACCCGGCCCACCCTTCAGGCACTGCTCCACACAGGGCCCCAGAGGCAGCAGCTCCCCCACCCTCCTGCTCCACCACAGGCTGCTCCCTACAGACTGCAGCACTATCTGAAGGTGCTCCATGGGTTGTGCCTCCATCAGGCCTCATCTACTGCTGCACCACAGACTCCTCCGTGGAGATCTGCTTCACGTGGTGCCCATGGGCTGCAGGGAGACGGCCTCTCCCTCCTATAAATTGGAGCTGTTCCACAGTAAGCCACTCTGGGAGGCATACCCAGCATCTTCATGGCTCAGCTTGGGTAGCGCTGTGTCCCTTTGGAGCAGCTGGAGCTGGCTCTGATCTGACGTCAAGGAGAGTCCTTTGGGATTCAGTCCTGAAGGGTAAAGTGGCCCAGGAAGGGTGCTCACTCCTCAAGAAAAACCTTGCTCCTCAAGGTGCAGGAGTCCATATTTGCTTTGTTTGCATGCTAGCTTCAAAGTAAAGCTACCCAACTGACTATTTCAAACCAAAAGACTTTTTGCTTTTGCTCTTCTTTTTCTGTTCTCTATCCCCCCTGGTAAGGGGAGTGAGCTATGAGCTGTGTGGTGTTTAAATGCTGCCCAGAGTCAAGTCACCAAAAGAATAGAAAGGTTTCAGAGAGCTGTAAAAAGGAGCATATTACCTGCTAGACTATGATTCACATTACTATTCTGACAGCGAGATCTGCAGTGCTTTGTAGGAAGGTGTTGACTTTTGTCAAACTGCTCATTGTAGTTATTTCTTTGTCACTGGCCTGTCTCAGTGCCACAGTTGACAGAGTTCAGAGATGACAATCAAGAGGAAGTAGATACTGTTTACTTTACTGCTAACATTAAACAGCATTTTTCAATGAAGACACATCTGTCATGACCTTAACACTCAACAACACTGAGTAACCACCAGATGTGGCTCCTTTATGAGAAACATAAACATCTTAGCTTCATTGTTCAAATGGCAGAATTCCAGTGCTTGTTTCAGGACAACTTGCAATGGATTCTAAGAAAAATCAGAATATAAAACTGAGTGGCAAGACACTGAAATATATCTGACAAGATTTTGGAGTGACCGGTTGTCATGAAAATCACGACTAAATCATACCTTAATATTCGGTCAGTTTTGGAGTGAGAATTTGATTGTCATAAAGTAACATTTGCCATAACTAGACAACTGTAGGAGATATAACCGGTCATGAAATCAATGTTTTTGTTGATGAAGTCATCTTTAGAGATATTACGTAGTCTTAGTCCCAAAGAATTTCAAAGAGGGATGGGTGTGAGGGAATTTTTTTCTTTTATGTAAATATACATACATTATGCCTGTATATAACACTAAGAGTTTCCAGTGTGTATTCACCTAGACCTAAAATATGCAAATTCTACACAGCTCCATAGCTGTCTGTTTTAAGGATTAAATCCCACTGTACCAAGAAGTCATCTAAGTAACAGCACAGGATTTGTTTCTGTCTTTCCAGAGTAAATAGAGAAGAGACTTAAAAGAAGTAAATTTGCATTTGCAGTTAACAAAAGTACAATACTTTTTTTTTCTTCTTAGCATATCACAAGCTCAAAAGCTCTCTATTTTCCTGACTGTTATACAAAAAAAAACTTATGCATCTGTAATTTGAGTAAACTATCATCTAATTAAACAATTTAGATTGAATATGCTAATGTAAAGGATCATAAAAAAGAATAATTACAAAGGGACTTCAAGAGGATAATTACAAATAGGGAAAGTAGAATCTGAATAAAATTCTTATGTTCTTTAATTACTGAAAACACATCTAAACCAAGGATTGAGAATATCTTTATTTAAGCATTGTGCACAATGAATGTCTCTTCAGACCTCTGAAAAATATTAATTTGATCATGTATTTGTTAGATATCATCTAACAAATTTCAAAGCCTGGGGGGGGGGGGGGGGGAAGTCAGAAAATACCAATAGTACTCCTTCTCTAAAGATCTGATTGTATAGTGTCCACAGTGTTTCTTTTCTTTTCTCAACAGTAAGGTAGCTCACACCTCAGCTGGCCTCTTGTTCTTGAAGCTGTCAGAGAGTTCAACTTCCTCAGAGAGTTTCAACTCAGCAATACTGAAACGATGCAAGGCTGCTTAGAAAGAAGAAACAAAATCAAAACCACTTACTCTAGCAAACAGCTGCATGAACACATATACAAAGTATTCCTCTAATATCCCTTTATACAACTGGTGGCTTTGGTTAGCTCTCATCCTAAATGTGTACTTTCCTAGACAAGACATGCAAAGATTCTTGCTTGTTTTTTCACTATACTTTAATGTCTTGATTTTAGGAGGTTCCCAAAAGTTAGCTGCACATTTTAAAAGGAAAGAGAAATAATATTTATTTTTAATTTTAGGTTGTTTCTATTCATCACTGCAAAGGAGGAAAAAAGAAAAAAAGAAAAAGAAAAAAGAAAAAGAAAAAGAAAAAGAAAAAAAGACATTTCTCCTAGCCTTTTTATTATTTTTCTTTCTATTTTAGATCACCCTGAAGTATGGCTAAACTAGAGGTACATTTATGAGCAAATTCAACCTGAAAGAAACACAATGATCCAATGATCTGAGAAAGAAAACCTGAAAAAAGCTTGTTCAGCACAACATCAGAATATTTAACCAAACACAAACAGACAACAACACATCCAGGTTAAGGCCTACAGAAGCTGAACAAAATCTTGCCATAGATTAGCTTAGATTGAAAAATTATTTGAAAATCTAAAATTTGGAATTTCAATCACATTTTGTATCTCTGTGTGATTCCATGTCAGTAAGAAATAATCTTTTTTTTTTTTTTTTCCCTATAGAAACTAAAGAGAAATGAAAATGTCACTAGGGAAATTTTTAATATCAGCAGAAGATCTACTTTATTTTAAGAGAAATTATCATGATTGAGTTTTATTTTAGATTTTCTTTTCCTGCTTCTTTATACAGATGTCATGCTTCAACATGTATATTTCAATACAAAATAAAATATGACAATCTGCAAAACTACACATAACCTAACTACAGAAAAAGAAGGTAGAAAATTGCTTTCTCAATTATTTCTCAGTTGTCATAACTTGCAGGACCTGAGATAAAAGACAGAGAACCCAGCAACTATGACTAAGGAGACAATATGTAACCTTAATCTTCAGGAAATAGACAATCTCATTCAGTAACCTTAAATTCTCTAGTTACCTTATTTATTTCAGCTCGGTAGCTGTAGGATGCAGCATCTTCCCCAACAGAGATTCTTTTCTCCATCAACAAATGTAGGATTACTGAAAATTGAGCCAATCTTTAAGGCAGTTGTGTTATGACACAATCCTATGCGAGCTCGTGAACAAAAGCTCAGGATGACTCAGATGTGCCTTCATTTGATGGCACCATACTGTTTTCACCTGTCCAATTATCCGGTACTCAAGGGGAAGGCACTGCAGTTCCCTAATTGGTAGAATTTATGGCAACTTTTTCCCTTTGAGGAAAGTTGCCCTCTGAGGCATTAACTGAAGCAGTCTCTTTTAGAAACAGCAGCAATACAACTCTATATAGCCACATCTTATCCTAATTTTGCAAGCCGTAGATACAATTTGTGTCCTTAATAGATTAGACAAATCTTTCTAGGAGTTTCAATAGCTTATTAAAAAAAATATCTTTACTAGACAGTAACTCCAGTTATCAACCTGTTCTCTATTCTGGGCGCACAGCTGCCTCATGAATCTGTCTTGCCATAACTGATGCAGCTGGACCTGAAAAATTCTGATTGCACTTTGTGAACTAAGATACAGTTTTCACAGGAAACTTTATAGAAACTGTTTCTGAGATATCAGAAAAAGGTGAAGTTTGTTCTTGCAAATTCAAGAAACATTCAGTGCTGAGAAGAAAGTCTAACAGGACTGTAAATTGTTCAAGAGCAATGTCTTCCACCAAGGTTAATCCTGACCATTTATGTGTAGGCAAAGTATAAGATTCAAGTTCTCTTCAGCAGTACTTGAGACAAGAGCCTTCTGACCATAGCTGGATAAAGGACCAAGAGTCACAGGCGCAGAAGTTCAGTCCACTGAGACTGCCAAATTTGTTTGAAACTCTGTCCAGACAAATAAGTTCACTAGCACTGCAATGTACAGTAATATTGATTTTACATATAATATAAAATGAATATGCTTGATTTTCAATGTGTAATTGTAGAATATCTTTTTTTACTCAGGGAAATACCAATGTATATTGGACCATTTTCGTAGGCTATGCTTGTCAAAAGCAAATATGAATCAAAGATGTACTTTCATCTTTTCCGATGTCAACAAATCACAGACAAATTTTCTTTCCAGGTATTATGATTTAGTTATGGTTCAAAATGTCTGGCTTGTACTGTATCTACCTGGATCCCAAATGAACCTTAACTTGTTACAAAACCAAAAATTTCACTTCCTGAGATGCACTTCCACTTTGTTGATTCTGTCAACTCTAACCAAACTGGCCTTTGCAAGAAAAGTCTTTCCAACTCTGATGTCATTGACAGTGAGCATAAGGTAAAATGTTCCCTATCTGTGTCTTTCTCTGCTGTTTCATTCAACTGGTTTTTATTCATGTCTTCCAGCTGAATACAAGTAGGGCTCTTTCAGTTTCTGTGAAGTTGCCGGCATTCAGCATCAGACACATGTATCTCAACTCTGTACAGTCTGCTCCTCGAAACCTGTCTGCTGGTCAATAAAGGTTATTAATATCAATAGCAAGATGTAAATCACATAACCCATGAAAACAGCCTTCAAAGCCTTGTCACACTAAAAGCAAAAAGTGCAGAGAAGGAGAAGGAGTTAAAGTCAGTAATGTCTGCTGAGTTAAGCTGGAGAACCTCCTGTTATCAAGGTCTCCTGTTATCTGATCACTGGTGGGGGTGGCTCCTCACTGAGCAGGCGGTATAATAGAGCTGTACCTCCTGTTCCATTGCAGGAATCCACAGCCTGCTCCGACTCGGATCAGCTGTTGTTTAGCAATTTCTTCAGGCCACCTGCTGCCTGTACTAATTTCGTAGAAAACAAAGCACTCAGAGGAGTGGTAGGATGCAACTACTGTACTTCATTCAGAGCAGGATAAGATCTGAAACTAATACAATTGTTAGAATGTGTGCACTACTCTTTTCTAGGCATTAAGTACAATAAATGCAGTTTACAAACCATCAAGCTGAATTGACTACGAGCAATTAGTAAATATGACCTTCCAGGGAAGATTCCCTGAGAGTCCTTTCCTTCCAAATACTAAATATTCCTTCTGCTTAGTGGAAAATCTGAGTATCTCTCACCTCATGCTATTCTACTTTCTTAGTAATGCGTGGATGGTTGATAATGACACTGGAGGAAATCTTGCTCCTAGATTAGCACTGCAGGAGTGCCTATCTGCAATGCAGATCCCTGCTGCTTTCAGTATATAATATCCACAAATGTCAGTAATCTTAGAACAGGCAAAAAAAAAGAAAAAAAAAAAAAGAAAAAAAAAAAACAGCCTTTGCCAATCATGTGTCCTTTTTTTTTTTTTTTTTTTATCTTAACCATCTAATCAGTTCATGTGAATATAAGCAAACAATTTTTTCATCACATGCAGTGTGTACATAGCATAGAGCTACCGTAGTTCACTTGATGAACGGTAATTCATTAAGCCATGATAACACCTACACTTCTAAACATTTGTCCATACCCAGAGTCCAGAGACTCTCCTAGTTTTGGTCTTAGTTCTACAAGTTCTGCCATTTAATTTGAGGCATAGTACTTCATCTCATCTCCTTGGCTCTCTTTACCATTAACCAAGTGCCCAAGGCTTTACTGACCATACTTCTTTTAACTGCAACCATACCATGGTAGAGCTAGAGCTAAGACTGTAGGCTGTCTTTTAAAGACAGCACAGTGGGCCTAAATTCATTTGGAGCTTTCATTACAAAAAATATAATTTATTTGTTCTCTTTCTCTAGGAAAAGGGACAGAAAGATTAAAGGAAAATGAAGCTGAAATAATCCTAGTAGTAAAATCAATGACTCCTGAACTCCAACTTTATGTGCTGTCCCTTCAGTAATATGTCATTATTTATTTCAGTTCTAAAGCGTGGAAATAAAAGCAGTAAATTTGTGCTGACTTTAGACTCTTCCTCTTTGCCTAGCATTGTCTTCTCCATTCATGAAGTCAAGCCAGAAAGAGCACTGGGATGCTTATATGCTTCCTAGCCGCCAGGAAGGTCACCCACAGTATCACAACCACATGGCAACACTGGGAGAAACATGGTTTCTGACTGCCTTTTTCATGAAGAAAAGAAACAATTAGTGCATTTATGAGTGCTGCTGAGTTTCTCCTGCAGTTTCATAGAACATGGCCAGAAGGCACACCATGGCCTTTTTTTTTTTTTCGTAACAAAGTGTGCAGAATTAATTACTGTATGAGCTGGAGCATGTCTGTCACAACAACCAACTCTTGCCACAGTTAGGAAATTCACTGCCACTGTTAGTAAGCTGTCTCAATAGCTAATTGTCTTTGCTTAATACTTGTGTCCCAGAATGATAAAGTGGTAAATTTAAAAAGAAATATGAGAGTGTTGCTTACTTGATTAGCATGCTTAGAGCAGACCAGTTTTGAGACCCAGAATGCCAGGAGCTATTTCTTTTAATTTGTGTAATCTGTCTTAAGGAAAGCTGTTCAGATAGTGAAAATACCTCTCTGTTGTGGGAAAGCACAATGCAGTAATGTCCCACACAACAGGGTCTGTTACTGGTCAATCTTACACACAAAACAAAATTTACTTCAGATTTGCACAACCTGGTGCTAGGTGGCAGTTCCAGAAAGCTAGCAGAACCTGTTATATTCAGTTTCTGTTCCTGTACTATCTCCCACAAGTTATCCAAAATTTCATACTACTATGCATGCTCTGTGAATGAAGGTCTTCAAGGGCAGGGGGCTTTCCTTACTCAAGAGGTGTGTTTTTTTGTATGGTAAGAGCTAAGTGCATCTAAAGGATGCTTCTTTGAGAAATTTGCTGAGCTTTCATTAACAAATCGGTGGTTAATCAGTCATTATCTGTTTTCCAGGATGGTGCCTTTTGTTTCTGCTGAAATTTTTCTGCTGTTCACTGTTTTCATAAATAATATCATCCTACCTGTACATGCTTATTTGCAATTAGGCAACAGTAACATAAAAAAACTTCTTGCTGATGGTATCAGTTATAATTTTGGAACAAACTGACAAGTTAAATTTGTCCTCCATTACTAAAAGCCATACTTAAAGAACCCTTTCCAATCCATGAAGACTGTGATGGGCCACCATGGGTGATACAGTGTTTGTCAGCTATCTGGTGAGATGCTTCAGGCTTCTATGGGTGTGGGTGCTTGCCCTGTGCCCCCGGTACCAGTTGGCTTCATTGGCCCCAAGTGCAGCCAAGATAGCAGCACAGTGGGGAAGACTGAGAATCATACAAGGGCCTGAGTTGGAAGGGGCCTTAAAGCTCACCCAGTTCCAACCTGCAGCCATGGGCAGGTTTTAAGCCACACACTGGATCAGGCTGCCCAGGACCTGGCCTTGAACCCCTCCACTGTTTCTCTGGGCAACCTGTGCCAATGCCTCACCTCCCATACAGAAGAATGGTCAGGAAAAGCTGAATAGACAGAAGTGGAGGGTAGGGGGAAGAAATAGTAGAGTGAATAGCAAGAGCAGAGAGAAGAGGAAGGAAGTGCTCCTTGGAGGAGCAGATAATTCTCTGCAGCCTGTGAGCTTTGCCCACAATGGAGCAGGTTTATTCTGAATGACTGAAGCCCATGCACCAAAATCCTTCCCAGTTACTGAAAGGACAAAGAGAGCTGTCTTTAACCATTTCTAAGCTGACTTTAGCTTTTCACTTTTAACTCTGCTTTGCAGATAGGTGTTGAACATCATCACCGGTTTCTTCAGTGACAGCAGTATAACTATCTGTTTTCTGGTATTTCCTTAGCAGCCTTACCAGAGCATGGGATGCTAGCACTCTTCCAGGCATAGCTTCAAGAGAATGATCCAAGGTTTGCCACAAACAGACATTGGAGCAGAGAAGCAACATGCAGCAGCCTAGCCCAAGGCCACTGAGGTGCACAGGGAAGTGGCTCAGCTCCTCCTAGCAGGATCCAAGGCAATGGGACACTGGCTGGAAGCAGGTTAATTTACTGTTAGGCAGAGATGTGTCCTACTGAATACTAGGCCCCATTAACTTAATATGCTGTGAAGTTCACACCCTTTGCACTAAAATATAGGAAACACATTATCTGGTCAGTTAATTCACCTAAGGAGCTGCAGCAAGTAGAGGCAGGTATTTTCAACACAAATAAGTTTGGTGAGAATTAGCCCTTAATCCCTGCTTACATACTTAGTTGCACATACTGGTGAGCTCATTTTGAAACAGCTGAAAAAAATATACTAAGAACCTCTTTTTACCCCGAATACCATGTTTTCAAATTCTGTTAAACATAATCATCAGATTGCAAACTGACATCAGCAGAACAATGTAGTGAAACAAGTGAAAGAATTTTTATGTTTTTCCCAGATATTTTTCACCTTTCTTCTTCTTTACAATCAGTTTCTGAGATAATTGTGCCTCCCTTCACCAAAAATGATGACTGTACTTACGTATTGCCCTGTAGAAAGTGAAACTGCATGCCTCAGTGAATTCTATCATCATTTCACCCCCTAATGAGAGAGATTGTTTGCAGGCAGATGAAATTAAATTGTAAGCTCTATTGACTTCAACAACAGGTGCCATTTGTGCAAACCCAAAGGGAACCATTGAATTGTCAAAAAGATTTAACTCTTCCCGACATGTGTGATAACATCTTCTAGGAACCTGTACCACACATAGTTCTTAGCACCCACAATATATAACCTCATCTGTAACATCACAGGCAAAATGGCTGAAAAGAGCAGATTTTACTGCAAATGGAGCAACTACACTTTCTGATGGCTGGGTTGTAAGAGGTCTGCCTAAGCTAAAATGAGGAATGATGAGAGAAATTGAGCTGGAAAAAAAAAAAAAACTGCTTCTAGAAAACTGAAAGGATTTCACAAACTTTTCAGATTCTATAAAGATTCTCAATGGTTAAAATAAACTCATATGTGTACCTGGTAAATTTGAGTAGCAAGAATTTCATTTACAAATGCTTCACACTTCCCCCATGCCCCCAGGCTGTGAAAGGTTGCTAATTGCTTGATCTGCATTTGCAATTAAATCAAGATTATCGCTGATAAGCTGTGCAAAAGAAATCCATGCAGAAGCAAGTCTTCACAATTTTTTTTAAAAAAGTACAGCACAGTTGTGATTTTACAGATTAAATTTAAATTATCTCAATGACTGCTTTTGGTTTTTTCATTGTTGCTTGCTTTTATTTTTGTGTGTGAAACATTGTCATGCTTAAATCCAAACATAAAGAATGCCCAAATCACAGTGTTGAGCAAAATAAGAGCTGGAACTCTTTGAGTTACTTCCTTAATGCTGTTTCTTTTCCTAAGAATTCTCTTCTTGTCAGATAGAGAGTCAATCACTGCTATCTAGCAAGAGAATCCTCTCTGTTTCTGGATATAATTTGATGTTTCAATGATGTGAAGAACAATTAAATACTTAAGCATTACATAACTTCAAAAGTCTCTTTTGAGATGAAAAATATGCAAATGATAATGTCTAATATGGTTATGGTAAAATTCTTTAATTTTGACTTGAAAGCATAGAGATTTCAAGACAGCATGATATATTTGATCCAATGAAATAATCAAACCAACTTTGTATCACTTTGGTGGCAATTTATCTTCTCTGCCTGAAGCAGAAAGATATTCCTGCTGCAATAATGGATTTATGTAGTTTCTCCCATATCTGTTTCTTTCAGTTTAAGTATTCAAAAATGTGAAGTCCTTTAGTGGGTAATAGCTCTGGGCATGTAACAGATAGGCACCTTCCAGGAGATGAAGGTTAGAACATTCCCTTCTTGAATATGGTTACAGAGCTACAAGTCAGCACTCCCACTTTGCTAACAGGGCATCACACTCACGCCCTTATTATACGGATGGAGAAAGGGAAAGTAAGGCTAAGGGAACTACTGGCCTGCAAACACTCCAGCTGCACAACTGGTGACTTCCTAACAAAGGTTTAAAAAGCCAGACAGCTGGATTTCTGCATCACAGTCCTGGTCCCAGGTTTGCAGCAGGAGCAATAGCAGCAGCAACCTGTACATGCACTCTGCAGCTCTGTGTGAGCTCAGAATGGAGGGCTGAACCCTGCACATCGTCCCTACCACCTCCAGACAGAGAAAGTTCTGCAAGCACCTGGTGAGATAATGCCTGTTTCATTCCGTTAAGAAGTAAAATGTGCTAATAACATCTTTGATATTTAATAACGTTGCTTCCATTTTGAACACATCATTGAACAGATATTGAATTCATTCATTCTGGTAATAGACTCAGAGATGTGGCGCTTCCTGTTTTAATAAATAAATAAATAAATAAATAAATGCAATCACCTTTGTGTGTTCGCTGGAAAGTGGGAACCATCATAACCTTCAGTATTATATGTGCTAACATTTCCTGATTTTTTTTCTTTTATGTCTGTCGCTTTGAATGTAATGCTTCCTATTTATTTCAGTGGAAACAACAGCAGACAGAAAGAGCACAGTTTGATAAAGCCACTAACACAGTTTTTGTTAGCATAGTCACCACCATTGTCTATGCATTTTTTCCAGTGATGAACAAGAGCTTATGCGCTACTGTCATAAACAACTGTATCAGTGAAGGTGACCCACTGTCACTATCACCAGTGTCAAAACACACCATCCACTGCCTCACTGTGTTCATATCCACTTTTTGGTTCCTATAAACATTCAGCAAGCCACAATGGATGTCAACAAGTGCCATTTTTTCTGCATGGGGGAATTCGATTACACCTTTGTTTCATCCTCGCTTTCATATCAGACACCATTTTGTCAGACTGCCCCTCTGCTGCCATCAGTTGTGCAGCAACAACATGTGGCAGGAAGGTTCAGTCTCTACTGCCATGCTAGCAACATCCCCTTCTGCTGTCATGAGGCATCATAATAAATGAGAGGCATTATTTTTGGAGCAGCCCTCATATATGTGTCTCCGTGTCTCTCTGAAAAACCAGTTGTCTGCAGCCTTTTCAATTTTGAGATCAATTTGTGTATCACTCTTGGTCAGATGGGCTATTTAAAAATTAATGCCAAATCCTAAACATACCGCATACGATTTCTAATTTGAGCAGAGTAGGCTTAGTTTATGTATTCTTTTTCAGACAAAGTTGTAGCACTTTTTTTCTTATCAACTAATTGTATTTTGCAATTATATTTCTCCAGCTTGTAGCAAAAAAGGAGAGAATGAAATTAAATCTAATTCCTTGTAAAAGCAGCATGAATTTCTCCAGGTTTTGCCATGGTTTTTTATAACACGCAGAGCACTACTGTGACCACTACAACATTGATTTCCAAAAATTTAATTCCTTGTGCTGCTATGCGGAGCAGCTCAATAGCAGCATTTGAGCAAAACTGGTCAGAACACATTCAAAGCTGATCATTACTAGGCTAAACATGCTGAAGATGTATACCAAAATCCAACTCCTGATACTTTGGCAAATTATTTAGTTGCACATCTCAATATCTGAAGGAGCATATTTATTCCACACCTGAAATAAAAATCTATTTCTGTGATAAGTTTTGCCTTGGTGGCAAAAAGATGTGTAGCTGAAAATGACTATTCAAACATGAAAATAATTATAGATACTTGAACCACACTCTGACTTGCAAAACTTGCAAAAAAACTACAATTTTATTGGAAACTTCAGACCCTCTTCATATAGAAATGGCAAAAACAACTGAAAAAAAGATCAATCCTGTATGCTTTTGATGCATATTCAGAGTTACCGTCTCCAAAATTATAGAGAATGACATGTAAACTGTCATGTGTTACCTAATGAAAATAATTTTATCAGTTAAAGACATCATCCCAAGCTCTGCATATTTCTTTATCCAATGCCAACCTTTTCTCAGTCTTAATCATCTAACCACATTCCTGTTTCCAAGTCGGGTTGGTGTTTTGTGTTTTGTTTCACTGCCCCAGACAAATCAGAAGTAGCAGAGAAATAGGAATGATAGTCATTAAAATAGGAATAATATCATATCTGCTCAACAATCTTTAGAAATGTGCCGGCCACATGGTGGGGGGAAGGAAGAGGTGACATTTTAGATTT
Source organism: Perdix hodgsoniae (assembly GCA_035772895.1). NCBI lineage: Eukaryota > Metazoa > Chordata > Aves > Galliformes > Phasianidae > Perdix > Perdix hodgsoniae. Next base: position 1,021,819 of record JAPSGF010000116.1, on the reverse strand, counting down.
GTTTTTGAATTGGTCATAACAGGAAGTCCATGTGATTTTCTATAGAAACAGAGCTCTTAATGAAAGAAAAAGATTGTTCCAGCTCCTTCTGTGGCTATGACCATTTGCAATATGTTCCGATATTTATCTGTGAAGTTACTGGTTTCCTTCATTTTATCCTGTCCATATCCAGCTTCTTTCCTGTCTCATTACCCCTCCCTTTGCTGAACTCTCTGCCCCAGTGGAGGAAACCATACACATTTTCGTAAAGGAGCTGTAATAAAATGGCATTGCCATACTGTCTTTTGCCAAATTCTACCACCGTCTTTACTTTTTTTTTTTTTTTTTTTTTTTTTTTGAGTAAGCAATAAGATGCTGAAACTGCAGTGTGTGGTTCAATAATTTCTTCTTAGGTCATAGGGTAAATGTTAAAGAGTAAAACATTCAGCAGGAAGATAATAAGTTATTAATAAAGATATTTGAAGCAAAGTACTCTCATAAGATGAATAAAAGGAGTTTACTGAGTGATAGAAATGAAAAGATAGGATAGAGGTCAACCATTTAATGCCACCAGGTTGACAGTTCTGAATGTGCCCCATAAGTTGTTTATGACTCCATCTAGCTTCACATATTGAGATGAAGGACTGCACTGCTGTGATATGCTATTTCAAATCCAGAAAAAGAAAACACTGCAGACAGTTCTCTGCCTCTGTTCTCATCTGTAAATGTGAGCTGTGGGGCAGAATATTCCTTACTTCTTGTACATGCAGGCATTCTGTCCACTCTCTGCTGCTAATTCTTCCAGTGGATCCCAGGAGTGAATATTTCTATAGTCTGCTTTTTCTACTCAAGAAAGTTCTGCACACAATAGCGTAGGCAATAACCTAACTTAAGTCATTAGCTACGCACCAATGTGGCTCTTTATATATGCAAATCTCTCTCATTAAGTCCTACAAAACTTGCCTGGTGATTTAAGAATTACATACTCACATACTTTTAAGAAGCTTCAGGGCTAAGCAGCAGCTACATATTGCACTTTTGGATCCAGACAACCAAATTGGCAGATAACTGTCTAAACCCTTTATGATCTCCCTTCCTTTCAGTCTCTCCATTTATCAGTTTCCTAATCTCTACAGTCAAAATGGGGGTTTCTACATACGTTTTTTGTTGGTTTCTTTTTTGTGAAAATAGATAGGTTAGAAATAATAAACCGCTCAGATAATTCATTAGCACATGAATGCCACTGACATGTCAAAAAAAAAAAAATGTTAATTTATTTTGATCACGGCATTTAAATCTCCTATCACACAGGACCAAATATTCACAGGGCTGATGAACCACCTGGTAACAAACAATAGGAATGAATTTCTTATTTCATTTCTCTATAGATGAAGGCAGTTTTGTGCCTCCTGTCACTTGATATCAATGAGCAGGTTTCCAGCACAGCTGAAACAACACTAGATTTGAAAGATGTACTAACACTGATATCATCAAACATATTAGCAGCTATGAAAGCCAAACCAAGCTTTTGCTAACAGCTGCAGTTAGTTTCCCCAGTTCAGTAGAAAGGCTGCAAGTAAAGAACAGCTCACATTAAAGCCTGGATGTGACAGGAGGCAAATGATGAGACAAGATCTCCTTCTAATGCAAACTGCCATCCTTTACGGTAGCTGCCATATGGAATATAACTAGAATTTGAGTTCCAGTCATTTTTTTCTGTGCTTGTACAATGATTACTCTGTGAACTTCTGTAATCTGATGCATTGTTCACATTATTAATCTTTTTCTACACACCACCAGTGTTGTTCTTTTTTTTTTTTCCTGATGCCAGCTCCAACTGAAAAGCAAGGGAGAGGTCCACCTAGGAAGACAAAATTAGTACAAGGACTTAATTCAAGACATTTGTCTCCCCATACACACCTGCCTGGATAATTAGCCAACATCATTAAGTGTTTGGTAACCTGATGCTCTAGTTCTGTAAGAGATTACTACAGAATTCTTGCTATTTATAGAATCATAGTATTGCAGAATCATAGAATCACAGAATAGGCTGGGTTGAAAAGGACAGCAATGATCAACTAGTTTCAACACCCCTGCTATGTACAGGGTCACCAACCACCAGACCAGGCTGCCCAGAGCTACATCCAGCCTGGTCCTGAATGCCTCCAGGGATGGGGCATCCACAACCTCCATAGGCAACCTGTTCCAGTGCATCACCACCCTCTGTGTGAAGAACTTCCTCCTAATATCAAACCTAAACCTCCCTTGCCTCAGTTTAAAACCATTCCCCCTTGTCCTGTCACTATCCACCCATGTAAACAATCATTAGATATTAGAACACAGTGGTAAGAACACATTTTCTGACACCTAGCTCACCAGTGGAAGAACACATTTCTATCTCTGGTGGAAACAGAAGGTATTGTCTTAGCACACCACCCGTAGCTCAAAAGTACCATCTCTTTTGGTGCACAGAAAATACTGAAATATATTGTAAATGGGATTAATTTCAGGCAATTCAGGTAGCTTTTTAAGTGAATTTCAGTCTGACTCAGAAAGATACCACTTTCTTTTTTTCCTTACTCATTACATGAAAGACTTAGTACAATAAAAACGAGCTTCATGTCTAAACCAAACCATTTGCACAGCATGCCACCCTCCAATATTTCTAGGTAGCTTCTTTGAAGAACTGTCATACTATTCATGGATTTTCTTTGAGATGGGGTGAATAAGCTAGACTTTCTTTAAATAAGCTACAGGATCCTGTAGTTCCTTTTTTATAGGATTTAACCTACCTAACTCATTATACACAGACAGATACTGTCCTTCACATTACATTGAACTGAGTCATACACTATGGCTCCACATGAACTTTAATGATGTGGTTTTATCAAAGCCACAAAACATCCAGCATTCATACCTTTTGGAATATCTAGCTTCATGTACATGTACAAAAAAGATAACACAAGACCTTCTTGCCCAAGTCTGTGGTGACAAGCTGCCAGCATAATGAAAATGAATTCTTCTGGTTTCATGAAACCGCCTTTCTGATAAATGGTCTTCTGCAAAACAGTGAATCTCTTTTCCTGACATGAATGGCAGGCTGTGGCAGACAGGTTAACAGACTCATAGATGTACTGGTAGATGGCAGAGTTAAACCTTTCAAGCAGGAATTTTACTTACCACGGATAAGCATTACTATAAAATAGCAAGTGTGCTATTTCTCCAAATAAAGAGGTGCAACTGATCTGTCTTGGGAAAAAAGTAACATCCTCTTTAATTTTAGAACAAAGTATACTTTGAGGTTTAATCTTAATGGGAGAGATCCAAAGCCAAAGGAAATCAGTGGGAAGATTTCAAGGCACTTTTGATCAGGCCCATAAATAGAATTGTTCTGTGAATCATTGTATCTATCATAGCAGTTCAGTACAGACTGCTTCAGAGGGCATTCTGATGTTCCAGAGTGGAGATGCTGGAATTTTACAGAAAAACTTAGATGCACCTCAGACTCTCACAGTGTCCCATTCAGAATGCGAGAGGACAAAAAATTATGCTTTGAATTGTCACAGGAATTAATTACCTTGGTACTAGCTACTCTCTCAAGAGTTATTAGTAAGGATAGGCTTATTTTTCCAGAGATGTGTTGTGTCTGCTGGACTGAAAGTTCCGATGAAAGCTAGCTGAAACGTTCTGCTGAAACGTCTTGCACTTACAGACATTTTGGAACTGAGATGTCCAGTGGGGGGCAATTATTTACCTGAGGTTTCAGGACCTGTCTGATGGGTGTTGAACCAAATGGCAGTTTGCCTTGGGAGCTGAACTGGCAGTCCCTCTTCTGCTTTCATATCACACACTCTGTGATTGCATTAGGGAGCAGGAAATCAATCCTGATGTCAGAATGGACTTAGACATGCATATTCCCATAGCCCGTATGCCTCATGTTTTCCCTGGAAACTCTTCCTGATCTCCCTGAAGACCGAGGGTGGACAGCAGAGACAGGAGACACATCTAGGTGTTGGGACCTACCATTTTTTCTTCTCTTTCAGCTGTGTAACTGTTACTTATTCCAGTGCAGACCTACCCCTCAGCTTCGTGCATAAATCAATGAAAGCAGTCAGTTTTTCCATTTTCTTAAGTTTTATTCTATCTACATCTCAGTACTTTTCCTTCTTTTCCCATAAGGTCCTTTCACATAAGGTCCCTCAGTTCTGTGCAACATCTCAAGAACTGGGAAATCATTAGCAGCATGAAGTTCAATAAGTAAACTATCAGGGGCAGTATCAGGGCATCAGGACACAGACAGGGAGATGAGTGGCCAGAACAGTCAGGCTGGGTGTTGGGAAGCATTTCTGTACCATGAGAATGATCAAACCACAACAGTTTTCCTGTGGCTGTTAGAGTGGTGGTGGTTGTCCTGTGCCTGTCAGTGCTCAAGAGGCATTTGGACAATGTCTGCAGTAATATGTTGTAACTTTTGGCTAGCTCTGAAGCTGACAGGCAGTTGGACTGAATGGTCTTTGCAGGTCCTTTCCAACTGAGATATTCTAGCTCTAATCAGAAAGCATCCATGATCCTTTTTCTTCCTTTTTGGCAGTACTCGCTGCTTAGGTTTGACAGACTCTTCTGTAATATTAGCTGGTTGTTCTACACATCCTGGCCCCATGCTGCATCGTGTCAACAGCACTGACATGGGACAAGGAAACATGTTCTCTTTTGTCTACATTGCAGCCCAGGCAGGCTGAGGAATCTCAGCTGATTTGTTTCATCTTCCCCATTTACATTTCGTATATCAGATGAAAAAGCAAATGATCTCTCTGACTGAAGCCAACACATGGCAGTCCTTGATTTGGGCTAGAGAAAAAATCACATGGGAAGAAAAGCACAGTCATATAAAAACAGATATATATTAAAACACACACACACACACACAAAACAAACAAAAAACATACATCATATTCATATATAAACAGATATATATATTGGCTCACTGTCCAACTCCCAGAACATAGAATTATTCATAAAACCAGCTGACAACCTACTATCATGCATGCTTATTTTTTTAATAGTTCCTATAATAACTGGTTCCAGAAGCATAGCCAGCAATGCACAGGATATGGTATTGTTATATCTTCTGAGAGAGTGAGATGCTGTAGACAGGGGAAAGCATGTGCAGATGTACCAGGGTTAAAAGGAAATTCATGCTGCTATCTGAAAAGGAATATTTTTCTTTGTGTGTTCATTTTATTAGTGCTGACTGTGCATGTGTTTTATACTCATCTATAGATGAGTTTACAGAATATTAAAGAGCAAATGAGGCTCTTTTATTCTTTTTGTTTCTCTGCCCATAGTGATAAGCATATCTAATGAGGTAAAATTCAGATAATCAACAAACCACATGTGCAACTCCTAAAATTTTTGATGTAGACTTAAACCAAAGTCAAAATGTGGCAAACAGTTCATGGAATGGTGGGTATATCTAAGTTTGGCTCACCGTATCTGCTAGTATTCTACAAAATCTTGTCATGTGCATCCATGCAAGTATATTTTTGTACAAATGTACACAAGGAAATTCAGCAGCGAAGGAGAAGAAACTCACAAGCTAATGGCCTGTCTCTCGGATGTGAACAGAAAATACAGACGTTACACAATTGGAAAATTTCTTTATTACTTTTCCCAGGCATGTCTACTCCTGACAGTCAGCATATTTTCAGGAATTTCCTGTTGAGTTTCTCCATCTCCTCATATCCAACTTTCAGACATTCAACTTTCTCAAGATAGAAATTGTAAAACTTTCTGACTGTTCTCATACAGCCTCACATTTAGTGCAACTCTCTGATGAATCAGTAAGGAGGGTTAATGAAGTGCTCTCACTTCATTCACAACAATGTTATAAAGCTCTCTGGTTGCCAGCAAATCGAAGATCAAAACAGTCTGAGGCAGGACACAGCTGCATAGCTCTGTTATTGGGATAGAAAAAGGATCTGATAAATAAGGAAAAAGACACAGAGGGTGAATGACGTGCAGAAATAGAAAGAGTCAAAGAATAGGAGACATAGAATGAAGTAAAAGCATTTTTCCCTTTACATTTTTCCCTTTACATTTTCCTCTAGATAGTTCTATGTATTTCTCAGAGTTTCAGGCAGAGGACTGGGGGTATGGTAAGATAGTGACTTTTCCTTCATTTGATAGCTGTCATTATTAAATCATGAGAAAGTAACAACTGAACAACTTGTAAATCATCTGATATCAAAAATACATTCATATTTCAAACACTCACTGTTATTAAATGGGGTCAGACTGCTGTCCTTAAATAGGAAGGAGGAAAGGAACTGTAATACTTATACATTTAAGCTGGGAAATCCAGATCATCTAAAGACTATATCAGAAAAATACTCTCCATAGATATTATGAGGACTGCTCTCTGGGTTCATACTTCTATTTCATAATGAATGTTTTGAAGGTTCATTTCTTGAAGTATCAAACAGATCAGCTTGCCACTGCTTTTATTTGTAGTGTGAAGACATATCCAGCGTTATGCAATTACAAGCACTGGCTTTTCTTTTCCAGCCTGTCTCCAAAAACTGGCTAGTTTCTTCAGTCTTTCATTTCACTAACCTTGCAAATTTGTCCTGCAGTAAGACTGCTTCAATAAGCAGCATTAAAGAGCCTCTCCAGAGCTCATCCTCTGGGGTCACTGCATATGTTTTACATGGGGAGAGGAAAAGCGACAAACAGAAGCAACTGAGAAACTCAAGCTGCAGAAAGATCATCAACCACTATTACTATTGTATTCATTTGCTAAACCATTCAAATGAGGTTCTAATTAGACTAGGACAACTAATTTTGTTCATTAGAGCTCAATTAAATTCATCTGAAATTCAAGATAGTAGCATTGTGGCCATACATCTGTATCAAAGATGGAACATAATCTCTCCTGACTGTTTTCCTGTGACAAAATATTATTTTCTTCATTAGGAATTGAGATACTGACTGCTTTTTCAGTAGGACAATGTGATTTTGCAAAGAAAAGACTGATTATTTTTTATTAGTCTTTTCACAAACAGGTTTGCTGACAAAATGGAATTCTTCCTGTTTTTGAAAATACTATCTGGCAGTACATGGAGTATTTCTCTTCACTGATCGAAAAAGTCTTCTTTCAGGCTACCTATCCTGTAATCAGGTGATTGCTTTCAGTTAACGTTAGTTCATTCACTTTAAGGTCATTGAAGAGCTCATCTTTTTTACACTACAAAATTAGGGCTGAAAGAACATCTCCTCCTTCAGGACAAGTCTTGTTATCCTGGATCTATTTCTGGCAGATGTTAGTATAGGCTGCTCATACAGACCTTCGGTAATGGAGATTTCACAATATTCTCTGATTACTTGTTGTAGCAGTTTTCTTAACAGAGCTGCTCTACAATCAGCACAGAAAAACAAGGGATTAAAATTATGCTTTCCCGATAGGTCATTAATTACCAGCTTGTCTTGGTAACCTATGCTGATTTCACCTAAAATCATATCCTCCCCCATTGAACTCTCCATTTAGGAGTGTATTGTGCATTTTATAAGCCTTCATGTCATTATTGTTATAAGCACATGAGCTGCCAGCTACACCAAGACTGATGGTCCGTGCAGTCTGGCTTAGGCAGGATTCTCTGTTGGAAAATGGTATTCTGCTGACACTATTCATGATTAACTGCACAGCCTTTCTGTTTGCCAGGAACAAGGCCTTCTTCGTGCTAAGTTTGGGAGAAAAATTCCAAAAACGCCAATAAACAAAACAAACAGTTTTAAAAAAGTAACAGTGGTAACTGGGGAATTAACAATTGAGCAGGGTTAGGTAGTTTCCTACCAAATACAAAAAGCAAATTCTGCCTGAAAGACTTTGGGCAGGGAGCAATTACTGCCTCAGTGTGACTGTTGAAGCTAAAAGTCAGCTTAAGAATTAAATTCTTGAAGACTTTGTTTTTTTTCCTAATGATGAGAAGACTTCATTAAGGCTATCTTTCTTTGTACTTAATTGAAGAAAACATCCAATATGATTAATCCCAGTGCGATTAAGAGGATATCTTGTTCACGTCAGTTTGCTATCAGCAATCAGTTCAGAAGAAAGAGCAGGGTAATAACAGGGCACTGGAGAGATGGCATCTTCCAATTCACTGCTAGTATCAGCCACCAGAACTTAAGCTCATTGCCAGGAGAACATGTTTAACTTGTATAAATTTTAATGGAATATTTTATTCTATTTTATTTAAAGATATTGTCAACATTTCATCAGAAGCAACAAATTGTTCATCTGTTGTATCTGGAAAAAGAAAACAGGAGTGAGTTTTCATTCAAAACTGCAGATTTAGATGTACATGGATCTATCTGTCTGTCAAAATAAAACTCTGTTTCTTTTAAACAGACGATTGAAACAGTGATATTGCTCTCATTTTCTCATTTGTAAATATTTGGACCTTATTTCTGTGACTGAAAAGGTGAGGATCATATCTGTCAGCTAGTTGAAAATGAGAGAACCAAACAGAATTAGCTTTTCTTATCCTTTCTTTTCTAGAATGTGCATTTTCAGTCATTTAAGATAAAATTACTTTCCCTTTATGCAATTGAAATGACCCATTCTGCCCCACAAAAGCAAGATTAGAAGGGACAGGCTTTAGAAGTACATGTATTCCCCTATTCGGCTTAGTTTCTAAAGCAGATAATCAGGATTCATTTTGCTGCAGAGCAGAGAGGTTTCTATGACTCCGTGAGTTCTAGGTAAATCCAGGGAACACTCATTCTGAATACTTGTGTTCCTTTTGCTGATATAAGTATTGTATTCCTCCAAAACTGTACATTTGGGTACAACCTGTGCTGTGCTATTGACTCATCTTCTGCCTTATCTATTTCAAATGCCATTAGAGCTTGAGAGCAAAAGGAAATGTTCTGTTGTGCAGGATTGCATCATAGTACTTTATTTCTTTTTTATAGTATCCTTGGTTCCTGCAGCAGCCAGGCCTTTTCTTGTTAAGAAGAAACAAAACAAATAAAACTAACAAACAAAAAAAAAAATCAACAACAGAAAAAAAACCACAGCACTCAGTTGCCTTACCATTTTAGTGCATAAGAAACAGGTTATAGCTGGAGGATGTGTTAAATTACATGAATATAACAGCACAAATGTCTTATAGTCTACTGCATTTCACCTGTGAAGACAAACTAAAAATCAGAATTTGTGTTTAAATTACTCCTCTATTTCTGAAAATGTGACCATTCCTAGCTAAGCATAATTACTTATCTCCAAGGAAAATGTTAATTACATAATTGCTATCAAATGGAACACCTTCTTAGCTTTTCATTAGCTCTCTGAGGGAACTGCTAAAAGACTTTCAGTTCAAAGACTGCACTACTGATGAGTTACTGTAGTCCGACGTTGACCTGAAAATACAAACTTAGAAATATATGTTACATTCCAATTCGCTGCTTCAAATATCAGTGAGAGAAATAATTAGGACTTTTTCACTTTGACACTCGTTTCTTACTAAAATTATTTTACTGAATGTAAAAGCTTTTAGTTGGCAATATGGAATATTTGGTAAGACTAATTTCATGAAGTATATTGCAAAGTAGCAGGGAAAAAAATGATTTTTGTGGGGGATATATATTCATAACAAGCTGGATATATATTCATAACCATAAAGAAAGATATATTTTTTACATTTAAACATGTTAAAACCAAATATTTGAGCAATGTGCTTTTTTATTATTAACAATGATCAATTAATTCTAATGTAGCTGAGAATGACTTTTTCACTATACACCATCACTGTCTCTACTAATTTAGCAAGGGTTCCACAGATATTTCTACTCTGGGCTGAACTTGAACCCCACATCTGCTCCACAACTAATTATAAAATATTTAAAGCAACAATTACAAGTGCAAAAAATGTAAGAACTTGCTGTGCAATAAGACAAGAGAAATTCAAGTTCATGCTGGAAACTAAGTCACTGACAGTACATGAGTATATTCATGAGGAGAGGGAAGGGAAGGGAAGGGAAGGGAAGGGAAGGGAAGGTAAGGGGACAGAGACTTTGAAAGATCGTCTAGTCCTAACTTCCAACTGACTACTTCAGGGCTAACCAAAAGCTAAAGCATGTTATTGGGGGCATCAGCTCTCTCTCTAGGACACTTATTTTGATCACTTTCACAGTGAAGCAATGTTTCCTAATTTCCAGTGTAACCCAACCTCTGGCAGCTCCATGCCATTCCCATTCTGTCATCTGTTCCCAGGAACAGACCCAGCACCTTCCTCTGCTTCCCTTCCTCCAGGAGCTGCAGGGAGCACTGAAGTACCTCTCACCCTTCTCCAGGCTGGGCAGCCAGAGTACCCTCAGCCTCTCTCACAGAGCATGCCTTCCTGTCCTGTTACCATCTGTGTTGCACTCTTCTGGATGCTTTCAAGGACCTTAACAATTTTTCTGTCATGGAGAACTGAACTGCACACAGTATTCAAGGTGATGCTGCACCAGCAGTAAATACAGCAGAACAGTCACCTTTGGACCGTCTGGCTGTGCTGTGTTTAAAGCAACCCAGAATACAATTTGCCCTCTTGGTGCCAGGGCATACAGCTGGCTGAAACTAACAGGTCCATTCCTGTTGAGCTGTTCTCCAGTCACTCGTCTTCCAATCAGTGTCTGGCACTGCTCCATCCCTGGTGCAGTGTCCAGCATTTTCCTTTGTTGAACTTTATGTCATCACAGATTGCCCAGCAGTCCAGTTTACACAGATTCCTCTTGCAAGGCCTGCTGTCCCTCCAGGCAGCCAACAGCACTCCCAGTTTAGTAACATCGGCAAGTTTACTAAGTTTGCATTCAACTCCTGCATCCAGAACACTGATGAACATGATTTACAGGACTGCCCCTAGAACTGAGCCTTAGAGAACACCACTGGTAAGCAGCTACCACCCAAATGTAGTTCCATTCAGCACAACCCTTTAAGCTTTGCTGTTCAGCCAGATCATCAACCAGCATAACGTGAACCTGTTCACTTCACAGCTGGACAGTTTGTCCAGAAGGATGCCATGAGGTATACAGCTGTACAGAAGAAAGAACGTTTTCATCATACCACCTGGCCCATCACATGTTAAACCCAACTGGGAAAGGGAGCACCAGACAGAAAGGGAAAGATTCTAGTAAAGAAATTATGCTGGCTGAGGGCTATATGCAAAGCATAAAACAGAAAATCCAGATAAAAAGAAATGTAGCAAAATGCAAAGCAGTATTTCTGCCATAGGGAATACCACATAATTCACTAGAGAAAATGGATTACATGGCCTGACAACAGTAAAGGGATGCCAGAGTGTGTTCTTTTAGCAGAACTAAGCTATAATTGCTGTATTGTTATAATTTTCATTGGGCCAAAACTTGCAGCTTTCACACAAGCAGTTGTCATGTTACTGCTATGCAGACTTTAGCAAGGGATGTAGGCCCCATCCTACACTGAACGAGCTGGTTGTGCTCTATGTAGGAAAAAGAAAATTCTTGTGCTTCCTCATGTAAAGTATCATCAAACACATCCAACAAATGGCTGAAGTAAATCTTGTAATGAAGTCAAACCTCCTTTTACACCACATCTTCACTGCCAAAGTAAAGATGTGTATGCTTCAGGTCTTAATTTTAATTTAATCCTTGTCTGCTTTGTTGGAAGACTGGTTTAGGCAAAGAGGGAAGGCAGGCCAAAGAAGTAGATAGGTGACTCTTCCTGCGACATAACACAGTGCATCTCACGAGGCATACAAGCCCTGTTTTTCTCATCATGTTTCCATTTAGGATTCTCCACTGTCACAAAAGTAACATCTGGTGTAAGACTGAACATCAGGAAATGTACTGACAGGACAAAGGATAATGGTTTTAAACCAAAATAAGGATGATATAGGCTAGATACTAGGAAGAAATTCTTCACTATGGGGGCAGGGAGCTCTGGAACAGCCTGCCCAGAGAGTTGTGGATGCCCAATCCCTGGAGGTACTCAAGGCCACGCTGGATGGGCACCTGAGCTGGTGGGAGGCAGCCCTGCCAATGGCAAAGGAGTTGGAATTGGATGGGCTTTAAAGTCCCTTCCGACCCATGCCGTTCTGTCATTCTACAGTCTCCTTTCCACTAGGAAAATAGTAGTCTGTCACTAAGATCAGTCACTTTTAATCACTCAGAAATCACTTGTGCTGACATACAAGTAGTGTTATCCTCCAGCGCTTCTGTCAGTAGTTACTGTGTCCTTCCTTTTAAAACACACCATAAAATTAATAATTCTGATGGAAAGCGATTAACCTCTTGGAGCTTCTCAGCTGCCTTTGTCCTTTTAGAACACTACTAATTGACATAAATTTACACAGTGCTGTTCTAGTAGTTAATTTGATGGATACTTTACAATAGAAGTGTTTACACAGTGACATTGTTCTGAGGGAATGCCACTGGATAAAGTACTGAAACTTGAGTGCGATGCACGCTGTTTATGTTCCTATGGGTGGAGGTCGCACTCTGTGTGCACACCTATAGCACTTGTTAGTATCCCCAGCTGTGGAAGCACAGTCAAATACCAGGTGAGTTTTCTAGAAACACAGACTTTGACTATTCTAAAATCTTACAGTGCTGTATTCAGGCATCAACCCTCTTTTAAGGAGAAAGACCTTGGACGGTTCAGCAGCAGATTTAAATCACTATTTCTCCCTAGTGTTTTCAAAGGCTGAGAAAGAACTCTGCACGTAGATGTGTCATTCTGTCTGCTGCCTATTCTGAAAGAGTATGGGAATAATCGTTGTCTGAGTGGCATGCTATAACCAGCTCTTCTTGCAAAGGTTTACTGTTAATTACAGGAACTCTCTCATGTAGCCTCAGCTTCTCTTTACCATGCATAAAGAAGCTATTGAAGAGTTTTATTCATGCAACGATTTATCTGACAACATCTACTAGTGCTTTCATTTTTAAGATTTATTTAACCTGTTCATGTAATGTCACATTCATTAATCTTTCTAAGCAGAGAAAAAAGAGGGTAGCTGGCGACTTCCCTAAAATCACCCAGAATGTGGTGTTAAAGCTCTTGCTACAGTGTTACTAGGCCATACTCTCATCTTTTAGCTGTGGGCGACAATGTCACAAAATTCACCATAACTTTTAGCTTAAAGCTGTACTTACTGTTATCGGTAGCCATGTCATAGTTTAGTAGTGCTGAAATTCACGTTACAGCGAACATCCCCTTCGTGGTCTGGGACAGCACTACTCCCTCATTCCTGACCACAAAGGCACTGCATGTGAACAAGTGAAGCCGAACATTCTCAACCTGCCAGCCAGGTCTTAAGCAGACAGGTAAATAAAATCCCACAGATGGAGCATGGAGACACAAGAGTGACAAGTCGTCCTTCAGATAACAGTAGGGCATGCTTGGAACAGAGTACATCTGCTGCTTGGCACTACGCCTAGTCAGTCCATCCAGAAATACAGAAATTGAAGAAATTCACAGAGGAAGCTCTCCGGGGCAAAGCAACAATTCCCCTGGGAAATGGGATCTTGAAATCCCATGTACCACCTATAAGAGGCCCTACTCAGATGCTTATAAATACTCCACTTCTATAGTTGTTTCAGGTATCTCCTTAGCTTTCAGAACTGAAATCCTCTCCCACTTAGGAATGCCTATTCTCAGTTGCAAAGACATCCTCTCAAATAGCTCTTACTCCCTACAGAAACTGTAGGAAAGAGCCACTATATGATCCTCTGCAGTACGTGATACAGCAGGAACAGGAAAGGGGAAGCACCACATTCCCAAGGACCACTGAACTGCTGCCATTGCTTGTAGGGACTGAGGTAACAGTTATATCAAAATAAACCTAAGCAGCTCATGCTACAGCTACAGCTTTGTGTGTAGCATATGTCCCACTAATAATTTCCATTAAAATCTAATGTCTCCTGGCATTCTCAAGTCAGGTGTTTCGGTTTCTTTTTTTTTCTTCTTATTTTCCTTTTTTCTTTTTTTTTTTTTTCCTTTTCTTCATTGAAGGAAATATATTTTGTGCATAAATGCATCTTAAAAATGTTTAACCATGAAGAACCCTACAGTTCTGGTGCTCATACTTAACAAAACAGTAAAGCGAAGTATGTTGCTGTCTAAAGCCTGCTGGTCATTTGTTAATTTCCGGTGGGAATTATTTTCCATTCAGGACGACGCTGATATCCTTAAATTAAGATAAAAAATGGAAATCTGTCACCAAGAGGTAACATATCATTGTTATCAGTGGATCATGGATTTTACTCCAGACAGTATTGACAAGGATGCTTCATTTCTGCAGGGACACGGGGCACTTGAATTACCAGCTACTTGGACAAACTGCTTAGCCAGAAACTTCCTGTGAGCACGTGTGCACTAATGCAGCCAGACACTTATATTAAACTAACACACATTAGACAAAGCCATTTTTGCATGACAAAATCATATATAGAACTAGAGACACTGAGATGGTTTCCTTAGAAGATTACTTCCCATCAGACAAAGAATGACAGGAAAAATCTTCTTTCAGTTCTATGCATGAAGTGAAAGAAAGAAGGTTAGTTGTCTTTCCTCTGCCTTTTGGCAAAGAGGGAATTGTCAGGAGAGAGAATTTGGTGTGGGAGCTACAAGAGTGAACTGGCAGTGAACAGAATGGTTCCAGCCATTTTGAGAGGATTTACTACTCAAAATAACAAAGGCATTTAAGACAGAAATCTATTACTGCTGTTTCCTCCTACCCATCATGGCCAGTGGGAAAATGAAAAAGTAATCCTTTTTTTCCTACATCTTTCTATGTAATAAATAAGTAATTCTCCTGTCCTGCCTTCACTCGCTTAATAGGACTCCAAGGGAAAGAACAGGGCCATGCAAGTCACCCTGGGTTGCTCTCTCAGCACTGGACAGATGAACAGCTTTGTTATTCATCCCAGTGCCCAGGCATACAGAGGAGCAGCAAGGCATATGGACTGCAGAGGACTACTTTTAGACACACAAACTTTTCAAAGATAATTTTGTTCCATTACATTGTTCCTTGAGCCTTTTCTCCTCAATAATGCAGCATGACATTGCCATCAACCGTTAGTACTGTGTCAAGAAATGCCCTTCGGGAATGCAGTGCATCTCCATTCTTTCTTGCTTTAACTCCTGTGCATCCCAGAGAGTCACTATGGTGATTCTTCCCCACAGTTGCTCTAGTGACTAGATCTGTAAGAAACAGATAAGGAGGCTTCAAACATGATGTTCCTTCTCTTGGGAAAATTCTGGCATTTGCTGTATACCTCATTTTGCAACCTTACTCTGGCTCAGAAATTGAAATGCATACAAATGCACATGCTTGTATTTTTTTTGTTGTTGTTTTTCTGATGATCAATCTGAAATAAATAAAGAAATAAAGACATACGTGTATTTTAAAACTTGTAACATGTAGCTGCCTATCCCTCTATGCACAGGAGGATCAAGTCCTTGGGAGAATAAAGATGACTGCTCCTTCAGTTGATGCAGTAATTGGCATCAGGAACAGCTATTCCTATAGGCAACCTGCCAGTAATTTGCTGGTACATTTCACAGCCATTTGCTTATACCAGTAGAAATTTGAGCCTCGGGCATCCAGGGTTCTGCAGAGGACTATGACCCAATCTCATTTTTGGAATCTCATCCCACTCTTTCTTCCCCTTCCAGCTCCATGAATGCTCCCTATCTGCCTTAATTCTTTATTTATTTTTTCTTTCCTTTTTTTTCCTTTTTCCCTCTGAAGGCAGATTTTTTTGTTTTCTTCCTCCTGTTTTCCTGTTCTACTGCAGTAACATCAGCAAGGCACTGACAGTGACCAAGGGCACATCTCTACCCTCCATTTAAGTAACTCCAGAGGACAGGAAAAGGCCTTCCCAGTTTGCAGCCCTGGCAGGTGAGTTCCAATGTGATGGCAGTGGCATTGTGCATGCAGTGTCCTCTGTCACAGCAGAAGGGCACTGGGGCTGGGCACGCATGGTGGTAAATGGCTGTTCCAATCTCAGAGCCCCTCCACGTGGAGCATTCAGTCAAATGGCCCCATTCCAGAGAGAAGGGCCAAAGGTTATCTTTCCCAGTATCGTTTTTCCAAATTAACAAACAGCTTTGAGTTCCCTGATATTTTTCAGCTATTGACAAACAAAAGTTTCAGCTGTAGGCTACCGACATTGCCAAAGTTATTAGCAACTGAACAAAGCTCTTGCAGAAGAAAGATTTGGCAGCTACCAGCCCTGCCTACAAATCTAGATATAGGAAAGACATTAAATTGTTGAGAATAATGTTTCAGCAGCACGGCTGTGGACCACTTTGGTCTGGTAGTAACTATGAAACCATAACCAAGCAGGTAGTATATTCAACAGCTTGGATTAACTCCATTGCAACCTTTATACTTCACCATATCATCAGTCATTTTATTTTCACTAGGTATATCACAGAAGACTCCTATCTGAAGTATTCAGGATTCAAGATGATCCCTCAGAGATGTCTTCTGAAGTTCAAAGGTGTGCAATAAACTTTTCAGATGGTTCTGGTATTTTTTTAAAAGATGAATACAACTTTTCTGCATATGGGTAGGAAAGATTCATCTCACACATCATACATACGCTGTCCCTCCTGCTAATATGCTACTGGGCACTGGCATGAAATACTTCTGTTGTTTAAGGGGAAATAAAAATGCTGCTACAATGTTTAGCTGCTGAAAAGAATTATTTCATGCATCCAAGTGAAATTATCATTTTGCCATCACCTGTTATCAAAGTTAATAGTTGGGACCATGCCACTAAACAGAGATGCCTAACTCATGCTGAACAGGTAGCAAATAAAACTATTTGCTATTTAGCCAGATGATCATTTAAGCAGTACTTACCTCATCTGCATTTTTTTTCTCTTGCAGTTGGTGTTCTGGAAAACATCTCACAAGTAAGAAAGGGTGGAGCTGTGTAAATAGGGGCAGCTTTCATCCTGCTGCATTTTAAGTGTCAGGGTATAATACTACATGCTACAAAAGCCCGCTGTTCACTTACAGCTGCAGAGTGTAAACAAGCTTCAAAGTAAAAAGGTTTTGCAGGAATTTATCAATTTCTCCTTTTAATTGAAATTTTTTAAGCACTGTATCACAACACAATGCATTTTGTAGCTCCTATTAAGCACCAACAAAATTGCTTTTCTATAGTAATACAAGAGCAAATAGAATTCAAGAGAAGTAATCTAATTTTTATCTAATTCCAGTAATGCGATTTTATCAAACCTTAGCTATAGCTGAGGAAATCATAGTGCTAAAATATTCTGCTTCACAAGCCAGCATAAATTCAAGTATTCAAGACTCTTCCTTGATATTTTTGAGATGAATGAGAATATAGTGAAAAAAATAAAATGCACCCTGACCTGTCAAGCTAGTACTCTGTGTACTCTGCACTCACACACACATAGCCTTCAGGATTTTTGAATGTGCAAAACAATTTACTTTGATACTGTGGGACTAAGGTAATAGAAAGAGAGTGGTTCCTCTTGGAGGTATGCAGTTCTCTTCTAGGAAAATCACCATGATTCAGTCAGCCTGACTTTAAAGGTAACACTGAGCTTTTCCTACTGGACCTCACTGCTTTTTCATCAGAAAAGACATTTCTGGACATAAAATTAGGACAAAAATACCAATGAAAAGTTTTATGGGAGTGAGAACCTGGCTATTCAGAAATGGCTACATCAGCAATAAATGACCTATTTCAAATTCATTCAGACAGTGGCAAGCTTCCTGTTCCCAGCAGTTGGCACACCAGCTATTATATGCGCATCACTTACCATCATGCCTTCATACATACTGATAAGGTCCACATCAGTCCCACTTACATGGGACTGAAAAATACATGAAATTTGAGGAACTGGAAAGGGATAGGAAAGCTCTTTCTTGGCTGGATGCCTAGCAAATACAGTTTAGCAAGTGCTATAAGGTCTTGCAACAGGAGGCATGAAACTGCGACAGTAGTAACTATGTTCTTCCTTTCTTTACATGGCACTCTGCATCTGGCACTTACAGAACTACAAAGCCTCCCAATGCCTCATGAGATCATTCTCTCAGCTTCATAGATAAGGAGACAAAAACAGGAAAATCAAGGTCAACATTTTTGCACTTAATAGCAAATACAGCCCCACATTTCATACTTCAGGAAAGAAGAAATCCAATTATACAGAGGACCTCAAGAGACGAAGCTCAGTGGCTTAAAAACTAAAACAAAATTCCTTTTATACTCTGTTGATTAAATCTAATATTTCTCCTTACTTAAAGCAAAGGATTATTAGTACAAGGCACCACGGAAAATGAACTGTATTTTTAAAACATATGAGTTACTTTGCATCCTGACCTCCTAAAGCATGGCCATCGTTTTAAATCTCAAAACTCAATTTTCCACTACTAAAAACTAGGGACATTCAGTTACTTACATATTCAAAAACTTATTTATTTCAAATCAAGAAAAGTACATTTCAGATTTACTTTTTCCAGAGCTGGAAAAGAAGGACAGCTATTTTATAGCACCTTAAAACATTCAGAAATTATTCCTATCAGCAGATCTCATGGAACTTGAAGAGAAAGATTCTACATCCATTTTGTAGAGATAGGGTAATTATTTATTCAGTTTTGACTAACAGGTCATGAGATGCTGTCAAAGAACATTCAGTTAACATTTAGCCTGTATAGTATCTCACAGCCTCATTTATTTATTTACAAAGTGTGTTTACATGTACTTAACTGAAGAATAATGTAATATTTCTTATCACCTTCATGACGGATGGATCACACTATCACTCTTATCCTTGAACAGTGTTATGGAACTTAATATCACAAAGTTATTACTGGTGTTTACATTATATGTAATAACTTACCAGCCACTAGCTGCATTTATATCATGAGGGCACCAACCTTGCATATTGGTGCAGTACCACTGGTAATTTTTCTTTTACAACTCTGGAAAAAGCTCTGACATTCTGAAATACGCTAGACAGTACTCACTGAAACCCACTACCTTTAAAGAAATATGCCAGGAAGAAACACATTATGATTGTCACAGCTAAGCAATTTCTAAGACTAAAGGGACTCTGAGTGATTTCATTGTAAAAAAAGAAATAGTTAATGTAACACAGAAAAATTAAATTTATAATTGAGATGTCACACAACTCAGTAGATGAAAAGACTTCGCTCTCCACTCAAAATAAATAAACAAATAAAAATCACGCAAAGGGCAACAGTGAGACAACAACTATTGCAAAGGGTAACAGTGCGCCTCAGCGAACAAAGCATTGGGTTTTGTCATGAAAAATTCCTTGGGTTCATATATTCATATATATGGCTTTTTGGTTTTTTATTAAAAGCAGAGCCTGAGAAACAGCAGTGCTCAAACTGTATTTTGAGAGAGCTTTTTCCCCATGGCAGGAAGTCAGAAATCCTGCTGAAGGGCCAGTTTACAAGAAACAGATGATGAAACTTTGATAAAGCTCTCTTCTGGTTTCACAAACCAAAGTTTCAGACAAATAGGCAGGAAATGCATTCAGACATTCTGTTTTCTGTGAAACATGCAAAAAGATCAAGATCCCAAAGAGTGAAGAGAAATAGACAAGGAATTAAAGTATTTATCAAATTACTGTTTGAATATTAAGTCATGTGTTTTTGTTGTGTTCAGGAAACTACATGTCTACTGCAGATAGTGAAGCTTCTCCTTCCTTTAAGTACTAGAGGTGCTGGAATTGATAATCATGTCAAGAGACAAAATGAAGCAAATAAAAGGAAATTATTTATTTATATATTTGTTTAAAATATTATTACAGTGGTAGACCATTATTTTAAAGGGAAGACCATCTTATATTCATTCAAAACTAGCCTGTTAAGCATGTATTTTTAAACTCTAATTTTTAATACACATAATGAAAGAAAATTATATTTTACAAATAGCTATTTTTATAGATCTTATGAAAAACGTGTTCAAAAATAACTGCAGAAATCTGCCTCTTTAAATGTACAAAACATCGTTGCTGTGCTGAAGATACCTTTCTGGAAAGCCAAAAATATTTAAGTCAACAGTTGAGTCCACATCAAACCCTCCTGAGAGCAGTAGTGACATAAAAATTAAGAAGTACAGATTTTGTTTGTCTTAATGCTGTACATATTTGTATTTGCTTTAAAAATGTTTTACAAAAACTGCTATTGCTAAACCTAACATCCTTCCCTATCGGCAGAAAAAAAACGAGCCAGTGCAATTGTCTCTGTTTTTTAAAGCATCTGCTCTTCTGACTGTGAATCTTCTGTTACTCAAAGAGAATTTTACCACTAACTTCAAACAAAAATTTTCTTCAGTCTATCGCTGTGTAATCCGTTTTACTCTCATTTGGTTTTCCCTCTTAGTTCCAAAATGAAAAGTATTACAAAATCTTTATTACATTAACTGAAGGAGTAATAACTCAAGTATTTTATCTGAAGAGACATGTATTGACTGGCTCACTGTAAAACCAAGTGCTTAATTAACTCAAAACCAACTGCAACTACTGCTGCTTGACTTTTTAGTCAGCTATAACCAATCTAAAACTGTGTGTGTGTCTTTCTGTCTGTCTTCGTCTCTTCATTACTTCCCTTATTGTCCCTTCTGGCACTTCTTCTGGAACGAGCTTTTTAGGAAGGTGCGGTATCCTGGATCGTCTACATACTCATTCTTAAAACGGGAACTCAGTACTCTCTGTCTCTTCTTTTCTCCCAGGATAATATCCGCTCCGTAGAACGTGTCTTCAAATCTCATGTCAGATGCTGTAGACTAAAATCATACATTAAATACACGTTAAACTTGGTACACGCTAGCATGATCTGATACATTTTAGTGGAGCTACATGGAAATACAGGTACATTCTACTAGATCACCATGGCACTAACTACATGATTGATTATTCAGTTACAACAGAGTTTTTAGAAAAATGTATAAATACTAAACATATAGTCTAAACACACCTTTTAAAGTAGATTTTTTACTTTCCCATCTTTTGCATGCCCATAAATTAATTTCTTAGATCTTTAGTGTTCCTTAGAATTGTGACTAATACCAGCTAGGTTTGGTTTTATCCAGAACTCAGAAAATCACACTCATTCAGGATGCAAAACAGCAACACAGAAATAACACAATTGTTGGGTAGCTTCACTTCTAGCAGTATCAAGTATTATCCACAACTGTGTTTTATTCAGACATGTTTTAAGTGCAATGTACCTCAAGGACTTCTGTTAACAAACCTGTACGCTGGTTGATTTACTAAGAGCTGGAATCAACAGCTGTTTCTCAGCAAACTTAAAGGATCAACTGTAACAAAGAAGCAGAATGGCAAACAGCAATCCATTCGGGGAAAAGCAGTGGAAGTGTTTGGAACCAACTCCTACTACTTGAGTCATGGTAAAATTTCCACAATTAGGAAAAACACTGGTTAGAAGAAATTAGTGTCATGTATGTCAAGAAGGGGAAACAATGTCTTTATTCAGCATGAGGTGGTGAAGGAAGTGTTAAACATACCTTAAGGAAAAAATCCATTTTTTATAGAACCTGAAGGAACAGCAGAGAATCATGGAAAGGCCTGTATACAGACTGGATATTATAGCTAACCAAATTTGGTGTTTTTTAACCTATATCTAATGTCCATATAAATTGAACGGTGTCAGATGCAAAAATAAAATACTGAACTATAAAAATATCATTTTTAAAAGAGCATGAACTCAGTTATGTCCATTATGATGTTCTTACTGAAATGCAACAGTTTTTGTTCTACAGAACATGCAATTAATTATAAAAGCTTTATGTAACTAGTCTCCCTAAAAAGAAAAAAATAATAATTGAGTTCTGAATATAATTAAAAAACATTGAAGAACACATTGAATATATCCAGATGGTTTGTTTAACATTTTCCATGACATCTTTCCTAACCCTAGATAATTAGGACACTGAAAGATGTCTGCATTTACCACAAATAAATGGCCAAAAATTGTCTCAGTCAGGAATATTTGATTATTGCACCTCCGTCTGGAAAGAGCTGTCTTAATCTCATTCTATTCCTTCAGTACATCATAGGTATCCTGCCGGTGGACACTCACTGGCCTCGTACTTCTATCCCTCTCTTCTATCCCTCACTTTCCTGCCCCATTCATGCATTAAGACAGTCCTTGCCCTTGACACAACCCAAAAATGTGCAGCCTCCACAAAAGGGATAGCTGTTGAAGACTAACTGAAAGGAGACACTGATGGCAAGAGCAAGCAAGAAGCAAAAAAAAAAAAGGGAAGTCAAATTTACTTACCTACACCTATGTGTAACACTGTATTAGGCCATCAAACTCATCCAAGCTGAATATGCCTGAAGAACCCACTCAACACATTACTCTCCTACCATGCCACATACCCAGATCTCAAGAATCAAATTAATGCCACATAACAAAAATGTAGGCAGGTTTTGTGCATGAGCCCGCCACCTTGCAGCAATGAAAAGTACACTGCACACTATTCTTCCTTTCAAAGCTTCATTTTTCTAATAAGAGAGTTATCCTTTTTTTCACACAATACTGAATTATTTCCTGTTATTTATGAGAACAACTTATCATTTTTATGCTTTGTTGTTAGATAAAAAAGGTAATTCAACTTACAAGGCACAGTTTTGAACAAAGAATGCTAAATTAGAACAAGAACTTGAGATGAACACAATGCATTTCTGAGTAGAATTATTACTGAACTGCACTGCACAAACATTTAGCATTAGTGACACGGATCTGTTTCCTTCAATATCTGTATGGCAGAACTTTCTCTTTTCAAACTTCTGCTCCTCAAGAACCTCAGCTCTTTTCTGAATGGCATATAGTTAACCAGTGGATGTTGTCTGGAACCACAAGAAACTGGAAAAATACGAGGCTGTGGTTTTAAACCAAACACCAGTGATATGCTGTAAGTTCTGTTAGTGATATTAATGAATTTTGATGAATCAGATGCTCTGTTTCTTAGGACAAGTTAATAACATTTTTATTAAATTAAAAGCATTTAAAAGGTCAAAGCTCTGATAATTTGGAAAGTTTTTCAAAAAGTATGGACATTGTAAAAGCATTCTGAAAGAACGTAACGTTTATTTATTTTAAAATCTAAAAGATTACTCATGATTTGACAGATGTTTTACCACAGTGACTCCTTTGGGAGACAAGAATTAAGTCTGACAGCATTTGCTTGTACTAGAAATACAGTAAACCCTTCTCACTGGCAAACATGCACTTGTGCTAATTGCTGTGTAAAATCTGTACAGATTAAAATGAAAAGTAAGAATAAAGCCAGGGATAGCGCTGTTGGCATTTTGAGCATATGAATTCCATGAAGTTATAGAAAGTACTCACAAAGCGTGCTTTCACTCTTTTAGGTAGCTCTTCATCTAGAGTATAGATCTCTTCTCTCTTCATTAGTATTTGAGAACCATCCTCAAACTCAACCTAATTAGAAAAAGAAAAAAAAAAAAAGCAGTATTAAAAAACAATCATGATTTAACTCTGGAAAGTTTCTGGGGATGTCTGAATAAAAATGCATCTATAAGCAGAGATTTGAACATTATTTCTATTTTAGTGAAATTAAAATTAAACAAAAAAATGTTATTTCTTTGAGTCTTCTCTAGACAAAAAAAAAAACATCTAAGCAAAGAGACTTCAAAATCAACACTGACACACACACAGTAAAATAAAGTTTATTAGGAATGCAGAGCAGTAACAACACAGAAAAAATAATTTTGTAGGACCAATGTATTAGAACGTCTTCATGTCATTTTAATTTGCCTCATTTTTCTTTCCTCGCTTCTAATAAATAAATAAATAAATTTAATTTTAACATCCTCTGCTTCAAGGTTGAGGAAGACGATGTCAAAAGAAACTAAGTATGAGTGACAACTAGGGAAATAGCAGTTAACAGAATTTTATTGAATCTGATGGAATTTCTTTAAAATGCTCTGTTCAGAAGATGAAAAGCTTTATCATGCTTAGGTTTAGATTTAATCCAACATGAACCCCGTTAGCAGAAAATGAGAAAGGAAATGTAACTAGGTGTGGGGAATGTTAAAATGCTGAGGCTTTGAAGCATTTATGCCTTTTCAGTAGCTGCTGATTTTTTTTCATACTTCATCTAACAATTGTGACTTTCAGCTATTATCTAGGACTGCAGTTTTAGTTTCCACAGAAACTGTACTTAAAAGTTTGGCAAGAACTTAAAAGAAGTCCCATTCCATTTAATGATACCACTTGAATGACAACAGACATATTGGAATAATAAGTCCAAATGCAAACATATTAAAACATTATTAAAGTATTATTATAGATAAATATGAAAAATCATGTATCTGAAGTTGTAGATGGAGTGGATTTTGTAGGTCCAAATTAAAACCTTGCCTTGATTGAGAGTGTCAGATTAATTTTAACAGCTGAAGAATCCAATAGAGTATATCCATTGTCAAAAGTAAAGGTACAGGTGTATGAACTATTAACTTCTTTAAAAGCAAGATATCTTTAAATGCAATTTAAAGGGGATGCTCAAATCCAGAACACATTTAAAATCCAAAGAAAACTCCAAAGGGCACAGATGTGTAAAAAAATCACAGAAGTCATCTTTTCCCCTCTGTTCCTGTTACTAACCCTATAGGCCAAGTCAGAGAGTGGTACTCTAAAGGAACTGAAAAGTCCATTTGGCTTAAGCTTTTTTAAACAATGGCCATTTTATTATTTTTCACCATTATTCGTGAGCATATTTTCTGTTTTTCCTGCTCTTCACTGCATAATACATTTCATAGTATGTTTTTGCTTCGTATCTGCAGTAATGCTTGTTATGCATCACCAGTGAAAGAATCAGACAGGAAATAAACTCCCTGAGTCCCATGCAAGAGAAAATTAATGGGCAAAGACTTTGTTTTAATAGCAGGGTAAAGAGGGAGGTGACTGCTTCATACCACAGAATCTTATAAGTTTGCTGTGTGAAATATGTTCAACTTTGCAACTGAAAGGTTTTCAGCTATAATTCAGAGTGAAACTGCACTGGAAATGTATTTGCCATAATGTTAAAGGCAAACATAAGCACTTCTCTAAGACTTCCAGTTGTTTTGTGATTCATGCAAAATACAAAACCATTGTCTCTAATAACTCAAACTTATTAAAGACTGCATATACTACATCATCATTCATCTATTTTATCCAGCAATTTATTTTATTTGCACTTCTGCAGCTGTACTGTGTCTGTGTACCACGTTATTTTCTCCATGAGATTTTCTTTCATCACGACAACAAGATTAAAGGATCAGTGGAAAATGTAGAAAACAACAGGGTGAATAATTTAATCATCTCAAATGAAAATCTAAAATAAACACTGAAAACAATCATACCTACATTAAAAATGACATCACACATGCCTCATTAACAGTTTCATTTGAAATGAACACCTACTTCACTTGCAGATATAACTCTGCTAGGGGGATTGTGTGGGGTAACTGGATGGCAAATGTTAAGTTAGATGACACGAATTCTGGTACATTTTGTCATAGCTCCTGCATGCACAAGCATTGTCAAATTCTATACAAATATCTCAAGAACATGAGAACAATTCACAGATTTATCTGTATTTGGATATTTGAACAGATTTGTTGTATCAGATGACAATTGTTTCAGAGACTCGTTTTCAGTCTCTCCTTTTGTGGTACAATATAAGAGAACGCAAAAGAGTAAGAGATTCTTTTGGTATGAGAATCTTAAGTGTCCAACAAAGATCAGAGAACAGTGTGCATGTATGCATGTGTCCTGGAGGCTGTGCTGGAATCCACATACAAATAGGAAGCACTACTCGTGTGTCTTGGAGTTAGTCTTGCACCTTGCATGCCACAGACTTTCTGTAATCTGTGGTCATGTTTGGCAGTCCTGTTATACAGATTAAAATGCTTGCAAAATTTCAGAAATTTTGTATAGTACAACTTGGACACCCTTTAATCTTTGCTGTTTCCCCAGTTTCTTTAAAAAGTTTGTTTTGTTAAAGGCAGTTCACAATAGTCTCTAATGCTTATTATCCACTTTGGGTAGTTCAGGTAGGCAGAGATTAGGTCAAACAGAGAAGCCTGAGGGCTGATAAAAGGAACTTCAGGGTTTTGGGGCAGTCAGTTGAAGGACTGGAAGTGCAGGTAGTGCTTTCCTTGATCCCTTAAGGGGAAAATACTGAGAGGAACAGGAAAACCCACCTGATCAACACATGGCTAAGAGACTGGTACCATCAGAGGAATTCTGATTTATTAATCTATTCATTTATTAAATCAGAGGGAGGTTTATTTCGCACCAAAGCTACTGGAGAAAGATGGGATCCAGCTGTCTCAATAGGGGAAAACAGAAAAAAGCAGGCTTGCTAGATGAGCCTAAAGGGTGGCATGTCAGGGATGTGGGTGAGACAATAGCCCAGCTGAAGTGCATCTTCACCAATACACACAGCATGGGCAACAGGAAGAGCTAGAAGACATTGCACTGCAGGAAAATTTAGTCATAATCAGCAAACACAGTGGGATCATTTTCATGAATGGAGTGCTGCAATGGAGGGCTGTATGCTCTTCAGGAGGAAGAAGGGTTGGCAGAGTAGCTCTCTATGTTAAGAAGCATTTCAGTGTTGTAAAACTCAATCCTGGGAATGACAAAGTCCGGTCCTTATGGGTAAGGATCAGAGGGAAGGCCAACGTGTCTGATATCCTGTTGGGAGTCTGTTACAGAACACCCAAGCAGGCTGAAGAGACAGATGTTTTGTTTTATAAGCATGGGACAGAAGTCATATAATCACTAGTCCTTGTTGTTGTGGGGGACATCAATTTACCTGACATCTGCTGGAACTACAGTACGGTACAGTGGAAGCAAACTAGGAGGTTCCTGGAGCGTGTGGAAAATAACTTTCTGGAACAGCTGGTAAGAGAACAGGGGAAGCCTCCTGCCAGACCTGCTGCTCATGAACACAGAGGAACTGGTAGGATATGGGGTGGATGAAAGCTGTCTTGGGCAGTGTGATCATGGATGGCGTTCTATATTTTTGATGAAGTCAGGACTGAGGGCAGTAAAACTGCTACCTTGGACTTCGGTGAACAGACTTCAGACTGTCTAGGATACTTGTTGTAACAATTGCTTCACAGTCAGTCCTGAAGGGCAAAGAGGTCCATGAAAGCTGGACTTTCCTTAAGAAGGGAATCAAATCCCTTCTTAAGGGGATGATATTTGACAATCAAGTGAAGTCCTTGGTGACTGGAAGAAAGGCAACATCACATTCCTTTTTAAGTAAAGGGTAAGGGTAAAAAGAATGACCTCAGGAACTACCGACCTGTCAGTCTCACCTCTGTGACAGGAAAGATATAGGAGCAGATCCTCCAGACAGGGAGATGACACAGGAGAACCAGCATGGCTTCACCAAGGGCGAATCCTGCTTGATCAATCTAGTGGCCAGTGATCTGGCCAATCTAGTGATGTCACTGCATGAGTGGACAAGGGAAGAGCCCATGATGTCATATATCTGGGCTTGAGTTATGCCTTTGACATGGTACACCACAACATACTTCTCTTCAAATTGGAAACATATGGATTTGATGGGTGGACAGTTCAACGGATGAAGAATTGGCTGTAGAATTGAGTCCAAAGAGTGGTGGTCAATGGCCCAATGCCTGGATTGAGATCAGTGATGAGTGGTGTTCCACAGAAGTCACTGCTGGGACCGATACTCTTTATTATCTTCATCAATGACAAAATGATGGAGTCGGGTGTAGCCTCAGTCTACAGTCTACAGTCTGCAGATGACATCAAGCTGTGGGACAGCAGAGGAAGCAGAGGGACAGGATGCCAGCCAGAGGGACCTAGACAGGCTTGGGCACTGGGCCCCGGTGAACCTCACGAGGTTCAACAAATCTAAATACAAGAACATGCACCTGTGTCGAGGCAACCCCCACTACCAATACAAGCTGAGGGATGAAAGGATTGAGCACAGCCCTACCAAAAAAAGACATGGAGGAACTGGTGGATGGGAAGCTGGAGGTGAGTCAGCAATGTGCCCTTGCAGCCAAGAAAGCCAATCATATCCTGGACTGCATCAACAGAAGCATGGCCAGCAGGGCCATGGAATGTGATCCTGTCCCTCTACTCTGCGTTGGTGAGACTTCACCTGGAGTACTGGATCCAGAGGTGGAGTGGAGTCCTCAGTGCAGGAGAGATGCAGACCCGTTGGAACGTGTCCAGAGGAGAGCCACAAAAATGATCCAAGGAATGGAATGCCTCTCCTATGAAGACAGGTTGAAAGAACTGGGGCTGTTCAGAAGAGAAGGCTGCAAGGTGACCTGATTACAGCCTTTCAATACCTAAAGGGGAGCTAGAGAAAAGAAGGGGACAGGCTCTTTAGCACGGTCTGTGGTGACAGAACAAGGGGAAATGATTTCAAATTTAAAGTGGGTAAATTTAGGTTGGATATAAGGAAAAAATCTTTTACAGAGAGGGTGGTGAGGTTCTGGAACAGGTTGCCCAGAGATACAGCTGATGCCCCGTCCCTGAAGACTTTCAAGGCTAGGCTGGATCAGGCCCTGGGCAAGGTGATCTAGCTGTGCATGTCCCTATTCACTGAAGGGGAGCTGGGACTAGATGACCTTTGAAGATCCTTTCTAACTCTAAGAATTCTATGATTCTATCATAAATGCACAGGAACAGGCTGTCTCCATGTGCCAGAAGATGAGCTGGCTGGGAAGAGGTCACATCTTAAGTACTACGTTCAGTTTTGGGCCCCTCACTAAAAGAAAGATATTGAGGCCCTGGAGTGTGTCCAATGAAGGGCAACAAAGTTGGTGAGGGGTCTTGAGCACAAGTTTTATGAGGAGTGGGTGATGGAGCTGGGACTGTTTAGTCTGGAAGAGAGGAATCTAAGGGGAGACTTAACCACCTAAAGGTGGTTATGGTGAGGTGGGATCAGTGTCTTCTCATAGGTAACAACAATAGGACGATAGTAACCTGAAGTCGCACCAGAGGAAGTTCAGGTTGGATATTAGGAAAAATTTCTTCTGAGGAGGTCTGGGTGCACATTAAAAGAGGCTACCCAAGGAAGGGATAGAGTCACCATCCCTAGACACGTTCATGAAATGTATAGATGTGGCATTTAGGGATATGGTTTTGTGGGCATGGTGATGATGGATCAATGATGTGATGACCTTACTGGTCTTCTCCAAACTTAACAATCCTATAATTGATATGCTGAGGAACTGCAAACCCTACTAGCATCCTTATGTTAGTCTATTTTCCATTAATTATGATATTTTTATCATGTTGTCTAAGAGGTCCAAAATAAGACAAAAAGCTCATTTATTACTATTTTGGTTTTAAACAACCACATTAATCTAATCTCACAGTATTCCTTAGAAGACCAACTGTTTAGAAGATTAAATGATTAGAAGATTACTGTTACTATAGAACAATAATCTTTGTATTTCATAAAAACAAAACAAAAAAAAACTTTTCACTTTCACAAAATAATACATCTTCTAAATATAAGCAAAAGGGTAACATTTAAAGACTAACTCAAGGGATCAGGCATTTGAGGACCTGAGCTAGATTGCAAGTCATTGGCAAACTGAGAAGGTCAATGCAGCATATCATTTAGCCTCCCTGTGCCTTAATTTATCTACAGATATAATAGCAAATTTGCCATTTTTGTACAGTAATGTGAAGCCTTCAGATGAAAAGAGTTACATAAGTGAAAATGATTATATATATATATAAAAGAAATGTACCTCGATTCTCATTCTTCCAGAAGTACTATTATTATTGTGATTGTTTTATTGCAGTTTCTACCATTCACTTGGGTACTCAAAGCTGCTGAATGATTTTTTCTCAAAGGCAAGTACAAAAAAAAACCAAAACGATTATTGTGTCTCTGAAATCAGAAGTCAGCTTTTTAGCCTTAAAAAGCTTTTAAAGCTGCAGTGTTCAGTTTCATTTTGCCTTTGCTAAGGATAAAATGCTCCTTAGATTATATGTTAATTAATTCAGAAGTACCTTGCACAAATGGAAGTGGAGCTATTTTCACTCTTCTTTTTACTGTCTTTCTTTCCATCCTTTCACAAAATGCCTGGGGCACATTGTGCTCACAAACTATTAACAGATTCTATCTCATTAATAATGTAATTACCTGAAATCAAGTAAATAAATAACTGATTTGGAGATAGTAAATAAATGACTTCAAAAAAAATAACTATTTTTCTTAATATTCTACCTGTTCACCTTACAAAATGAAGACTACTGACTGAGTTCTATTAAATAACCTTTTGTTTTTATTTCATAAGATCAGGCAAAACCTTAACTCGGAAGAATTGCACAGTACTAGTTAATGTTTTAGACAGCATTATGTGCTGGTTTAAAGGCATGAGCAGTTTACAATTTAGTCCATACTCCTGCAGATCTGAAGTTGTGGTCTGCCACTGCAATGCTAGAACTGAATAAGGAATAAAGACATCTCAAAAATAGGCATCTGGTAATAAATATAGACACTCACCTGATACATGTGAGCTGTGTTTGGTCCCAGATACTTTGCACCATACAGCTTTCCATCAGGCCACTTCACTTGAACAACCTCTCCCTCTGCAGGTGGGCCCAGCTTTAGGCAATCTCTGCTCTATTTACAAAGAAGGATGGATTCTCACGTCAGGGAGTGAGCTAATACACTTTGAAATTACCAGTAAGCTGCTTCTTACGACTTGATAATTGGAGAAGATTTATTACCATGTGTGTTTCAAGTTTTATAATCCTGCTAATGGGCTAACAGAAGATACTGTTAGCCTTTATGAAAATGAAATACTGACCAAAGAAACTCTCTTAACAGCTTGATGCTGCATTGGCAAGGCACCATATGCATAAATCAGATAGCTATCAGCAACTGTGATACATTTCCCCAAATTAATTTCTGTCACACATTGAAAATAAAGATCACTAAAGAGCAATTGAATATGCTCAACAATTTCCTTTACATATTCAAATAACTCATGTTTTGTTAATTGCAGCACAATTTTGCTAGATGCTAACTTCGCTGACTGAAACATGCAGTTATAGATCAAACTATAAATGGTGAGAATGTCAATGAGTTCTTTGCATAGCTGATGGAGAAACACTGAAATAGTCTAAATACATATGATGAAGAACAGGTGAGGTTTTCTGTTAGGCTTGTTATTTTTCAGGAGTTACAAAATACGTTTTTTTCCTGTGTTTTGGCAAATTTTGTCACTGATTTGCTGAGAATGTCAGGGCAGCACAGTTTATACTTGCTATGCTTTCTTTTGCCTCACATGGTTCAGGTCTGACCTGAATAACTTATGTGCAGAGCACACTGTTCATATCAGAAACAGGTATGATGGACGTGGGAAAGACCATGCCAGCTCTGTGCTCACTGATTCCTTTGAAACCACCTGTGACAAATATTCATCCCCCAAAAAGCATTTGTACTTTGTAGTGACTACCTCAAAACACTTGTGATTAGAGCTAGTTTAATGGTTTTTTCCTAGTGGTGAGATGAACTACTCAGTTCACTATCTGAGCTCACTGCTGAGAAGCAAAACAGGAAGGGAGAAGAAAGACCCAAGGGCGCAGATGCAAGGACTCAGGGACAAGGCTGTTTGGAATCTGGTGTTATTTCAAGTTGCTGTGGTACTTTCACTGTTTTCAGTCTTACATTTATATAGAATAATTACCAAAATGTATTGTTGGGTTCACCTGCCTCTTCTAACTGAAGCCAGGGATTATGACAAAGTATGTAAAATGTGGAAGCAAAAATACACTACAGCAATCCTTACTGGAGCGTGATCTTGTTACAATACTGTATTAGCCCAATCCAAGCCTGATAAATTGTCTTTAATCACATATATCCATGAAATTGATTCATCTCATGAGAAAAGCAGAATAATGCTGGGCTTTTGCAGAAACACGCATTCTTGCAAAACAGATGACAGCGCTGTCTGTCTCTATTGTCTCTCAGGAGCTCTCCAAGGGGACAGCTCTAAGATATATCTGTGTTTGCCTGAAAAGGCTTTTATGACAGACACAGAATGATATGTCCTTTTAGTATCACCAAATATCCAATGAGTCCACCCACTTATAGGGTTGGAAATGGCATTCCAGTACTACCCTTCTCAGTATTTCCACACGAAAGAGAGAGGAATTTTTTTTCCTTGGTTATGACTGTGAAGATGTTCAGTAACATTATCATACTTACTACGCTTCTCCCTTATCAATTCCTAAAGCATAAAAAATAATTTTTAAAAAGTCTTGACAAAGGGTCTTGAAACAAACTTTTAAAAGGCATCATGGAATATTACAAATTTCCTTAAAACAAACAATCTATCAACAATATCAAGCCAAACATTAATTTTCCAAGAACAAAAGTCTTTCATGAACTGGTCCCTCTGCATCTTGAAGAAGAAAAAGGTCTCACAGCTTCTCTACATCAGCTAATGGAATTGCTCATATGGAAAATTAACAGTTCCCATGCAAATAACTAAGGAGAACAGGAATTATGACACAAACTCATCCCTCATATATATAACCAAAGTACCTTACTTTATGGAACAATATTTGGGAAACTCATTCTAAAACATTTAAGCTGATTATTGCTGACAGTTCCTAACTTTTCTTGTATTATGCAGACTATTTAAAGGTTCTACCTTTTTACTATAAAAATAATTCTCATCATTTTCTTCTGAAGGCATGATGAGACCTATTTTTTAGGCTGCCAAAACTAACAAAACACAACCTCATTCTTCTCAGTTGTATCATTAAAAGTTGGGCATAGGATATGGCAATCTCTGAACATTCTCATAAGCCAGATGTAAGTAACATACACTTCAGACACAGTCTCACAGATATTCAAATAATTTCATTATAAGAAAAACCTGTAGAGACTAACAATTCTTAAACTCTTTTTTTTTGAAAAGCAGGCTGTATTTTCTGATTCAGAAACATATGTTTTGATATTCACGGCATACATTGAGCTGAAACAGTAATCAGTCCCTTAGTAATAAATGTTGGAGTGATAAGTAATGTCTTTTTATGCTTATCACTGTCACAAATAAATTTTCCTACATTTTTGTTTCCCCTTTTGTTTTCACCACAGTGACTGAAGAATACTTTGGTTCATAAAAGCTGAACAGAATATCTGTAAGTACCAGCTCAAGTTGCACCATCATGGGGATGATAGTTGATACCAACTGAATAGAAGAACAAACATGGACCCACACTGAGAAATAAGGAAAAAAAGGAGAGAACAGAAACCATAGACTGAGAAGTGTTGTGAGATTCCAATAATCTGAACTGCAGCCACTGACACCTGGAGAAAATATCTTAATTTATTTTTTTAAATGAATAAAAATGTTCAGAAGGCTTTCCTAAATCAAGGCTAGAAAGTACATGTTTAAGATGAATTTAAGAACTAGTGAGATTTCTCCAGAACTGTCAGAAGCATATATCCCCTGGATAACTACAGTTTTATTTTGACAATGTTTTTCTTCACAATTATTGTATAAATTCAGCTATTTAAAAATCAGCAATTATTCTGGAAATTATAAAAATGTAAGCAACTTAGATTTCTTCTATATTTTATTCAAAGCAACCACACTGAAAACAGATAGATTTACTGAATTCAAAGGAAGCACAAAATTAAATCCTGTGATTCCTGAAATCAACAAGGCTAAATTTTAGTGCTGCTGAGCAAGTCATCTTCTACAGGTGTGGCTCATCTCTTCAGGCACTGACGGGCTTAGAGAAGCTGGAAAGTAAAATTGATAGCAGAAAGGATACTGAAGTCTTTCATGTAAAGATTGTAGCAGGAAATGATGAAATTATTCTGTGACTACAGATATCAGCCGAAGTTAATTTACTGAGTCTCTGCTCTGACAGAAAGCTAGATAGAGAAAAAAAATCTTAGAAAGGAAAATAGAGCATAGCTGACACAGAATATATTAGCATTTAATGGGGGAAAAAAAAGTTTGAGGAATGCAGCAGTTGAATGAAAGAAAACTAAAGATTGCAATGCATCATTTAGTAACACTTTCAAAATATTTTTGAATTATTCAAAATATTTAAAAATGTGAGTTTTTTTTAATGTTTAAAAACCTGAAAAGACACTCTTAAAAATATTTCTGATCTTCAGAATTGCTCCAGAATTTAGCATCAATTTTTCATAAGCTTGTACAACATTCTGCCTTTCAACTGTCAGCTTAAAGCACGTCTGATCTTTCAAGAGCTTAACTGGAATCAAATCCTTCCAAACTTGATTTAGTCTTAGGTGAATGTGGAATGTGGTTGGTGGAGAAGGGTCAATTAACTCCCTTCACTTAAAACAGTAAGATCACAGACAAAAAAATCAGCATTGTATTTGAAATCATAGCAATAACATCAGTGATTTTATCTGTAGAACTTATCTGAAAAAACGGAGAAATGCCCATATGGCATCTTTTAGAGAAGCTATAAATCTAGCAATAGTCTAAAATTAAAAAATGTTCCTGGAAAACAATCATGACAAAATGCCAATATTTGTTTGATCAGATCACAACACAACTTCATCAGATCACCTGGAGTCTGTTATTTATTTTGATTATGTGATCCTGCTCTGACACCTGGAGTTTGTTATTTATTTTGATTATGTGATCCTGCTCTGATTCAAGAGAGGATACACTGATGAAGGTCTCGAATTTGAACCCCCAACTGACAAGCTCTATCAGTACGTCTTGTTTTAAGAACTGCATACTGCCTCCCACTCATACTTCCACATAAGCATTCTGTGGAACTTCTATCAGAATGAAGGAAATCAATTTCCATCTTGATCAGATCAGAACACTGTCTGAAGGAGACTACTAAACTCAGTTCTCACAGCTGTGCTCCTACACTGAGCTTAGTAAGGAAGAGCAGAATTAAATACTGCAATATAAAATACATTTCCAATCAGTAAGTGACAATCTCTTCAGCTGATTAATATTACTGGAGACCAGTTTTCCCTGAACACAGTCCTAAAAAATTCATATATATACAACTAGAAAAGGAAGATTAAGATTTTCCATTGTTTACAAAAATAAGCCCAAACATTTGTAAAGATATTGAAGAAAAAGAAAAAATTGATCTATTTTATACATATATGAAGTGGAAATATCATCTGTGAGAAGTTCACTCTCTAAGTTTATACATATTCACCACCAACCTGTATGAATAAACACCAATTGTTTTCAGCTTCACTGTTTCACAAAACCAGGGTTTACACTTATGAACAGGTATAACCGGTGTTTATTAGATATGTCCTTTCACATATAGAATAGCCTCTTCCTGCTCTGAACCATTCATTCTTCTGCATCTTGCTAAAGTGTTTTAAAGGCTGCTATGCACATAACTTTCTTCTATGCACTTCCCATTAGGGCACTTCTACAAAATTCACAGTGTGGAGCATCAAATTGTAAACAAGGATTAACCATGACAGCAAACAATCAGGTGGACACCTCTTTATTTCCTAACTGAGTCATTCCTATGACATGAATCTCAGTAACTCCAAATTTATTTTTCTCAACACTAAAAGAATTGTTTATCTATTTAACTAGCAGGCTCAGCACTGACCTCTAGTATTTTTTAAATCTCCAAGCTTTAGACTGTATTCTAAATAAAATATTTTTGTTTAAATTGCATTTTAATCACAGCATTTTTCTCAATGTCACTTAGCAAAA
Source organism: Perdix hodgsoniae (assembly GCA_035772895.1). NCBI lineage: Eukaryota > Metazoa > Chordata > Aves > Galliformes > Phasianidae > Perdix > Perdix hodgsoniae. The sequence goes on along the minus strand of JAPSGF010000116.1, from coordinate 986,058 downwards.
TTTTCTCCATCTTCTTGACATTTCTGTGCTTTGTTGGTCAATTTGCTTTAAGCAGAAAATGCCTCATTGTTTATTAAAATTCTGGTGAAATACCAGTGGAACTATAACTGATATGAACAATGCAGGGCTAAAGTGGGTACATGCAGCTACTGCAACAGGTTTTTTGAGCTATCACATACTTATAATACTATTCTTGCTGTATGATTTTGTAATGCAGCAAAAGAATAAAATATACATAAATAATTTTGATTACTGGTAAAGAAATAGTATGGAATTTTTAAAAATATACACAGAATCTAACTGGCATTATTCTTCCCAGATGCTATCCGTTTGAAAACTGTTTGACTGTTAGCTCAAAGCTTGACAATGCAAAATATTTCTATCAATTAGTTTAGATGAATATATTTTTGCACTTTGAAGTAACTCATTATTTCTATACCAGAAAACATCAAAACCCTCCAGGAAGACACTCTCCAATCAGTCAAGTGCAGTCCTATATGAAGGTTTTATGGGAATCAATTTTGTTGTGCTGCCTTCTGTATTCTGTATTCTGCTCTTGAACCCCACTATGCTGCTGTCATTGCACTTGTTCAGAAGAAATGGCTAAAGGCAGAGGTAAGTAGCAGTCTGACTTCAGCCTCTACTGTGCCTGATGATATATCCTTTACATATTGTTCCATCCCTCATTCATAGGGGTTAAGGTACAATATTCTAATCCTCCTCCTGGAAGACTGAAAGCAGATAATCTACCCTGAGGTTTCAAAGATCAAAGAGAAACAGATACTGAAGAGATGAATTATAGCTAAATCAGACTCTCTAATTGCAATAAACCTAGCCTTCCTATCCTGCTTATTTCACTTTTATTTTACATATCAACACTTAATTTGTGTTTGCAAATCAATAAACACAGTTAAAATCAAACTGTGAAATAGAAACTGTCCATCTCTTATCATCTCCTTCATTCTTAAATTCACAAGAATGTTTTGGACTTTAATATCAATCTCTCTCTATCAACTATTTGCATGGAAAAGCCAAAATACTATCTCATTTGAGCTTTTACATTAAAAATTACCTGGTTTCTAAAAAATAACTTGAAATTTATCCATAGTCTCCAGAACTTGATAACATAATAACACTTCTGCCCTCTTATTCTGGAGGAACTGAAATTTATTTCATAGCAAAATGGGCATTAATTGTAGAATTTTAGAAACCTCAGTGGAAACTCTTACTTCTGACAATACAGACAAAACACGCTCCCTACATCCATTTCAGTTGATAAGACTCCAGCTGGATTTCTCATTCCCCGAATCACAACATGAAAAAAGTATGAACAACCTTAGCCTAACCATAGGGCTACTGCACAGAAATGATGTTGCCACTGACTTCAGTTAGTCCTATCTAAATTCCTTTGCAGAATGGCCTTGGGGACATTTCAGCTCTGATGTCAAGACTGAGCAGAGGTACAGAGAAAGCACCTTTACTGCTCTGCCCCAGAAGCCTTGCTCTCTTAAGGGTTTGTACAGCAGTAGCTAACTTTCAAATTACAAAATGAATTTTATTTGCTAACCCAATTCATTGCTACTAGGATACCTGCCATGAGATATAGTGCTCTCTGCACTAATATGTGAAGACTGTTTGAAATGGAAAGAATGCAGAGGAACTGAACATGTGGTGAACAAGCTGTCATCAAGAGTTAGCTACTGCTGTACAAACCCTTGACAGAACAAGGTTTCTGAGGCAGAACAGGAAAGGTGCCTTCGCCATACCTCTGCTCAGTCCTGACGTCAGAGCTGAAATGTCCCCAAGGCCATTCTGCAAAGGCACTTAATACAAGTTGTCTCCTCTGCTTATCTTATTTCAGCTAACATTAACTTTCAGCTTTAGCACTAGTGATTAAGCTCCCACAGTCATGCTTACCAGTAATTGTTTTATAAGGAGCATAACCAATGTGCTCCTTATAAAACAGCGCCTCTGATTTAGAAAAGCTTGTCATACAGACAAATAACATACTGCAGCTGAAAACAGTGAATATATCTACCAAGACTATTAAAGCAGAAGTGAAGACAAAGAACTGTAGAAACTCTCTGAAATCAACTGCTGATGTCAAAAGACTGTCAAACTGTTTTTCTTTGAGAAACTGATAGTATACAGTACTCATGCAAATTTTTAGAAACACAAAATTAGGTTTCCTACGTTCCAAGACAATTTGAATGAAAAGGATAGTGGTAGCTAATTTGCCACAGTCAGAATTTTATCTAAACAGGAACAGTAATTTACACAGTGCATTAGCATTTGAAAGAGCAGGCCTGATTCCCAGGAGTGCAATTCTGGTTTTGAATTGGTATAAATTCAATGAAATCACCAGATTAACAGAATAGTTTCTGTAATTCAACAAATTTAGCATTGGATCACAGACCGCATAGTATAAAAATACTTTGAACTCATGCATATTATGTTGTCCTTAAAATGTTGCTGATTCTTCTCTTACAAAGTGAATACATTTTTTTCACTAAAGGGAAACCAGAAGTCAAACTGAATCACGCATTCCTTACTACACCAAAAGTTTTTTACTTTATATATTTCAGTCATTACATAGTCTTTCAGCAATAACACAAATTCACAAATAATGCTGAGAAATGCAAAATTGCCCCAAAGACTATAATTCTAGCTCCTGATGTAGAATACAGCTTAGGATGTTCACAGTGGTACTGGGCATCGCAATAAAGTGAAAAACAAAGGATAGGAAGGAAGTTTTACTGTGGGGTACAAGATGCTTTATGAAACAAAACTCACTGTCTTGTAAGAGCAGCATGAAGGTGAAACTGGCGAGCACATCAGAGTGTCTGACTCACTGTGTTTGACTGAATTACCTGGTCTCCTTCATGCAGCGGAGAAACCTTGCAACAGTTAAATGAATCCTACCATATCCACGAAATGGTCCAACCCCTTTGCTCAGGCAGGGAAAGCCAGAGAAGGGTGCCCAGGACCATGTCCAGGCAATTTTGCAGATCTCTGAGGTGAGAGACTCCATTCATTAAAGCCTCTGGCATTGCTCAGTCAACCCCAAATCAACAAAGAAAAATTAAATATGGCACTCCCTGATGTTCAGAAGAGACCTCTTACACTTCAATGTGCGCCCACTGTCTCTTATCTGGTTACTAGGCACCACTGCAAAGAATCTGGCTCTCTCTGCACACTTCAGGAATTTAAATACATCATCAAAATTAGCCTAAGCCTTCTATTCTCTAGGTTGAATAGTCCCAGATTTCCCAGTCTTCCGTAATGGAAAAGATGCTTATCATCCTGGTGACCATTCGCTGTACTCTCTCCAGTATGCTCATGTCTCTCTTTCCCTGGGGAGCACACAACTGGAGACAAGTAGGGATCTAAAGGCTTAAACTTCCTAGTAAATCTACTTCATTCAGAGGACTATAAGGATTTTATATTCTGTTCCAGCCATTATTTTCTCCCTCCAGTATAACACACATGGCAATGTAGGAAATAATCTACTTCTGAAATATAAAACAAATTGGGTAAATTGCCAGATATGAAAATCCTACAATTATTGGTTACCTCAGAAAAAAAGTGGGAGAGGTAAATAATGCTGCTCCCTCATCCTAAACTCCCACTTCATCTGTGATTCCTATCTGATTCCAGATATTTTATTGTGCCCCACATGCTCAACATGGTGGTATTCATCATGGTGCTGGATATGAACAGACACTCACTTCTGCAAACACAATAAACATTTCAATGCATTTCTGTATCTTAACTGTTTCACTGCAAAGTCAGCCATTTAATCTTAAACCACAAAGTAACAGATTATCTTGTTTCTTCTGCTCAGCTCTGACATTACCATCAATTCATGTAAGTTCTGTATTGATAAGGTTCTGTAAAGCATTGTGTTAGAAAATGGAATAGACACTATACATAGGAAACTGTATAAAGATAATACCTTTTGAGGTTTAATTTGCTCTTAATCCATAGTGTATTCAATTCTTACAGTTATCTATTATCTTTCTCCTGTAACAGGAAACTAAGAAAAAGCAAAAGCTGCAGAAAAAACACTTCTGTTTTCTATTATAAAGTGAAAATATCTCAGTTAAATCAACACACTTATAGTACTGCACAACAAATTTCACGTTAGAAATAAGCTACTGAATATTTTAATGCTCTGCAGCCTCGAGTTACAAGATGGAATGAAAGCCTCCACTAGGAAGGTACCTCTTTTCTACTTTTCAAAGACTTTGATTTCAACTTACTAAGACCAGAGCATTAAAAACAGAAATTCATTACTGTTGGTATTCAGATGAGACAAATAATGTGTTGTATGTAAAGCACAGGATAATCTGTATCAGCAAGTGCAAATCAAGTGCAGAAGTTCACAATAAAAAGAAAAAAAAAGTGAAAAATGATGACATCACTTTTTCAGAACATATATACATACATATACATATAACTTTTTGATGTATTTTAAACAGATTAAAAAAAAAAAATTCAAAAGAAAAACCCAAATTTCCTCCTAACAGTTCACATGACTTTCAAATGTAGTTACCAGAATTTTTAAGATGTGTCTGCCAAAGTCCATATTGTAAAAATTGCCGAGTAGTAAGTTCAGCTATATAGCAGATATGTTTACAATGCTGAAAAGAAAATATATAATTGAACAAGCTGAACATGAGTAGTGCAGCATTTAGCTCAATACTGTCTCAATTTTTTTGAAGTTGCTAAACATAATTAATTGTATCTCTTTTCCTACATCATTCACCTAGTTCTGAGAAATTTTTTACTACATTTATATCAAATATGATCTATCCTTTTGTTCTTGATCCTTTATGTTCTCAGAAATTGCTGCTGCTGGTGATACTGGAGCACATCCAAAGTATCTGAAGATTGGATGGAATGAGTATCAATTCAAATGTTTTAATTTCCTTAGCCATTGTACAGGTAAATGTCAGTATATTAAAAGTGAACAATATTCTATTATTCTCTATCAAAAATCGAGTGGACCTTTCACAGATGAAAAGAAGAAGGTATGCACTATTATTTAAGGTTCTGATTTGAGCAGGTAGGCAAGAGAGGTACGAAGAGAAAAGAAATCCAAAAAAGAAACTACTTTAAACCAGTCAGGAGTTCTGTCATTTATAATGCCAGACAAGGTTTATGGGAAAAAAAGTTATTCAAGTCTGATCTGTAGGACACAGCATCCTCATGAGATTACCAAGCCCTCTGTTTTTCTGTCTACATGGACATGAACACACTGTCAACACACTATTTCCAAATGTCAGCTGTTGAAGCAGTCCATTGTTTCAAAATCAATAGCCATACATGTACTAACATACAGAAATCAAGAAGCTTATTAAGTGTCCGCTTTTCATCAGTCCACACTCACGTAGACAATTTTGAGCTCTGAATCTCTATGTCTGATCTTCATAAGTTTCTTCCCAACTGTTCTTTCTTTTCATAGGCCTAATTTTCCAGCAAATTCAGAAATAAAGGAAAAAAACCTTTTTCTCTGAACTATCCCAGCATTTATTGTACCACTGAAAGCCACTTGTCACAGACAGATAATGTCAGTAGTAAAGAAGTAAGACTTTTCTTGAAGCTTATGCCAAGCACTGACATTCAAAGGCCCCAAAGCACTACCTTTTTTTTCCCTACACATGCAGAAAATCTCACCAACATAACCACACTGCAGTTTTAAATTGATGTTCCCTTCAGCCTGCCTGTAGAGGAAATAATTTCTGAAGAACTGCCCAGCTAAATCCCATTGGTTCTGTATCTCAAATGAGGATGAAGCAAATTTGTTCTGTCTCTCAGCAGCCTTACAATAACATCCTCAGGACAATCTGTATTCTTACCCCTACCCCTATGCCGCAATCAGTTCACTTCGTCTTGGACAACTTCCAAGATAATAGATGCCTATGCGGCTTCAGACCTTGGGAAGACATACAAGATAGAAAGAATCATTCAGAATATCAGTAAGTCCGTATTCAGCAAGAAAGAAAAGATAATTGGCAAGCCTATGCACACAGTATATGTATACACTGGAGTGTGAGTCATGAGTTACTGAAGTTTTCATTTCATAATTCTGTAGTGGTGTAAAGTGAACATTTGTCAGCAGGGACTGAGGTAGAGAATTGCAAGGAAAGTCTGACTGAGAAAAGTTTTTTTAAACAGCTTCTCAAATTACATTGTTATTATTCTGGTAGGTCTTCCTACAAATACTAGTAACTAAAACAAGCTCAAATTTACTACAAAGAAAGGAGAAGATACTAATTTGGGGTTCTGTGAAATTTAGGTGCACGCTGTGAAAAGTTGTAGCCTTCTTGATAATTTCAGTGATGTACCTCAGCTGTCATAGTTCTGAATACTACTATTCCTCCCTTTTCTGATAATGGTGATTTTAAAGTATTGACAGACACAAAAAAACAGAGCATAATCTATACTGTCCTCCTGATGGCAAAGGCTCTCTTGGGTGCACTACTGAAAGAAGATACTTTAATCAGCATCAGTGCAATTCTGTTGATTAAGGTTAAGGTTTCCACACATCATTGTGGGTGTGTCAGAAAATAGTGTCATACCTAAACACACAGATCAAGTTACTTGTTAGATAAGCCAGCTAGTCATGCAAAAACTTCTTTGTTCCTGCTTTTGACAGGTGCAGTTTAGATGCTGTTTTAAACTACACTTCAACAATTTTTTTAGTAGTAACATTACGGCATTCTATCAAGACCCGAGGAAACCATTATAACATGGTCTGAAAAACAAACTCATGGACTCCTGAATATATATCTCCAAACACCTGATCACACACACCTCACTTCCACATCCCCTCAAGATGCTGCTGCATGATAATGAACATTTACAGCAACATTCCATCAGCTGAAATAGCATTTAGGATGTGGCAGGCTTTTGGCTGGCAGAGATCATTTTTGTCAGAGAGGCTTATATGATATTCTCCTTTGGATTTTTCATGGAAACAGCGCTGATCACACAGCCACATAAGAGCTGTTGCAGAGCACTGCTTCCACAGAGCCAAGGACGTTTCCGCTTCTTATGCTCTTCTTCATGCCAGAATGCTGGAGGTGCACAAGAAGTTGGGAGGAGACACAGCCAAGACAGCTCGCCCAAACTGACCAAGTGGATACTCCATACCACCTAATGTCAAGCTCTGCAACAAAAGCTGAGCTGCAGAAGGAAGAATGAGGGCATATTGCGAATGACAGTGTTTGTCTTCACAAAACATTTACCTGTGATGAGCCCTGCTTCTCTAGAAGTGCCTGAGCATCTATCTGCCTGCCTGTAGGTAGCAGTGAATTCATTTCTTGGCTTGTATTGCTTGCGCACACAGCTTTTGCTTTACTTCGTAAACTCTCTTTATCTCATCCTATGACTTCTCACACTTCTGCCCTTCCAATTCCCTTCCCAGTCCCCTGTGGGGACAGTGAGTGAGTGGCTGTTCAGTGCTTAGCTGCCTCCCAGAATTAAACCACAAGTGGATGGTATTCAATTTATTGCTTTTAATCAATAAAGTCCATTTTGGGTTGTAGGCATGACAACCCACAGATCAGCTACAATCTGTGTGGAGAATCCCTAGATTTATAAACTTGATGATAAACTAAAACACAGTGTGGACATGGCACAGACAGGATGAGTAAGTACTCTTATTTTTATTCACCTTGTTTGCCTGACAGCCACAAGTGAAACCATGATAGCAAACAATTCTGTTTAAAATTGGAGAACCACAGTAATTATTTGGGCAAGTGGCCTGAAACAATGTCTGGCACTTCAGGAGAGATCTGCTCACCTCTCCTGTAATCAGACATAACCACATACTCACCATTAGGCAAAGCATGTTTATCTGTAACCTCTTCTCCTTTTTCTCTTCCTTGGAATAAATATAATTTGGTGAGATCTTTTTTTCCCCAGGCAAGTATACTGCAAGGCCTCCTTGTTTAGTTTAGATTTCAAATGCATTAAAAATATATTAACTGCATCCTTAGCTCTAATTTCAAAGTACATATATACATACATGTGTGTGTGTGTACAGTTATATTGACTAGTAAGCAATATTGACAGCTACAATGCATAGAAAAGCAAGTAAATAAATAAACAGTTAAATAAATCTGACTGAGAATATTAATTTACAGCAAACTGTCGCACTGTACCACTGAAGATATGGCTATCAGCCATGAAAAATAATTGAGCAGGCCAAAGACCTGAGACATTTCCTGATGCGGAATTGGTATACTGACATCTGTCTTGTCGAGCTGGACAGAATTCCTCCTGTTGCTGAACTAGCAGCTGTTTGAGAAGCTAGAATATGTCAGTCCTTCAAGAAGTAGCAAGTGGCATGCTTGTTGTTTCTCGGAAGCAGTTACTCAGGACTACAGCATATGTACTCCACCCTTGCATGTTGACATGGTTAAGGTAACTGCCACAGCTGCCATCTCACATCCTTTAAGATATCACATACTATCCCTTCACTGCAGTATTTCTGTCATTTAAAGAAGAAGCTGACCCTCTGTTTCTGCCAGAAAATATGTACCCATACATGCTTCTCTGCACCCTCTAACAGTTACCAGATGAAGAGAAAGCTGGCTTTTTAGCTGACCATAATGCTGTTTAATAGGTTTCAACACTGTAGTTGAGGAGTGATTATTCAAAGAAATTCTGATAAGGTGGAAATCAAACACAGTATAAGCAAGAGCCTGAAATAAAAGGAATCTATATTGCTACGCCTATATATCTAACACCTACAGCTAATAAATCCTGATCTACATAGTAAATGTCAATGCAAACAATAAAAAATACATATGAGAACAGAACAATGTACACTCTGCTTTGGAAGTTATTGAATGCTTACATGCAAACAGTTTCAAGAAGCTCTGAGACTGAAATTTCCCTGCTCCCTGTTTTCCTTCTTAAAAATAAATCACTATGTCTGAACACTGGAATTGTGGTCTATAGTGAGCTGAGCTGAAATTATGTAGAGGATTCAGCATATACTGGGAAAGCAGAAAGCTGCTGCTATCTTTGTGAGCTAGTTGAAAAGTGAAAACAGATTAGAAAAATAAGTTCTTCAATAGGCAGCAACATTGCTTTCACACCAGATTTGATGAATAAGTCCTCCCGGCGGCACTAACACCTGATACGCACATTGCATGGATTAGCAAGTTTTAGTCCAGGCAGAAGAAAAAACATTTTTTTCCTCCCTTCCAGTAAAGGCTGCAGGTGTATTATCTAATGAAAACACAACAAGATTTCTCTAAGGAATGTGAAATTTGTTTGGTGTTTCCATCAAACAATTATATGTTGTTCATCCACTATCTAGGAAGCACTGAGGCATATCCAGACCTGATTACATTTATTCTTAGCTTGAGATCAGAATATCCCACTAGGGTGGCAAGCAGTTTCTCATCTCTGCCATACCACGATGCAGACATATACAAAAGAGGGGTTTCTAATAACAATACAGCCACATTTGCTTAATAACTTGATCATCCTAAATCAAAGTTTGATCATTAATGGAGCCCTTTAAGAGTGTTTCAAATTAAAGGATAAATTTTCAAAGACATGTAGCGGGGAATTGCTAACTGTTTTCTATTAGCAGCAGTGGGAGGTAAACAGCTCAATCCCTATATACTGCTCTGAAATGTATCCTCTCAAAATGCTGTATTTTCAAAAGGCAGACAACTTCTCAATAACTATGAAACTTCTAACAACAACAGTATCCTTTTCACTGATGCTATCTGTCAGCTAATTCTATCTCCAGGAAAACATTAGGCCTGCAGAAAACAAAATAGTTCAAAGACATCTTCACAGTAAAGGAACATAGAGTAACCCCTGCTAAGGGTTGTACCTCTGGAAAATATACTAATAAAGTATATACTCCTATGCACTGCTGTGTATGCCAGACTCTCCACCTCTGCACAGGGCAAAGTAAAACCAGTTTGGCAACACAAAGCACTTCTGAAAGCCAGTGTATCCTGAAGGTTCTAACTTCCAGAGATTTATCTGGAGATACACCAGAAAATAAGCTCAGCGTAAAGAAGCCTCAGACATGCATGAAGGTTAAAAGAGGATCAGTCATATTGCAGCGCAATCATCATGAAGCACCTGATGAACAGAACAAATGTTATCATCCAATCTGCTTACTGTAAATGAGGAAGGAAAAGGAATATTTTCACAAATTTTGTAAATTCTGTTCAGATACGCTAAGTTCACAATGTAGTCCTTAACAGTTCTGAAAAACATGGCAACTTATATAAGTGCATTAGGGAAATAAAATTCTCAACTGCTTTTTGGAAATGCAGTAAACTACACATTCTCCTCCCTGATGATTTTTATCATTAATAATGTAATCTCACAAGCTAAACATCAGAAAGTGTAAACAAGTTGTTAGAACTGATTCATGAGTGCTATTCTTCCCATTACAGCAGGATTTTTCTATTCAGCAAGGAATTTTTACAAGTTATCTCTGAGAGACAGATAAGAATACATGGAATTCCCTCTGTCATCTCCTTTATTAAATACATATTTCTCATTTAATTAAAAGGCTTTGTAAGATTACTTCTGATACATTTGGTCAAATGGCAAAGACTAATTAGAACAAACACTATTTGGAAGCCCATTAGAAAAGAATCAATCTCAGCAGCAAAAGTAACAAACACAAAACAAACATTACAACATTATCTCCTAAAGGTCAAAAGAAGTAGTTCAAGATGTTCCATCTTGCTAATCTTCAAAAACAAAAGGTGAACAGTAAAACAAACCAACCCCTATCTAAGAAAGTACTTACCACAATGTCTTCAGGAAAAGTATCCCGACTAAAAGAGCCATCATCAAACATGACTTCATAGAAAAGCTGTGATGTCACTCCAATGACTCTGCAGCTGTAGTATCTTGTATTCCTATGTTTCGCGATGACCGTCTGCCCAACTGTAATGGTCTTCTCACATGCTTTAGTTCTCTTGAAACAAAATTAGAAGTAATTTTAAAATACCAGCTTACTCAGCAGAATTGTATCAATGTTAAAACTGAATGAAAAATAAAACTCAATAAAAAAAACTTTAAATGCAAAATTGCTCCTTGCCATCATGATCGTACAAATTTAACAAAGGTTTTCATTTTATGAGAAAACAAACAGAATCTCAAGAATAACAAATCATAGCACTCAAAAATATCTTCGCAGTTTATACCTTCTCACCATTCCACAGAAGACAAAGAATATTACAGAATAAGAATAACTAACAGAATTTGTACATTTTCTTTGATGTTCTTGAAGCATGGCAAAGTTAGATTGCAGTCTTGCATTGTTTTAGAAGGATTTTTTAAGTCTTGTACTGTGACATGGTTTCTCATAATTACTTTGCTATTTTGTGAATGAGACAAAAAAAAAGTGTAATGCATCTTCAGCCCATGTCAGAGCTGTCTACAGGAGCAGAACATCTGCTTAAAGACTTCAGACAGTACTGATCAGTCTTCATGTACTCATTTAGTACATCAGTACCAATCATTTTTTCTCATTTTTCACTTTGCATTCAATAGAACTAGTTGTGTCAATCAGATCTGTGATAGGGAAAATAAATTATGCAAAAATTCTACATCAATAACTGTTTTTAATGGTTTTTATAAATAAAAGAACAGAACCTTGTAAATCAGCAAATGCTTAGAAGCTCACATGATGCTGACAGTTGTTAAGCATCAACTTCCATAGAAGTATATCCAGGAACTTTCCACTTAAAAAGCAATGTTAAACTGGTCAAATACAGAAAGACCTTCTTCCCTGCAATTTTGACTTTACCTTATAAAGCTCACAAAGCAGTAGAAGATACAAAGGTGGCAGCTGCAACAACATACAGAAAGCACTAATCATTTTATTAGAAATATTTACATAAGGAGATTGAAAAAATCTTATGACATATGCTACAATAACTACTGATTTACCTAAAACTGCTTTTCAAACCTTCAGTGGCAATGGATTCCTCAATAAATACAGAAATCTAAAAGGGTCTCTGGAAAGTCTGGAAAACACTCTTTTTAGCATTAGTATCAAAGAGATAACAAAACACATCACCAGTTCTTTCTGTTAAATTCTAAACATTAATAGTAGTGTCAGTGCATATGGAGAAAAAAAAAAGCCTGATATCTTCCATTTCTGTGGAGACTGTAGTCACTATCATGCCTCTTTCTTGCACAAGTTTCTAAGATTTAAAAATTTTAAATTTCTCTGCTTCTGCAAACCAAATAGGAGTATTCTGTGTCATTTCTGGAGACAGCACACTAAATCTTTGTGTTCAGAACTCTGCCTGACATAAGCATTTGGAGGATTTAGCTGAGCTCCCCTCAGAGAAAAAAATCCAATACTGTTTCTAAAGTTTACTTCAAAATAGTGTTTTGATCATAAATATAAAGTATTAAACAATTTACCTGGATTTTCCATTTTACATAGCTACTTATGTAGTTAATTCTGTTACTTAGTTTAACTGCAGAGAAGCAGAAGAAAGAAACCATTTACTGCTGTTGCCACAGGAATGCTAACATGTCAGTTAGCACTTCTTATCCAACCTTGAAACATAAGTAAACATAAATGTTCATTTACCAAACAGTTCTTGACTTCCATCTATTCAGTTACTTAAAAAAGATCAGAATCATAGTGGAGAGTATTAATTAGTATTAATTCTATCACTCATACGAAACAACTGAAAGTTTAAGATTACACTAAAATAATCTGAGGAAAATATCCCTATTATAAGGTTTAAATGTATTAAACTTTGAAAATGGAATTTTTCCAAGAAGATGGAGTGGCAAAACACAGTATGTCAAGAGACAATACAGGCTTATATGTGATAAAATATTCAGAGAAAGAATGCCAAAGCTCATTAGAACAAATAATAATGAACAAGAGCATCCTAGCTCAAGGAGATAATTTTTTTTAGTTCATTGTTTAGTTAGAATTCTTGATTTATTTTCCAGAAAAAGTATTGACAAGCACACTCCAACAATGTACTGCATGTCCCAGAAAACATTTCCTGTCAAAAAATCCTAAGAATTTATTGATGTTAAGAATGTCATTTTTGATCAGAAAGGACAGTTGTTATGTAAGTCTATCAGATTAAAGGAACAGCTGTGGTAGTTACCAGATTATTGAGAAAGCTGTTTTAAAAAGCATGATTTTAACAGTACCTAAGCTAAGGATGAACTAAGATAGGAGCAGATATACAGAAAACAATGAGATGCAATGTAAAAAAAAGTTAACCTCTCCTTTCTGCAAACCTCAAAAAAGATAAGATGGAAAATTATTTTTTCCTGCATTTTCTGTATGTCAGGACTCAAAAATCTTGTAAAATAAAATAAGTATGTATACAGATGTATATTGAATACTAACAGGTAGCTCACCCGAAATAGTTATGTAATGGATATCCAAGTATCTAGATACCCTCCTTGACTGCAGTTTGTAGTGAAAGATTCTTAAAATTCTTATTTAAATAAAATAAGGATTTATTTAATTAGGAAACGTGAACATGAGACACATAACTCTCCCATCATCATTTTTTGCTCATTCCTCAGAACTGCAATTTGGGCACAGAAATGATGCATGACATTTCAAAAAATATGCCAGTTCATGATTTTTGACTCATTTGTCTTTTCTATGGCATGCCTCTAGACTCCTGAAAATGTTGAAGCTGGCAGTAGTTAGCAGACAGTGGCATTGTATTCACACGTATTCAACAGAAAAAGGATCTACCGTTTCCCCTTTACATATCCTTTCATTCACTGTATGCTACAGAGATAAAAACTGTTCAATAATAGCAAATGATAATTTAAAGCAGATCAGAAGCAAGCATGTAACTGAAGCTGTCTATATACCTCTTCTGATTGCACTTTCAAAATGAAATATCACAGATGGACACATTTGCTTCCAGCAGACTTTCTCTGACCTTCAGTGCTGTTTTTGCTAATCCTGTATGAATTCTTTGGTGTTTTTTTCCCAACAGTATTGCCACATAAAACATCTTTTTCTCATTGTCTTGTGTATAACAGAGATTTAATCAAACTAAGTCCATGTGGAGCACCTACTCTCAACTGTAGTTCCAAGTATTCTGGCAATCTGATGACAAAAGATGTGAAGGATACATTTCATGCCCAGAAATAAACATGGTTTGACCATGGAAAATTCAAAAAACATGACCTACTGTCTATTGGCAGCAAATCACAGATCCTACTTTGTAATTTGCATACTTGCACTCCAATTTACAAGAACAAATTAATATAGAGTGCAACAGGAATAATTCAAACCATACTGCATAAAACAGCTTTTCTGCTAGCAAGCCTTTGTATCATTTCTAAAGCTGTACCTTCAACAAATACAAGACATATACTTAGTTTTGAGTCTGTGCATATCTAAATAATGTATTTTTGAAACTTCATCTCAATATTAAAAAAATCAAATTCTTAATGTGTGTGTATTTGCTTCATTTTACATCACTATCTGGATGCAAGAGTAAGGCTTTTCCTTTTGATTGTCTTTATGATGATTTTTCACCAGAAAACTTGCAAGTATTTTCCATGGCTGACATTGAAAGAGCAGTCTAGGAAACAAACAAACAAACAAAAAAAAACTATAGATAACTCAAAAGCAAAATGTAAAGAGTTGTGAAAATGTATCAAAGAATGATTTCAACACAATTTGTATGAGATTGCAGCAATGAATTATCTAGACAAAAATTTCACTTCATCGTTGCAATAAGTGCTTGCCTGAGGTGAAAAAATATATTAATATCAGTAATAATAAATTTTTATCTCACATAGTTTGTGAGTTTTCTGTTGAGCAACTTCCTTGATTTACATTACAATACTGCTATAGATATAAACCACAATTTTTCCTACTCCTCTTGGTTGCTGAGTTTTGTATTGTTTGCTCTTTTTTAAACTTGAAGGAAGTAGCAATCAAAGATATTCCCTGAGCATTTAGGCACATACTCACGTCTAGAGGTTTTCTTAGTGAAACACTGGACAACAGTAATTTTGTTTCCTTGAAATGGGGAGAAATAGTATCCTTACTTTATGTGGAGTGCTTTGAACTACTAAATAGAAGGAGAAATTTGCTCTTGCTGAAAAGAAGATGTATTTGATTCCTGCAAAATTCTGCAGAGTGAATCTGCATGTCCCTTGTTCTGTTTGTAAGCAAGGAAATGAAAATAGAACTGAATGTTAAATGAAAATAGTCACTAGAATAAAGATGCATAGTTCTACCTAATAGTGAAGAGCAATATAACGTCTGCACAGCTAATAGCTAAGAAAGGTATAACAAGAAAAACAGTGATAACAAAAATCCCAAACCTTAAAGGCATGATTAAGTAATTCAAAAGGCAGAATTTAAAACCAATCATAAAGAAATCCTTGACATTTTTGCCACAGTCTACTGGCAATTCAGCTTACTTAAAACATTAGTACTGGGGGCTGCAGAGGTGGGCTCTGTGAGAAGAGTCCAGCAGCTGCCCCATGGCAGATCACAGCTGCTGCCTGTGGGAAGCCCACGTAGATGGATTGGTGCTGGAAGGGTGGCATCCTGTGAGTGGGACCTCACATGGAGCTGCAGCAGAGTGTGACCATGGAGGAACAGCAGAGACAAAGTGGTATGGACTGACCACAGCCTCCATTACTCATTCCCCCACAATGCTCAGGAGGGGGGGGGCGAGGGTTGTAAGGAATAAGAGTGTGGATGGAGGGAAAGTGTTTTTAGTTTGCTTTTAGTTCTCACCACTTCGCTGTCAGTAATTGGCGGTAACTTAAATTAATGTTCCCCAAGCTAAGCCTGTTTTGCCTGTGTCAGTAACTGGTGAGCAATCTCCCTGCCCTTATCTCAACTCATGAGCTGTTCTGTCCTATTTTCTCTCCTTGTCCTGCTGTGGAAGTGAAGTGAGAGAGGTGTGGTGGGCAACAAGCAGCCAGCCAGGCTCAATCCACTGCAGTCATGCTAACTTTAGATTACCACAGAAAAACTCTAACAAAATGTTTGGTCCTTCCAAACTCAGGTCCAAGGAAAAACAAACAAAAAAAATACACACCATATTTCCTTCTCTTCAGCATATCTGATGTTGATTTGAGCCAAGTGAAAAAAGATAATGAAGATTTTTTTTTTTTGAAACGGTGAGCTCAGTTTCACTCCAATCAACTTTGAATATCATTCACACAAATACTTTAAAACAGCTACACAAAGTCATGTTTCTTCACACTTTTTTTCTGTTTGACCCTACCAAATACAAGTCCTAAAAATCACTAAGAATCTGGGGGGAATCCCCCTCACTTTATTACCATTGTGTTAAATGGAACAAGTATGCACTTAATTTCTAAGATTTCAAAGTAATAGCTGTTTAAAACTTTTTTTTTCTCTTTTAGGGAAGTGTATGCTAAAAGTCAAATGGCAGCGATGAAGCCTGCAATATTTTATATTAGACAGAAAGTATTAATTTGCTTAAATGATCCACATGTTTATCATTAATATTTTGTGGGCATTTTTATTAACAACTCTCATGGATATAGAGTTACCAGAGGAAAAAAAAAAAAAAAAAAAAAAAAGAAGTCTGTTTAGGATAGATATACCACTTGTTTAGGCACTATACAAACACAGAAGAAATAATCTGTAATGACAGCACATTCAGTATCATAAAAAAGAATAGGTGAAGAAAACAACATGCCATTTTTGGGGAGAATAAGGGGTCTCCCAGTGTAATAGACAGATACATTACAGGAAGTTTGAAAAACTGAGGGGCTAGAGCAGTAGCCACAACAAACACATGAAGTGGATACAAACAAAAGCATACTGTAGAAAAACTTATTTGATCAAGGAATAACTTCCCAGCTGTTGATGAATATCTCACTACCTGGACTAATGGTACTGTGTCTGAAAAGAAATATAATTAAACATTTAGAAAGAACAGCTTTTTATTTTTATTGGCCATGCTTTGGTCCAGTAATTTTCAACTGGCAAGTAGCATTTTCTAAACAAGCCAAGGACTTTAAGTTACCAGTACAGATAGAGGTTGCAGTTTGTTTGTGTTTTAAACCAAACTTATTTTCATAAAAAATGTATGAAGACATAACAACCATGCAAAGTACACTGGTTTTATGTTTACTTTTTTTTGAAAACAAAAATCTTTATAACACATAACATTTCTGGGGAGATTTTAAACAGGGACATATGATTCATTTGCCTTTTTATGAACTATCAGCAGACTGAAACTCAGGACTGGCTCATCACTCTACTTGGGAGGCATTTTATTATATTTAAAAAGAGATTTTATCCTCTAGTAGTTTTGTCATTAGGATCAAAGGTTCACTGACAGTCTCTTGAAAGAAAGATACACATTATACATAAATTCACTGGGTTTATTTCAATTTTAGTGTATAAAGGAGATTAAATACATATTATATATAAA
>JAPSGF010000116.1:955359-968211 GCA_035772895.1 Perdix hodgsoniae | reverse complement strand
TATAAAATATTAAATATAAATATTAAAATAAAGAATTTGAAACTTGAGAATTTTCAACTTGACCAATGTATCAAGTTATTTCCTCAGTGATATCACATTAAGTTCTTCTAGTTTGCTAGGAAAGAAAATACACTCTTAAAAGTCCAAGACACACTGTGAGATTTCTCTGAAATCAGTAACAATTCATTAAGATAAAAAATATTAAACCTACGAGACTGTGATAACTAACTCTTCTTGCGTCTCATCTAAAATCAAAAGTTCCTCCTCAGCATAGGCTAGAAATAGAAAGATAAGGAAATAATATGAATTTTCATTACATGTCACTGCTGCTTTTCTAGATGAACTAATGATTATAACTGGATATTTGTGTGGCATTGCTTGGCTGTTGTACAATGAACTTACATATACACCACATCGCTCAATACCTGGGTGTATTTGAAAGATATTGTGATCTGGGTATCTTCAATACATTCCACACTAACAAAACAGAGAACTCAGACACTCATGCTGCTGTCAAAACAACATATTCAACAATGAGTCTAATGCAAAAATGTTCTTAGCATGTCAAGTAACATTTCTACCAGATAACATAATGAGAAAAAAACCTACAAGATGAAATACTTTTTTGTGCATGGAAATATATTAGATGAAGCCATTATACATTATGTGGATCCTTTCTTTCATTTTCTCTGAAAACACATTTTAATTCTGCAATTCTGATTTTTGACATATTAAACAAATTCCTTACCACATTTTGGTTGATCTTGTGCCTGAAACAAGTGATGTAGACAACATACGGCCAGTCATCAGGCTCCATCAGCACTCCTGCAGCATGGGCACAGGTCACATGGAAGGAGGCTGGACAGCGTCCATATGAACACTGAATGCAGGCACCAGAGGTTTTCTTAACTCTATGTCTGCAGAAAATACATTTCTGTACAAAATAAAGAGAATATTTACCATACTACCACAATTTCACTGGCATCTGCAAGCATCTCTAGGACTGAAGAATTATTTATGCTTCACTGCTTACATTTTATACCTCATAATGTGTATAGTGAAAGAATATACTTTTATGAACTGCAAGGTAACTTTCTAATATGAGAATCAATATATAGTGTTTTTGTTTCTTTTTATGTAAACACAATCTGTTTGTTTCTACAGCAAGAAAACTGATAAATAGCCTTATAGAAGTTTAATTTCAAATTCCATACACCGCTCTCTGAAATTAACCTACACCTCTTAAGGTAGGTGAACTGAAAAACCTCTATATAATTCTGCACAAAGTAAGAGCAAGATTCAAAACTAAGGAGAGTACTCCCACAGAAAAGCAGGGCTAGGCAGGACTTTCAGATATCATTTAACTTAGCTCCCTACTCTGAATTTGGAATAAGTATATGTATCAATAGACTTTGGAAGACTGCTAATCCAAAATGCTCATGCAATGGTTTCTACCATACCCTCAGATAATATGTTACAATTAGAAACGCTTTATTTATCTCATGCCTTCATATAATTCCACAGCTGAAGGCTGTTCCCATGTCCCTTTTCATTTTTTTCCAGTCTGGTTTTTACTGGTTGTGTATTTTAATATGCAGATAATTATGTAGGCCATAATTCTCCACTTCATTTATAAAAACATTATGTCAAAAACCTTACTAGTGCCAAGACATACCACATTTATTCCTTCTCCCAGAATGGAGGCTACATCAAAATACTGTCATTATTGCTGCGATTCAGATTTCTTACTGGCTCTGCCTCAAGCTTTTTGTTAGTAAGCCACACATGTAACAAATGAAGGGCTGCATGCAAGGTAAAGTAAATTTCAGAAAATAGCCCACCATGCTATTGAAAAAGAAAAGCCAGTTTCTTGCCACCAGAAGATACTAACACTCTAAATCAAATAATTACTTTACTAACATCTGTGGGTAACTGTTACACTGCATATGTGAATTACCTTCCGACAACTCTCATCATGGCTAACAAAGCAATGTTAGCAATTAAGGATCGTAAAATTGGCCCAGTTGTTATAGACTACAGTAAAAAAACTCTACTTGATACAGAAATAGTGGATTTAATAATTTGAAAGCACACTGTTAGTGTAGGGATTCCTTCCATGTGTTCTGTATTTGTTAGACACTGATTTTGTCTGCCTAGTCTGGGAATAGGATTAAAAATAATTTTGATTTATTTTCTACTGTATAATTTATAATTTAAAGCATTTCATATTAACCTACACCAAATTCTTCTTTCCAAGTTACTAGATAGAGTCATAGAGTCATCATTTTGTTTTATTGGTTATCAATTTCTATATTCTTAAGAAATCTGTAGAAGTTTTACTGCATGAGTTAGCACTTCTTTATTTCAATGGCTTCTGGCACTCAGTGATTGATATTACGATTTCTGTAAGCTCTAGACCTGTCAAGTTCATCAGTCATGCAACGTTCTAGTTCATGCATCACTCTGAACTCTCAGTACTTTCAAATTCTGCCCTTACAGTCAACCCCTGAAAGCCAAGAGCCTGAATGGCTCTGCAAAGCAGAAACAAGAAAAGTATCTGATATCTACTTAAAAGTTTTGTCCATTGTTCATTGAATGGTCCTGATTAGCATGGTATAACAGCATTAGGTCCGAAAACTAGTAAGATGACTTCACCATCCACGTAAATATTCCAAGGCCTAGCTGAATATGCTGATAAAACATAGTGTTTTTATTCATGTGCATGAAGACATTTTCAGATACATGAAGCAACTATTTCCTGAAGGAGCCTAAGGAAATTTTTGTAGGTACATATTAAGAACTCAGTAAATTGGAATTCCAGAATGAAAACAGAACTGAAATCTATCATACTTTAATATCCAGACACTGAGATCATAAAAATAAATAGCTCATTTTACTTTTTTACACAAGTTCACAAGTCAGCTTAACCACAATAAGAATGAAAGAGTGAAGTAAGAAATTAATTAAAGAAACTAATTTTTTCTTAATTTTATCTACAAAAATGGCTACATGTTTTGACTGGAAAAAGAAATGCAGATCAAACAAAATACAGAGAATGAGGAAACGATAATAAACCAGCAAATGAGCAGTAACTTAGGGAAGTATGTTATTGCAGGAAGTGACAGACTTCTTAATTGCTGGCTGCACTTGTGTAAGGGACCAAATACACAAATGTTATGATGCAGCTGAAAGTTTGTTCTGCATGGAAGAAAAATTCTGGATGTCTTCTTTCAGGAAGTACAAGAACAATTAAGTTTGATAAATAGTGAACCATTTCTCATTATTTTTAGATGCTCTGTCCATCGTACAGCAGTGAAAGTAATGATGTGGATGTGCATTAGCTTTACAATGTGTATCCAGCGTACACATGAATTTAGAAAAGTATACACATGCAAATAAAAGGCATGTGTACCAGCAATTTCACAGCTTGCATAACTGTATCAGGCAATGTTTCCCCACTCAAAGTTATAAAATAAAGCTTCTTCATCTTTCAGAATGAGTCAGTTAATCTACAGTATGCAATTAATTTAAAAAAAAAAAAAAAAAAAGACTTTTGGAAACAGCTGAGCTACATACCAAACTCTATGTATTAGCTGTCATGTCTGACCATACTGGCATATCTTTCCCTCTGTAGCTTCTAAATGAGAATGTATTTCTTACTCTCTCACTTGGGGCTTGACTGCATATGAATTCAAACAGACATTTTCATCTTTTGTTGCCATGCTGACATATTTTTATATTTGGTATAGTCTATCATGACCAAAGAAAGTGATACAAATGCTTTGCTCTGCTTTGTTTAAAAAACATAATCAAGAAAAAAGAAGAGATACGATGCGACCACTGGAAAAGACATCAAAATTCTGAGATTCAACAAATTCAACAGTTGTAAAGAAGGATTCATCCCTCATTCTCTGCCCTTGTCTGAAGTCTGATGTTTCTAAGTTTTGAAGTATTACTTAGAATGGAACTGATCTTTAATCAATCTTGCTGAAGATAGAATCTTAATACTTTTCTGTCTGAGTTAATCTTGTATTTAGATACATAAGCTTCCTATTTGTGAAAATGAAAGGTTTGACATGTACACATTTGCTAAAATAAACTTCTGTTGAACATATCCAACTGATAGTTCTCCACTAGCCTAAAACTACAGCGAGTCCCTACCAGATCAAGTAAATTCAACATTCTAGATAGCTAAGAAGAATGTAATTTTGAGTTAATGCTTCCTAGATATTACTGAAAAGCAGAGACAGTGAGGGAAGTGGCTCAAGACCAATCTTAATCAGAGATCCAGATGCAAAATGAATTGGGGAATAAATGTTTTTTTATATATAACTGGAGATTAAGAATATAGGACAGAACAATGCACTGCAATTTTCTAGATGGTGAAATGACCTCTTTTTGCTCCCAAAGTGAAAAATATTCAGTCATAAATGGATTTCATAATCATGGAACAGCTCTTTAATATTAACAGGCTGCAAATATATAAACAGAATGGATTTTAAAGAACTCATTCTGAGAAAAGTGGATGACAGTATTTTGCTGAAGACAGACTGCTGATAGCTTTCATAATGATTTTTATGCATTCTTACATAAACAATCTGATATTACTTCTCTTGAATAGAGTAACATTTACCAAAAAAAATCTATATATATCCAGTCCCTAACAGGATCATGAATTAAGCACAGTAACACTGCTTTCTGAAGCAAGGATTTATGAAAGTAAGTACAATCTGATGGTTGTGGCAAAAGGGTGGGGCTGGATTTTAGGAAACAATCTGGAGTGCTGATTTTTATGTGAAGTATTTCTATATCTTCACAAGAAGTATGATTTATGTAAGGAAGCTCTATGATTCTATGATCAGCGAGCAAGTTTTCTTCACAACCATCTTTCAGAATACAAAGTCAGCACTTAGTTTTGGCTGAGAGCATAGTGTTTTTCTGTGGAAATACAATCAATGATTTTTCCTATTTATCTTTCCTTTTATTCCTGATAAATCTAAACAACACTGAATAATACAGCTATGAATCTGACAGAGTTCAGAATCAGAATCTCTAAAGATAAACAGTTTTTCGGATCATTCATCATCTACTCCACTTCTTTGTTCAACACTTTCACAATTACACTGCACCAAGGAATTTGGTAGACAAAGAGTCAAGAGACTATTTTGCATTCTTCTGGATGCAAACTTCAAACATAAAAAACAGCATCTTATGGGAAAGAATAAAACAATGACTGAAGGAAATGGTTTGTAATTTCCTACTGCTCAGCATGCCTAAAGTGTGGGATATTCCAAAATAATGATAAACAATATCTAAATACAGGTGAAACCATTTTACTTATACTTTCCAGGAGAAAAGTAAACATGACATCATGTAGCAGCAATAAGAATCAATTATTTTCTAATACCTTTGAAATAATGTGCTTTTAGAACCACTAGTTGCTAGTCATGGCTTTGAAATTATGTTGTTTAGTTTTGAATGAAGCAGAAAAAGATCATGAAATTACAGCAAATATACATACTGCTTTAATATAAAGTGTTAACAGCCAGTAAGGGATAAGGTCCGTGTTATCTTCATAACTAGTAAAAGATAAACTTTTGAGGCAAAAAGGAAGAAATAAAAGACCCTGTTAGAACTCGAACTGTTGTCCACGTAGCACTGCTCACCACAATAGCCATGAGTATGCTATATTTAATATTTATGGAAGTAATTCATTTGTATTTATTTCCAGGATGCTATTTCAGCATTAAGATCTCTCCAAAAAGGCAACTCCTCCTCAGGCTGAACAGACTGTTTCTTCAGCCTCTCCTTGTATGTCCTGTGCTCTAGCCTGGGCCATCTCAGTGAACTACCACTGGACTTACTCCAGAACGTTAGTATCTTTCTTGTAATGTGCAGCCATCAAACAGAAGGAAAGAGTGGACCAACCCCTGGAGCCTGCCGGCCCAGGATGGCATTGAGTCATCTCTGCTGCAAAGATATCTATTTTCAACATCTCATCCACCATGATCCACAAGCTTTTTTCTGCAAAGGTGGTTCCAGCTTTCCTCATGCAGGATCACTATCATTAAGATAAATTCTAGTGACAGACTTTGTATTAGTCAGGCTTGGAAAGAGACAGAGAGTGACTACCCAAAGTAGAGTTATAGAAGACACGTAGAACTTGCTAGCTCAGAATATTCTTGAACAGTCAATGAGTAAATTATTTTAAGAAATTGCATGGCCATTTCAGGCTCCACCTCTTCATGAATTGTCATTTAATGCAAAGTACTGTGCTAAAAAGTGGTATCATTATTTACAGACAGTGCACAAGAGATCACTGTCTCTGCATGGTTTATTTTATAGTGCTTCATGTGAATACATATGAACACACATAGAGAATTTAACATTTTAATAAGAGAGCAGTTAAAATTAGAACACTGTGATGTGGCACTGAAAGGATTATATTCTTAGCAATATCCTGCAAGCGATTTACTGAAATGAAAAAAAGAAAGTCATTATCAAAATAAAGGTACTACTATCCCTTATATAATGGATTCTCCATCTCTTTAGGATAGCTAGTCTACATGCTGATGTCAATAAACTAAAAGGATACACTCTTTGTTTAGAATAAACCAAAATAAACTAAAAAAGCAGTTCTGTAGAATTGAAGACATGTATGTTCAAATGTTCAGAAATGAGAATCTTGTCAAGCTCAAACAGAAACCTCTAATGACAATAGAAGTACACATATCAAAGTTTCATCTACCTACTAGCATGACAGTAACATGCTGTCTTGTGTCTTAAAAGATTAGAAAATGGGAATGGACTTCAGCATGTGTCCTCTGGGCAAGAAGGGGTCATGGCCAATTATGTAGGTGAATGCACTTTGCCTCTAGGAAGGAAAATATTATGCTTGTGAAGCTCACTGAATGAGGACACAGCTGCTTGTCAAGTTATTCTCCGTTAAGGAAAAGCTATTGTAGACAAAATATGCTATTAGAAAAGAGGCATAAGTACAGCAGTTTTGTGAGGTTATGCCACTGGGTAGGAAACACCTGGCACCCCTACAGTAACTTGAGTAAGTGAGCAATGCTATTTCCATACAAAGCAAACAAACAAACAAAAACAAAACAAAACAACAACAAACAGAGGAGAAAGGACTACTCCAGGGTGGAGTAGCTGTGGATTTTTGAGTTGTTTGCTTTTCAATTTTGAGAACAGTTCACGGCACAGAAATTTAAACATGCATCACAGTCTCAGAGGAAGGTGTATTTTTTTCAGTTCTGAAAACCTTGGGGGACTGCTCAGCTTATGAAGAAAAGATTATTCATTAAGCCTTTAGCCAAAAGCCAGTCTATTTTTCAGCAAAACTGAAGTTAACATTATACCTCACTGGTAAATAGTATCATCTGTGAACAGCCAAAATGATAAGGCAGTAGAAAATAGTTACAATATTCCTATAAGACAAACTAAAATGTATTATGTATAAGAAGTTTTTTAAAAAATTCCACAATCTAAAATGAATCAGCTTGTAGTATCTCAGAATACTCATTTCTGTGTCTCCCTCATTTCTAGCTCATGCATTAACATCACTTAATAAATATTTAGACTTTTTTGACCCCACTGCGAACAGGATGAGCAACATCTTGAATTTTTCAGTCTTTACAAAAATTTGCCAAACAAAAACTCTCTCTTAAAACTAAACATATTAACTATTCATATAATTGATGGTTAAAACAGTCTCAGCAAAAATGCAGAAGCAAAAATTGAAATTGTGTTCTAAACATGCTATTTTTTCCCCATCTCTTGTTTTCTCCCATTGTTTTTCCATAGCAGATATAAAACAAAAGAACAATATGATGATTTTAACTTAGTCAGGTAGACAAATGACCTTCTGCGTCAAAAAATCTCATCAAGTATCATCTTTCTTGCATAAACTCCGAAGTATGTGGATGTCAGCACAGTCCAGGAGTTCCAAGTTTGCCATGGAAACAACATTCTTATTTCAAAATAATACAACTGCTCGATGTGGACTATTGGCATGAAAGCTTCCAATCCATGCTCATTGACAGCTTGTGGAGTGGACAGATGAGGCATGGAAAATATTTTAAATTAGTTCATTTATCTTGCTGAGACGTGGGAAGAGACTGAGATTTTTTCATGCTTATAGGAAAAAAGGAGCAAAGAAATAGAGAAAGTAAAGGGGGAAAAGGAGAGAGTAGAAGGCACACACAAAAAAAAGTGGAGTGGAAAGAAAGAAAGGAAAAAATGTACATAGAATGAAAACAGGAAGAGGGATAAAGAGGAAAGAAGCAAATAGAGGAAAAGTAAAGCGAGGAAAGGTGAAATAAACTGTTACAATAAATTAATCTAAATTTCACACATAGTGCATTGTTTTAATTAGGAAACATCCCTTTTTCATGGAGGCTCTTAAGAAAGAAAAAGGTTAATGTTCGCTAAACTAACATTTATTTTAAATGTTTTTGCTCTTAGCTTCACAGCTTTCAGAAAGTAAGACTTTTTTCTTTTTTCTTTTTTAATTTACTGCATTAAATGCACACAAATTTAAACTCTTTTGTCTAAGGACTCTGATTACAGGTATTTTTCATATGTGAAGCATAATTTCCATCAGAAGTCTCATCAATTACATTACTGGCATCCAAGATGAACAATACAATGGATCAAATACACAGTTATTGTAGGGTTTCGTCTTTGCTATAGATGTTACTGCAGCTCAAGACAAAGCAAGGAAGATGTCTGAAAGACAGATTAATGTCCTGAAAGTCAGAACATTAATTTTGTTCCTGTATTTCTCTATGGTTCTAATAATATGATTTTGACAAACTTACGTAGTGATAGGTATCTTTCACTTTCACAATAATCTGCTGTGAGCTTAGATCACTCTGTAATTCTGTCTAAAAGGACTGTTCAGTACTGAAAAAAAACACCACATGTGGACCTAACATGTCTTACATGTAACATCAAATTTGCAGAAGTTCATACTGGCAACTTTAACTATGGCATGAACAGACATTTACACATGAACATAGGATGGAATGGAAAGCTTTTACATTAGAATCATGAGCTAGCATTACAATGGTCTGATTACTACGGTTTCAGCTCCAATTTGAAGTAGAAGCTTAGAATCTTGTTTGCTTACTGCAATATAAAATATGTTCTAAAAGCACATAGAAAACTGAATAAATGCAGTTCAAACATAATCTGAATAATGATAGAGTCATAGAATCACCAAGGTTGGAAAAGATCTCTAAGATCATTGAGTCCAACCATTCATCTGCCACAAATATTTCCCCAATAAACTATGTTCCTCAGTACAACATGTAAATGTTCCTTGAATATCTCCAGGGACAGTGACTCAACCACCTCCCTGGGCAGGCCATTCCAGTGCCTGATCACTCTGTCATAAAAGTTTTTCCTAATATCCAACCTGATTATAGTATACAATCATCCTAATAATGTCTTAGTTACTTGCAACAGACCAACACAACATAGATGATACAACACTCAACCCTCACCAAAAAGGCCAAGAAGCAAACTACCTCACATACAACGCATACAAGAGCTGTATCATATGTAATGCTTCCTATTTTATTATCTTGGTCCATCCAGAGGCGAATGTTGGTGCTTTGGCGTTGTGAGACAGACAGCAGCAGAGGGGCAATCTGAAAAATGGTTTCTGACATGAATGTATGGAGCAAAGATGTTTCACTGAATTCCTCCATGCAGAACAAATAGCACCCACTGACATTCATCGCTGTTTACTGAGTGATTCTGGAGATCAAACAATGGATATGTGCACAATGTGGCAACGTTGATGCATTTCAGCATTGGAAACAGCAATAGTGGGTCACTTGTGCTGGTGCAGATTTTTAGGAGTGCAAGCATGCAGGCTCTTGTTCATTGATGGTGAAAATGCACATCTAATGGTGGGGACTGTGTTGAAAAATAGTGTTTTGTAGCTGAGAATTTGCTCTATCATACAGTATTACCAAACTCTTTGTTGTCATTTCCATGGAAATAAATAGGAGGCCTTACTTTCAGAACAAGCTACATATATTTCATACAGCTATTTTCAATATTTAACTCAGATTTTTATAAATAACAAAATGTATACATTTACTTTTTACATTTTTAATTTATTCAATATCTTATTTATCCATATTTTCAGGGACAATGATTAGGACTACAAAGGGTTGGATTTTCTGGATTTTGCCTTGACATTTCTTATTTTCTAGTCTCCCACACTGGGAACCATTTCACATCCTGGTGGACATGTAATTGATTTGTTTAGTGTTACTATTTAGCAATGACTGCTACAAAGGGTCAAGAAGTACTCTCTCCCACTGCAGCACTTAAGACTAGAGAAAATAATTTACCCAAAGAAAAAGCAAAGAAGTCCATTTCTCTTGGTCAGAGTGTGGACTTCTATTTATTCTAAGGGAGTTCATTACAGATAATTTTCAGTAGAGAATGTTTACCATTTGGTTGTATACTGCTTTTGGTTTGTTTTTGTGTTGTTTTTTTGTTTTTTTGTTTGTTTGTTTGTTTGTTTGTTTTGTTTTCCCAGAAAGTACCATTTGTCACTGTGAAAGCAATTCATTAAATTGCAAAGCCTTGATTATGGGTCTCATTCCTGTATCACAGCTATGCAAGATTCTTTTCTACTCTTCTTCATTTGCAGACTTTTTTTTTTTTTTTTTTTTTTTTTTATGTGGAACTTATTCACTGGAAGTAAACTGTTAAGTGACACTTCAAAAATTTTCCTACCAAAAGCCGTAGCAGGAACAAAAGTACAAAGGTCCAATAGTTACAAGTTACAGGGAAACCTGGCTGGACAGCCAGGCCCAGAAAGTGATAATGAATGCAGTTACATACAGCTCATGAATGGTTACAAGTGGTGCGTCTCAGGATTTAGCACTGGAGCTGGCCCTGAAGCTGGCCCTTTCTAATGTCTCTGTTAATTATCTGTATGCAGGGATTGAGCACTCTCAGTCAGTCTTTGAATGACACCAAGTGTTGATCTGCTCGGGGACAGGAAAGCCCTACAGAGAAATATGGATAAGCTGGATTGATGGGCTGAGGCCAATTGATGAACAAGACCATGTGCCAGGTCCTGCACTTTGGCCACAACAATGCCATGCAATGCCACAGGCTTGAGGAAGGGTGACTGGAAAGCTGTGTGGCAAAAACACTGTCAGCTGACAATCAGCTGAACGTGAGCCACCAAGTTTGCTCAGGCAGTCAAGAAAGTTGACAGCATTCTTGCTTGTGTCAGAAATAGTGTAGCCAGAAAGACAAATGTCTATCCCTCTGTTCTCAGCTCTGATGAGGCTGCACCTTGAGTACCATGTACAGTTAATAGCCTCAGTACAAGAAAACATCAAGGCCCTGTACATGTTCAGAGAATGGCAATGCAGCTGGTGAAGGGTCTGGAGCACAAGTCTTATGAAGAGCAGCTGAGGGAACTAGGATTGTTTAGTCTGGAAAAAAGAAGGCCCAGGAGAGACCTTATCACTCTCCACAACTGCCTGAAAGGGGGTTGTAGCAATATGGGGGGTTCATGGCCTAACACTGTGCCAGGAGTGATTCAAATTAGATACCATGCAAAAATTCCCTCTCTGAAAATGGTAATACAACAGTCTGCCCAGGGAAGTGGTAAATCACTGTCCCTGGCGATATTCAAGAAATGGGTAGAGAGAGCATTTAAGGACATGGTTTAGTGAGCATGGTGGTGACAGGTCTGTGATTGGACTTGATAATCTTAGTGGTCTCTTCCAACCTTAATGATTCTATGTTTCTATGATAATAACACTAGCATACAGTTTGACTTTTTATACCAATTTTCAAAACTTGACTTCTGGAAGACATTCTTTCTCCTCACACAGTGCATTCAACTCTTGCATTAATGGACCATTAAAGGATGCTTCATTGTTCCTTAATGGCATAATATATATACCAGAAGTCTGGTCAAGGAAAGAATTACATCTCTCAACCTGAGAACATCATACAAAAGGCTATTGCTAATAATTTCAGAAATAAATAAAACAAAAATTTAATAATATAGCCCTGCCAACTATTCAGTGAATTTTTGAAGATTTGTCTTTCATCAAAGAGGTGTTTTAAAAATTGTCCAGAATTAAATCTTTTCTTAAAAAAAAATCTAATCTGAACTTTGAACATTGACTTGAACATGTCATTCATATGCCTAAGCATCTGAGAAATTACTATCATGGAATAAGTATAACATCTTAAAGCAAAAACTAATATTTGCTCTAGCTCCTGAATATCATTTTTAATAAACCAGTGGTTCTATATTTGATTTCTAAAAAATTCTCAATACTAATGTAATTAGTGAGGCAGCAAACAAAATATTCCTTTACCCAATACATTATCTGTTTACTTTATATAGTAAAGGGCCTCGGTACAAAAAAAGCATTACGTAGAACATGTGAATACCTGAAGTATCATAGTACAGCCTAGCTAATAAAGTGATTATGAAGGCACTTGCATAACTATTTAGAATACTAAACTTCGGTGATTTCTGCCTGACAGGGGCACAAACGATACAAATATTCCCACACAGTACCCATGGCTCAGAATCACTGTGACAAAATCGTGTTCCCTTCTGAGAGTTCTCCGTAGCCTGAGATCAGAAATAATTATATGCATCTGTATTCCAGAAAAAAAAATAAAAACAGAAGGGAAGAGGGGAGAGGGGAGGGGGAGGGGGAAGGGGAGGGGGGAGGGAAAGGGAAAGGAAAAAGGAAAAAAAAACAGGAAAAAAATAAAAAAAGGGAAAAGGAAGGGAAGGGAAGGGAAGGGAAGGGAAGGGAAGGGAAGGGAAGGGAA
>JAPSGF010000116.1:913213-950359 GCA_035772895.1 Perdix hodgsoniae | reverse complement strand
AAGGAAAGGAAAGGAAAGGAAAGGAAAAGGAAAGGAAAGGAAAGGAACAACACTGGAAGGAAACATTTTAAAGCAGCTCTTCTAACTCTGCAAATTAGTCAAGTCTGTAGATT
Organism: Perdix hodgsoniae; assembly: GCA_035772895.1. NCBI lineage: Eukaryota > Metazoa > Chordata > Aves > Galliformes > Phasianidae > Perdix > Perdix hodgsoniae. Next base: position 950,246 of record JAPSGF010000116.1, on the reverse strand, counting down.
ACATAACTGTCATTTCCTCATTCCACACAAATGAGGCAGTAATAAATGTCCAGAAACATGGCTCACCTTTCATCTTTAACCTCACTTCAAACAAACTTTTCAGCTGTGAGGAGGCTACATCAGGAAATGACACATGAAAGTCATTCCTGTTCATTGGCTAACTTTTTACAGAACTATTTGTAACAGAACAGAAGACAAAAGAAGAGCACAGAATCTTTTTTATATTTACAATTCAAAGTGTATGTTCTCCTGCTTTCACTGTTATGTTCAAATACTCATTTTTGTTTCATTCATTTTATTTCATTATTTTACATTTTATTTTATTTTATTTTTAATTTGTGGTTAGCAAGCAGTTTCTAAGGTTGTGCAGAGAAACCGTTACTGGAAGATCACATTAAGCTTCCAGATACATACATTTGTCATTGAGACAAATGGCTAAGGCAAAAAACAATGCAGAACGAAAAGGAAAACTCTGCTCTCCCATAATGTTAAGTTTTTAAAACTGTATGCTTTTACATTCATTCTTTAAAATAGTACTAGTAATCCTATTTTCCTTCTACACAATTTTGCCCTGGAGGTATTGGATCTAAAGCACTGTGTGATCTAGAGCTGAAAATGAATGACAACCAAGTAGTGACAGTTCTAGCTATCAGCAATCAGGCAAACATTTGGTTTGAACAAAATTACTTCAGTGAAATTTTTAGTGAAGTGATAAAGGGTGCATTATGGGATCATGCTAATGCCCTACACAAAAACAGCTGAGACTTCTGGGACAGTTAATATAGGATGGAAATATCTACTGCTATTTCTGCCACTGCATTTCTACTGCCAGAAGACGTGACTGACTGAACTATTCCACGAGAATTCTTTGAGAGTGGGCTGCATCACTTTGATTAACTCTTGCACTGGAAATGGACAAAAGAAATGGGTGCTTTCTCATGTGCTCACATCATAATGTCTCATCTGCGGTAAGTGAAGTGAACAGCAATGTTCAATTACACACAGTTGTTGAAAAGATGGATTTATTTTATATTTGCCAACTTTTTTATTATTATTATTATTTTTAGGCCACCTTTGCTGTACAGATTGTTAATTGCCATTGTTTTTAATTTAAAACTATCCTATAAGCACATGGTTTAGCTTAACTTAATATCTTATGCAAGTAACAATGATTTACAATCAAACACTTCACACAATAGACTGATGAAGTTAACAAAGTGGTTTGCAAATGAGTTCCAGAGACTCATTAACATGTTTCATTTTGTTTAACATGCTTCTAAAAGGACACATTTAAGGTCACAGTGCTTGATGTGAGCATTTTCAGAGATGTTCCCTGGTTAATTTTTATCTCTAATGTACTGTTTTCATTAGCTGAGGTCATCTAAACCTGAATCTTTTTCATTCTGTCTATGAGTTCCGGCCTAATATCTTTTAACCTTAACAGGATCTTTGCTATCATTGAAGATTCCTCTTTTGACCATTACTTTTCCATCAGCTATCAACAGCAATATAAGGAAAACTAGTAATACTTTTCTTCCAACTTAATGACCTCCATAATTTGACAAACACAAAATCTTCTCAGTTGCGGACTATAGGAAAAGAACAAAGTAAAGCATTTCTAGGAACATTTTAATTAAAAATATCGTGATCATAGTTTCAAATAAGCAACACAGTCCTATCATTTATTAGTGTAAAATATGGCTTTGTGCAGACAGCTTTTATCTACCATTTACGTAAAAGTTTGAGCAACTTTTTTGCCTTAGATGCATTTTTCCTAACTGAATTTCTAATATTCCCTTCAAATATACTTACTGAAGCCCCAAAGAGAAGCTAGGAGGCATAATATGATGCATAAAAGCTTAAATTATTGAAGCTGTTTACTCACGGACTAAAGCCAAGGCTACTAAAGTAGTTGTAAATATCCAATCAAATATTATCATTTAAACATGCAAATCCTATGGCAACCAGAGGCAAACAATAAATTCTTCTACCAAAAAAGTATAAGAAACAGTCATTATTTAAAAAAGAAGCAGTGGTGTGAAAGGAATGTTTTCTTTGTACTTGTTCAGTACAATTTAATAAAGTCCTTCCTCAATGTTAGGGTAATTTCTATGCATTTCTACGCAACTGAGTTCCTAAGTCTAATAGTCCTCCCATGCTGTGTGGATTTTGCATTATTAATGATCAGTGGACAGTGAATAGAGCTGCAAAAGGTGTAATCAAGAGATTATTGTGGCTCCTATTAGTGAAAAAAAAAGCCACAGAATGTATTTAAGTGTTCTCACTAATGCCATTTAAACTTAAATAGCTTAGAAATTTTGGGTTTAGAATAGGCACGGTTCATTGCATACTGGCTGGGCATTGTATTTGTTCATGGCAGTATTCTGGAGACAAATCATGCTTTTCTATGATTAGATACAATTTCCCCATATAAATTTTCACTGATTTCTCAATTCAAGAATCGTGGGTTAAAAAAAAAAAAAACCAACAACAAACCACCACCACCAACAACAAAAAAACCTAAGAAGCTGCAAATAAATCCAGTACAACAGTGTATCATTTTAAAAGCAGAAATCAACAAAGAAGGCTTCCTCACTGGGAAAAAACAACTACAAAAAACAAACGATGACAACAACAACAACAACAAAAAATCAAGTAATAAACAGTACCAATTTTAAATAAATTTGGGGATGATTATCCTCTCATTTCTCAAAGCTCCATGAGGAAGAAAATGCACTGAATTACATACCGTTCAGTTTCCACTAAATATAAAGAAATACTTCATATTTAGTTTGGATTCACACACGTTTACTGCAGTGGAATTAGAGTAGTCTCTTCCCATTCCTCCAATATAGTTCCATATGTAATAATTCCACATTTTCTGCAACTCCAAGGCAGGACCCCACCTGCCCATCTTGAACCTAGTGAACCAATATATCTGCTAAAATGTATAAAACTGTTTCATGCCACAGTGAATTTTTATCAAGCCTTCTTTGTGTGTCAAAACCAAATGGTTTGACCAGAATATTGAAAGGAAGTGCTATTTTTGATTTAGCCAAACGATTTCAAGTAACTCTATATACACATTTCATAGTCATTTCTTTTCAAAATACAAAACTACGGTCAACCTTTGAATAATGAAATGTTCCTAAAAAATATCAGAATCAAATACAGACTGAAAATGTAACAAAGGATAAAAACCATCTTCCACATGGTAAACCATTCAGTTTTTTTATTTACATAAAATCAGCATATTTTCTATTCAAGAGCAACTGATTGATTTTATTGATTGATAGTTTACTCAAAAAATGCCATATCATTGAACTGATATAACTATATTTTAAAAGGATAATCTGTTTCTAAAAAAACGTACACGTCAACTCACTCTATACATTGCTTCCCCAATGATTTAGCATACGGGCATTGACAGAATATGTTGTAAGCACCCTTATTAGTCCACACGTATATGTGTTCTTTCCAATACAAGCAAATTACACATCCAGTCTGGCACCAGGCAAGCAGCTGCATAGTACACTTGGACATGGGAGTTTAGAAGAATGTATTTTCAGGCTTATAAAAAATCTGTGTCAATTTAAGGCTCCTTTGATTTATGGAAGCTTTAACACATTTTTTTTCTTAGTAATCATATTTACTTTTATAAGAAAAAAAAAAAAAAAAGGCTTTTGATCTTGCCAAAGATTTAAAAAATCAGACTTTCAGATATCCAAGTAAGAAACTTCTGGCACTAACAGATGAGTGAAGAGGTAAGATCTGCCATGTTTTATCTTGGCACAACCTATTTTTTGATAAGCCTTTCTGTAGCATGCACTAGTGGAATAAAGATTTAGAAAATAATAGCTTCTGATTCAAGGCGGCCATGCACCTTTTTACATATTCAGGAAGAGACAAAAAAGCAAAATACACAAGTTACAAGAAGAAATGAAGTCTGTGTTAGGTTGTACTGAGCCTATTCAACTGCATCATACATGAAGTTGCTGTGAGTTGAGCTGTAGATCTTCAGGACATATCTACTAGGGACACTTCATGTACTACCACTGTTTTAAAATAATTGTTCTATCTATATTGTATGTAGGAGTATATCAAGACTGTTAGTTATTGAATACAAGATTCTGTTGTTCTTTAACCCAGAAATTAAGATAATTCACCTCCACAGCCCATTTAAAAGGGTATTCAGTAAACACAGTGTGTTTTTGTGAAAAACATAACATGCTCATTTTTCCAGCTAAAGTAATTAACCACTAAAGCAACTGTGAGTAGTAATCTAGAAAACCTTTAACAATAGCTTTTAAAAGATAAAACTTAGCATTCAGTGGTAAACAAAGACTCCACTCACGTACCTACCAGATACACATTCATATAGGTATAATGAACTGTGTCAATAGAAGTCAATAGAAGGGTGAGTGCTGGAAAAGAAAGGGCTTTATATATTTATTTATTTATTTATTTATTTTCCCCAGGTCTGCTCAGGTGAGCTATCCATTAGGAGAAAACACCTAATTACTCCCAACAGTTGAGCTAGCATAGAATTTAGGTTGGTCAAGTAAACGGGAAAGAAAAGACACAAGAACCTAGCTGCTACAATAGAGGGAGATTCAATTGTTTGTAGACAAGCTAGCTCTATTTTAAGATGCCTTCTGCAGATTGAAAGTAATTTCCTAGCTTTTCAACAAAGTTAGGGTTCAATCCTCTGCTTCTGTTGTTGCTGTTTTTACTAAAATTATTATCTTTATTCTTAGTATATCACACACCCCAGGAAAGGAGATTTGCTTTCAATAATCCATCTCCATACTGCTGCAGAAAAATCTACATAAAACTCAAGGAGAAGTATCTGAGAATGTGGCAGCTAGACCCTACTAATAAATAATGCCAACATCTAAGCGTTAGTATATAGACTACTATAGTTGGTTTATTGGCCTGAGACCAAATGAATTTAACATGCATTCCCCTCTCAGGAATAGATGCTGCTGTTTCTGACACTTTTTTTCAAATTAGATCTAAGACATTCTTATTGCAGTCATCCTTGGTAGAATATAGGTCTTAATTCCCACCTTAAAACAAACTATTTCAGTAGGATTGAATTTTCTTCCTGCTTTCATACTGACTCCTCTCTCTTTCCCCCCTCAAAAGATGAAAGAGAATATTTACTTACTGCAAGGTATAATTTGGAAGAGGTATCACCTATTACACAATTTAAGATTCTATACTGATGTAACAGATACCTAATCAAATGCAACTTATTCCTCTGTTTGAATGCACTTCAATTTAAGAAGCAGTGTCATTCAAAACTAGTTCTTCAATAGCTTACATCTACATTCTTGACCTGAAATGTGAATTTGAAGAAAGCGGAGTTATACCATCAACTTGGGTTAACTTTTCATGTTTGGATGTCCAGGTATGAGCAAAGCCATTCCTAAGAATCTGTACAATAGGTTAAATCACAAAATTATTCTGCCTTAGCATTATCAGATGTATGAAAAATATACAGACATCCAGTTCTCAGAGAAATCCAGAGATATTACCTCACAATACTTTCCAAACAATATTTTAATTACAGTCTAAAATCATGTTAATACCCTTATAGGACATGAAACCCATGTAGCTTAAAAGATATCAGAAGATTTATTAAACGAGGAAATTTTTATTATTAATAATTCTGACTTCATGCTTAAGTACCTAATTAATGCACTGTAACAGAACTTAAAAAGAGAGCTTTATTTTCCAAAACATAGTGATACTGAATAAAAGCAAAAAATTATCAGTACTTATAAACTCTTTCTAAAGACTGCTGTTTTTGAAAAAACAGTTGGAAAAAATCAATCCAGCTTTTTGTTTTCTTACAGCAACTATGAAATGCAAGAGCTCCTTAATATAAAGGACGCATTTTACTATTTATAGATTTGGAAGAAAGCTGAATGGCGACAGTTAGGAACAGGGTAAAAAAGATTCACTGGGTGTGTGAATACAATATGAACCACATATATAGAGGTTCATGAACCTCTGAGGAACTAAATGCTACTGCTTCAAAGACAGGATTTCTACAAAGTTTGGATTAGTGCATCTGTACCATTTGTATAAAGGAAATAGAAACCAAGAGTTTGAAACAAGAAAAGATATGAGACTGAGCAAGTAGAATAAATTCGCTACAGGGTGAAGAGAAGACAACAACCAATAAACAAACAGAACAGATAGAAAAAAAAGCAAGAAAATTAAAATGTTCTATGGATAAAGCAGAGAAGGTATCCAAACTAACACTTCTGAACAAGACTTTTGAAGAAATACTACAATTAAGTAACGGAGAGATTCAATACAGATTTGTCTTTAGATCTTTACAGAAAAAGGCTTCATTATCAGATGGCATCTAAGCATGACTATTATGCAATATATTCAGGAATTGACTAATATTTTGTACTCTCCATGATCCTGCTCCAGGTGTCTGCATTGCGGTACACAGGACATTATAACCTGGTTCCGCAAGACTTGTCTGGCTCCAGAGCATGAAGTCTCCTACTCCCCTTGTGTCACTTTGGCTGTAGTCCTTGTTTCTATTGTAATGCCAAAAGTAAAAGAAATCCATAGAACTTTAAATGAAGCTTAAAGTGCACTTTAAATCATTCAAAACATTTAAAACATTTTCCCTCCCTCTCTCCACCGTAAGCCTAAACCCTCCCATCACAGAAGACATCCAGACTCTAGACTTTGACATCTGGAATTTCTAATCATATACTATGATAGGGCTCATCCATCCTTTTAAAATCCTAGAATCATAATCATAGAATCTTAGGATGACCTGGGTTGAAAAGGACCATAATGATCATCTAGTTTCAACACCCCCTGCTATGTACAGGCTCAACAACCACCAGACCAGGCTGCCCAGAGCTACATCCAGCCTGGTCCTGAATGTCTCCAGGGATGGGACATCCACAACCTCCCTGGGCAGCCCATTCCAGTGTGTCACCACCCTCTGTGTGAAGAACTTTCTCCTAATATCTAACCTAAACTTCCTCTGTCTCAGTTTAAACCATTACCCCATTCACAATCCCCCCATGTAAACAGCCGCTCCCCCTCCTGTTTATAAGTCCCCTTCACGTACAGAAGGGCCACAGTGAGGTCTCCCTGGAGCCTTCTCCAAGCTAAACAAGCCCAGCTCCCTCAATCTTTCTTCACATGAGTGGTGCTCCAGCCCTCTGATCATCTTAGTGGACTCTGGACTTGTTCTAAGAGCTCTGCAACTGAGGGCTCCAGGCCTGGACACAGTACTCAAGATGGAGCCACACAAGAGCTGAGTAGAGGGGGACAAACATCTCCCTCTCCCTGCTGGCCACCCCTTTTTTAATGCAGCCCAGGATATAGTTGGCCTTCTGGGGTGCAAGCACACACTGCTGGCTCTTGTCTAACATCTCTTCTACCAGGAGCCCCAACTCAGTAGAAGCAACATGAATCTGACAAAGGTCTTCTGGAAGTTTGCAAAGCTTATATCCACCCAGTTTCTTGGCATTCTGAGCATCCAGGGTGAACGTGTCTGGTATACTTTCCAAGAGGTCTGCAAACTAGGGATCTAATCCTTTCTGAGGTGAAAGTTTAAGGTTACTCCTGCAGAAGTGAAATCAAATTGTTAGTTAAAATAACTGTTTCAACTGCCTTTTTCAAAATCTTTCGGAAATTTTCAAAGGGTAAAGTGTTATGAAGTATAATTTGCACTGCATTTTGAAGGTGAATACTCTTTTAGTCACATTATTGTTTTCAGTAATACCTCTCTTGGTTCTCTTCTGCTTTTTAATCAAGATACGTTCTTTTTTTGTTATTTGTGACTTTTGTTCTCCTGCTTCTTTTCCCTCCACTCTATTTGTGAACATTGCAAATGTGAACTATTCACAACTATGCAAAAAAGTGGTATCGCTCTACAAATAAAGAAATTCCAAGGACTACATTGTAATAATGAAGTTTAAAACACCATTCGGTATCCGCAAGTGAAATGTTGGTTACTGTCGGAAAGATATTCCACTATAACCTTAGATTTTTATGTGAAGAAAAGAATGAACAGCAAATCTTATCCTTCTTAACAAGTCTAAAAGTGTATGAAAAAGTGGGAAAAGCATATTCCACAAACCTATCACCAAAGCCTCATGAAAGTCAGAAGTCAGAAACCGCAGCTGTACAGAGGTCAATTATGCCTTTTGTCCTCTTCTGCTAATTGAAACTTCACAACATGACAGTTCTCCTGGGGAATTAAGAACTGTGAAGTACAAAAATTATCTACAGAAATAGTACCTTTTCCTCATAATTCAGTGAGAAAGGCTGTGCAGACTGTTGAAGCTGAAAGATTTTTTCACGTTATCTCTGCAGACTGTATATTAAGTCACATGGCAGAAATCAGAAATCTGAGGGATGCTCAAATTGAAGATTTTATGCAAGGAAAGAACGCTGCAGAATTGTGGAAAGAATATTATTACAGTTATCATGCAGACCATCTAAAAACTACAATAAAAACACAGAGAATTACTTTAGAATCACTAACGGTCCTTGTAAAACCAAAACAGCCATGCCAGTTATCACACCCCACTTCCTGGTTGACTATGAGACATGGTCGCCTTTGTATCCATGAGAATTCCAACTGTACTCAGCACTGACTTATATCAGTAAGGAAAGTTTATTTTTCTAGATAAAAGTTATGCAACTCCTAAGAACTGCTGTCCTGAATTCTAGTGAAGGCAACACAGCTATTACTCTACTGATTTACAGATGTTAAGTACTATAAAGTTATTCAGGATTTTTGAGTTGCAGAGACATCACAAACACAGGCTGAATACTTCACAAATAACTGTAAGTTTGAGTTTCCCAGAATCCGAGAAAACTTTACTGTGTAAAACTGAAATACATGCAAACAATAATCTCCACTTACTACTGTAATAACAACTTATGCATATGTGGATAAATAATGAACTGCAATGACACTTTAGCTTTGTCTGCAGTCTGAAAATTACTGAAAGCAATAATGCCAGCTTTCAAAGGAGTGGAAGAAATTAAAAAAAAAAAAAAAAGAAGAAGAAGATCAAGTATCTTTCCACAATCAGAGAAGCAAATAAGGAAGCCAGGAACCTGTGCTTCTGATTTCAAAACATTGACCAAAACAATCAAATTACTGCTAAATTTATGTTTTGTAAACACCTTTTTCATTAAATGCAGATGGTATTTTGTTGCTGCCTTAAATAATTCATTTTTACTGCCGGAGTGACGTTGTACTCCGGAGGGCCGACCTCAGCTATCTGTCAAGATTCCCACCCAGCTACTTTCCTACTCCTCCTCAACAGGACAAAGGGAGAAAATACGATAGAAAAGCACATAGGTCAAGACCATTTACCAAGCACAAGGAGATCATTTGCCAGTCACTGTTTCAAGTAAAACAGTATTTTTTTTCTTTCACTTTTAAATAGAGAAGGATAATAAGATATAAGGACAACCATCCTCCCCAGTGACCCTCTCACTCCTATACTCAAATTCACTTCTCACTCCCAACTCTTCCACCTCCTCCCCACCTGCAGGCAGCAAAGGAGCAATGGTTTGCTGAAGTCAGTCCTCTCTGCTGCTCCTTACCTCTCATACTTCTCTCCTGATTCACCCCCAGATTACAGCCCTTCACAGACTATTCTAGCACAGGTTTCTTCTCCACAAGGTGCAGTCCTTCAGCAGACTGCTCCTGCATGGGTCCTCAATACCCAGCTCTCAAATCATCCTGCACAACTGTGGGAAGCTCCCCGTGGGATGCAGCTCTAGCCCAAGGCTACTCCTATGGGAGTTCTCCATGGGCTGTGTCCTCCTTCAGCCAACATCCACTGCTGAACTGTGAGCTTCTCCATGGCTGCATGTGGAGAACAGCTCTGATGTAATTCTCCCTTCAGTGTAAGGGGACAACTTGCTTCACCATGCACAAAAAATGATGAATCATCTCTACTTCAGTGCCAGGAGCACCTCCTCCCCCTCCTCCTCTGACCTTGGTATCTGCGGCATTGCTTCTCACACTTTGTCCTCTTTCTCTCAGTTGCTTTGCAGTATTCATTACTCTGTCTTAAGTACATTTTCTACACAGCACCTCCACCTTGGCTGCTTGGTCCAGCAAGTATCCTACAGAGACGTGGGACCCAGCTGGCCCATGCAGGCCCTGCATCACGTACAGACTGGACTGTCTGAGGGCATAAAATATTTATATAGGTCACTCATAATATTTCCAGTCATTTTTCCTTTTTTATCATTGGTCTAAAAGACTCCATTCATAATATGAACAAAACCAAACTGCTTTCTTAGAAAGCCACTAAACGCACTCTTTTAATAAATGAAATCTTGCTTAACTGAAAGTACAGATTATACATCTTCTGTGGCTACCTTAATTGCAAGCAGGCTATCCTGCATCCCTCAGTCCCAATTAAGTATGAGTTGACTGCAATTTATTCCAGAACTAGCAGTTTCATACATTCTGCAGAATAGCTACTCAAACAATGAGAATTTTAAATTATTTGTATTTGTTTTTACTACATGTGAGGTCTTTCAAGAAAAGATTTAACAAAAAGCAGGGGGAAACTCTTGCCCAGTCATATCTAAAAAACTAGCACTGCAGCTTTTGAGATGAAATACAACTGCAAATGTGTTATGTGTTGATTGGAGAAACAATAATAATGGCCAACTCATTACATTTCAGAACACTTGGAGGTTCTGGCATTAAATATGGGTCAAAACCCACTAAACACATCAGTGGGTGACATTCATTAAAATAAATCATGCAAAATGGCACTTGTATGATAACATGTTGTGACAGTACTACTGCTTTCATAAATAAAGAGTGAAAATTAAACTTTCATAGCAAAATATTTCACTAGGCTAGATTGCAAAGTTTTGACATGGTCAATTCATCACTGCAGAAACCAGACAAAGCTCAGTCTGCTGTAGTTGGGAAGCTCATTATTTCATTAAAATTGAACTATATCTACAACTTCAACATTTCTTTTATTAAAAAAAATGACCAAGAAGTTGAGTGGTAATTATCAGCCTCCTACACCACAATTTAGTTTCCCATTTAAATGAAAGAAGAAATGTAAGAAATAGTCATTGTCGATAAAACTGCACTGGATTCAAAACGTACAGAATGCAGACGGATAGATTCAAGGAGTTATTATTTGTTCAGTAATTCAGAGCTAGTTAAAGCTAGCTGAAATCATCTAGAAAAACCTGAACAACATTTTTTCAACAGATTTTTACATCACAAAATGTTCTGAAGAGAATCTGGAGGTCATCTGGTTGGATTCCTTACACAAACTGGGACACGTAGAGCACATCTGAAAGGACCATGTTCAGGCAGTTTCTGAAAATCTCCAAGGAGGGACATTCCTCTACTGCTATAAGAAATCTATTCCAGTGCTCCATCACCCACACAGGAAAGTACTCCCTGGTATTTAGACAGGACTTGCTCTTTCCGTACTGTCCAGATACTGTGCACTACTGAAGAGAGCTTGGCTCTGCCTTCTTTGAACTCTCCTTTTGGATATTTATACACATCGGTAAATCCCCCCTGAACTTCACTTCTCCAACCTGAACACTCACAGATCTTCCAACTTCTCCACACAGGAGAGATGCTCCAGTTCCTTCTTCATCATCAATCAAACCAAAAACTACAGGAAGGGTCAATTTTAATCTCTGAACAGGATGGAAAGCAATTTCCCAGTTTTTTGAGCCCAGTCTATCAGTCCAAGCACTAAGTTTAACAGGATCACCTTCACAAACTATGCTAGCTCTGTTGTAACACCAGTGGTCTTGTGTGAACACTTTATTCCCTTGGAAAATTGCTCATTAAATGTAAATACCTCTTTGTCCATTAAAGTCTAAATTTGCTCCCTCTCTTTTTACTGCCACAGTTTTTGCATTGTTTTTTAGTTCTGCAGTTACCATACAGATAAAATTTGTCTCTTACTGTTTTGTAAACTTTTCCTTTGTACTGTACATTTTATGCTGAAACACTTCCCCACTTTTAAAGAATTATAAAGCAAAAGATTGTAAGCTAAAATAAATATATATGAAGCCAAAAAAAAAGTAAATGTTTCAAAAATGACTAAGATTAAAATTTTATTCTTGTTGAAAGGAAACGAGTTCCAAATTATGAGCTAATCCTTAAGAATTTCAACTTGTGCCAATTTCAGACAAGAAATTTTGCGAAATCTTATTTATTATGTATTATTACAAGTTAAAAAAGTTGCTTCCCACATTCTCTTAATGGTAATACCTTTAAAATAGTACATCACATACTACTAAAATAAAAACAGAAGTACAGAAGAACAGAAACATAAAGAAAAAAATAGAAGCACGGAAATAATCCTTTCCTGGTAGTAATTCTTTCTAGGTACTGTCTACTATATTCAATCCAGTCTACAGTCCACTGCAGATCTGAACCCGGTGTTTTCTCATCACAAGTTGAAGGCTTCTACAGATGCTAAATCATGATGCTCAGAGAGATTGAAGAGCCTATAAAAGCAATGCTCAGAGAATCAGTAATAGGCTCCGAGATTCTTATGGCCTTTATGTCACTAGAAACTGGCCACAAAGGAGCTGCTGTACCAGGTACTTTTCCTTCACACATGCCAAAGTTCTAAGTTAGACACTTTTGCTTCCTGAAAACTAAACACAGATGTATAGCTATAACAGAATATTGGCATTAAAAACCTAACAGAGATGATGTGAATACTCCCTTTCAGGAATTTTTGTGACAGACATTTGCAGACATTTCTTAATTCTGCAAATAATTCTACCAAGAAATAGTTGCAATAACAAAAGCATCTAAATTCTATAGGTACAACAGCCATTCTTCTTTCGTTTTTCAAGGAAAAATTTAGGCTAAATTCTAAATCTAGAATCCTTCTTCAGTCACTGCACTGAGGTTACTTTTATCATAAAATATTTGATGTGAATGTTTTAATGCACTAAATCAGCTTTAGTCAGTAGCTTTGGAACCCCGTTTAATAAACAAGCAATAGTAAATTGTTATTAAACACTTTAATAAGACTTTTTATCAAAAACTACACACTATCACTTTGCTTATTTAGCTTATTCCTTTTTACTCAGCATTTGTCATTTAGGATATACTATAAAAATATGAACTTATGTAGTTAGACATAAAGCAATTTAATTTCAAAGTAAGAAACACAGAATTCAGGTAACCCTCCAAATGCTGTAGGTGCTGCATTCTAAACCTTTCATCAGCTGTAAACTTGCTATGAAGACTTACGCAAGTTATTAATCAGTTTACAGAAAACACTTACCAAGTGATTTTAATATAGAAAACGATGTGATTTTGAATGTTTCCACAAAATAAATACTACTGTTCAAATCTAAGACACAACATCAGCACATACTGTAAAAGCGGAATTTGAACAATCATTCACTACTTACTGTCATTTTAAAATTATGGACGCAGAACATGCTTCTTCACTGGTAGTTAGTCTTAATAAACTTTAATTTATGTATTTTTAAGCCTTCTCCAATCTTCTCTTTCTTAAAATTGCACTGTATTAGAATGTTTTGTTCACACATATGACTTTCTTCAACACAACAAACACGTGAATCTATAAATTGTATTAGCACCACTTAACAATATTATCTTTTTAAATTTGTCAGGATGCTGGGATTATTCAAAGCTTTAATCTGATTTTCCAATTAAATGCCAAATAGGGAAATTAACAATCTGTAACAGAAGTCATACTTAAGAAATCTAAATGACAACAAAAAACATTCAATGAAACAGAAACCACCAACAAATAACTCCATGAAAAGAATTTCTGAGATTTCTCTTCTTTGGTGCACTATTTTGATATTTTCTGAATGAAACATACAAGCTCTTGATCAAATAAATACAAACAAAAATAATAATAAAAAATATCCCACATACACACACACACACAAAAACTTTCTAACTTTCCAACTTCTTAGAAGCTTGAAAAGTAAACAAATTAACTTTCAATTAAAAATAAACATTCTGTTTTGCTTTAAGACTCTGTAACTTTTATCTAAATACTTCCATGACTTATTGCAATTTTTCAGAACATAAAGCATCCATACAGTTCTTAAGAAAATCAAAGAAGTCTAGTAGGCTTTCCTATTCTCACTAAAAACATTAATCACAGCCTACTAAGTAAGATGTTGGTAAGTTCTCAAACATGTCTAAAACAATTATCAGTATTCTTTCTTTAGACCTGATGTATACAGAGTAACTATAAAATTTTAATACTTTACAACTAGGGATCAGCAGACAAAAATGTCAGTTCAGCTCAGATGCACGGAGAAAATTTCCACAATAAATTTGATAGCACAGGAGATGGGAACGGCTTAAAACAAGAACAATTTTTCTCACTAAGGATCACCTACACTGGTTTTACCAGTTTACATTCCCAGGACATAGCAGGTACTACTACCAGCATTTCTGCCCTACTTCCAATGATTTGACATAAACAAGTTACAGTGCTTACATGTAGGAAGAAAAAAAAAAAAAATTAGAAGAAAAAACAGACACAGGAAAAAAAAAGACATAAGAAAAAAAAAAAAAATAAAAAAAAAAAATGAAGAAAGAAAAAAAGGGGAAAAAAAGGAAAAAAATGGAGAATGAAAGAGAAAATAGAAAATAGTAGAAAAAAAATTCTCTGCAAAAAAAAAAAAACTGCCATATTTTCAGAAAATGCATCTCTTTGTATGAAGATAAGACTATATGAACTCTCTGAATATCATTCACATTGTTTCATAAACACTTTAAAGACTTTCTGATGCCATGATGAGGCCTGACAAAAGATCTACACCAAAATAAAACAGCCATACAAGACATTACTGCAGTATATTACCAAATGGCTTTACTGATTTGAAAGAACCTTCAAAAAGTCTATCACATAACAGATAACAAATTTACACTAATTTTAATTCCAGCTCATTAAAATTTTAGAGCAATGACTACCATTTACGCCACACTGGTAGTATTGTACAGAACTTAACAACAGCACAGTCACAAAATACAAAGCAAAAAATGTAAGTAGTTTCTTCTATAGATTTTCAAATGACAGCCAAAAGCATATCAGCAATTTTAAGCAAGAAATTCTTTAGGAAACAATAACTGTTTTACAAAGTTCACCTGTGTTACACAGGTAATCACACATCCTAGGTAAAGAAAGGTATTACCAAGAGGAAAAGGAGAAGTGGGTATTTGAGTATTCAGGTGTGATCAGCGTACAGTATGCTTCAAGTGTGAATTTCAATCAGCTGGACAAAGAAAGAGCTGAGAAGGAAACAACCTTCTGAATTTCACTGTCACCTTTTTACGACTTCTCACAGTGACAGTGGAAAACCCAATTTATTGCATATACGTAGATATTACCTATGAATATACAAGCAAATTCAGCTCAATCATCAAAACCATGCAACATTTTAAGCTTTTAAATGTTGATATATTAACTTAAAAACTCAAACATTTTCGACATGGGAATTTTCTTCTCAGATTTTGCTGCATTGAAACAAAGAATCTAGAAATTAAAATACTTAAAATTATGTTGTTTGCTACCTACATAAATGGCTTGGACATTAATAATTTCTTCTCAAAGCTGTAAGTTATGCAAGTTTTCTCCCTTTGTTTAGAAATAACATTTATTTACCCTTCAAACTTTTCTCTCTTTCAGACATTAACAGGGTCAAAAATATTTAGCCAACAGCTGTTTTGCATTACAAAGCTCTCTGTATTTTAACATTATGTATTGAGAAAGGGCTCAACCCATGCTTTGTGCTCTTCAATTAAAAAAAAAAAAAAAGAAAAATTAGTCTGCAATACCTACTCTCTCCTTTCATATGGGTAAGATAAATAGAGTTCACCAAATCTCATTCACACTGACTGCTCACAAATCATTTTATCACACTCAACCTTTAACAAGAATCTTGATATTAATTTTCTTCTTTTAAAATTGGTGAAAGGTAGATTCCTAGCATGTATTCCTTATTTCTCATTTGCTTACCTCCTCCCATGAAATTTACAATTTTGTTTTATTCCGTTCATTTAAAAAAAAATGTAAAACTGTAAACTGTAAAAACTGTAAAAACTGTATGAAACTGCACTGAATCACACACATATGCCATATATTTGACTTCAATGAATGTTTATAATTTACTAGGCACAGTCTAGAAAGGCATGCAGCTCTGTATTGTACAAATGTTTGGTCAATAAGTATTCTGTTTATGAACAAAACAGTCATGTATGTACATTCCATACTCTCAAATAGCTCTTTGTGCATTTTTCCCATCAACAGCCAACCTGTGAAATAGAGGGCAAATGACCAAAGAAATTCTGTCTTTTACATGTGGAGAATCTCTTTTTTCTGAAAAGAAGCAAAGAACTAGAAATTGCAAACGTAAATTCTAAAGTATATTTGTACAACTGACTTTGTGAGAACAGATTATGGCAAAATTAAAGCATAATGGAAAATCCAAAGGATACCTCAAATCACTAATCATGTCAGAGAAAAAAAAATCTTGAAATTAAATGGCAGAAGGCGTGAAATTAGACACTAGTCAACATAAACATGCTAGAGCAATATTCTGTATTTTCACAACAGAAACAAGAAGTCACTGACATAAAAATATTTCCCAGGATCACTCAGACATCAAATCTTTGTACAGAAATAACAAGATGATTCAAACCTTCCTGTTCCTAGCTTCAGATATTCAAATAAGTACCCAAAAGAAATTAAGAGCATAATATAAATATATATCAACTGGTTCCTTCCACCTACATGAGTCTGACGAGAGCATGTGTCAAAGGAATTTGACTTTCTAAATCTTCCACATGCTGGTATAACAGAATACAGATAAGCATGCGTATGCATGTACATCTGAATGCATGTAAAAGCAATGCAACTGAGGACATCCACAAATAAGATGTGGGAAAATGAACAAATAAGGTACAACTAGGAGAGAAGATATTTTCAGGTATTTTAGCTCCTACAAGCATTAGTTTCTTAAAATAGCTTATCTAGCAGAGATGTAAATTTTCAGTTAATACTGAAAAGTTAACCAATTTCTAGTTACTATGATAACATAAATTCTACCATAGCTAATTAAAGAAGCAGATGGGATTATTGCAGACAACTTCTAAGGCAGTTTTCACTGTGACAACAGTACCCTACTGTTCAAAAATGAAACTGAATATCATAGACAGCTTTTACTAGGACAAGTCTAAACTGCATGTTGTGCTATAGCAGCAAAGTGAGCTGGCCAGCAAACAGCCTTCAATTATAAAAGACCTCTTACAAGGATAAAAATACTTTTTTTTATGATGGTCCAAGAGAAAAAGTCTTCCTAGCAAAAGGACATTTGCCATATAAGTCAAGCCTTATTCCTCTGTAAAGAGATCTGGAAGTTCTCCAGGATCACAGAAGTGTTGTCTAACTAAAAGAGTCTAGTTCCTCTGTCATTAGGAAACTGATATTTAATATTACAGAGGAAAACCAGTGAGCTATAGAGCAGATGGTTAGCTGAGTATCATGCAGAACCAGGATGCATGAATAAGCCTTCTACTTGTTCCATTTCCTCTGGCCATATTATGTGGCCAACATGCTGGCTTAACATTAAAAAGTAGACAGCTACAATTCTGTTAAAGCAAGTACATTAATGAAACACCTTGCAAAATACCACAGAATCATGTGTGTTAACCCTTCCCCAAAATAAGAAGGTCTTTAAAATATTATATTTGTAGTATCTTTTTTATTTACATCCCTGATGAATTACAATTGCAGAAGAACATACCTACTATTATTGATCTGATGTCCAAAAAATCAAGTGGATACATAATTTTTCTAATCCAATTCAGGATATTTTCTGCAGCTGCTATTTTTTTTTCACACCCTACTTTTATCTGCCCAATTTTACAGAGAAGTTAAATTTTATGCAACTTGAAGTTATCAAATTAATTACTCATTTTATAAACTTTGCATGAAATTATGTATGATTTTGCTGTGTCACTTTAGGACATTTCATCCCCTCTGCAATAAAAAAGAAAGACAGTAGCACAAACTGTCCACCAAGAGTAATTCTGTCTACAGAGTGTTTCTCTCTAACATTTAGGCTACAGGAGAAATTGGAAGATGAAGCAGGCTGCAGTGCCATCATTACAATGTTGACACATAGCTTTATGACTCGTATTTGTCAGACTTGGACAGTGTAGTCTCTCAGCTTGCCAAGTGCCCTGCTGTGATAAGGTGCAAGAAATAAGTAAGCTGCTTAAGTTCAAAGCTGACAAGACAGATGTAATGCTTTCTGGTAATGAAAACAACATACAGACATTCCCAAAGACCACACAGTTAAATGAACTAAATGTGCCTAGCAAATGATCTCAGACTACTGGATGTATGGTGGAAAATATGCCATTCCTCCAGGGATGAAATGTTTTTCCCTAATGTTTGGGGGTCACTTAAGATACGTGGATACAATTTAGTCTGCAGCTACCTAAAAACCAGACCTTCTTCTATTAAGAATAACATGCAAAACAGAAAGATAAAACAAACAACTGTTAGAAGAGCCACACTGTAAACAAGGGGAGGACAAAACACTGGTTACTAGAACTGTGTGCTGATTTTCTTGTAAAAAAATGGCAAAAACAGAGATCCCTCATTCCTCAGAGAGAGGTACTTCCATTCATGGAAAAAGGTAATCTCAGGAAGCAGTCCAGCAGAGCTTCCTTGCTCTTTGAAATGAAGATTATCCTGAGTTCCTACAAATTCCTAGAATTTGCTGGTCAGCTCAACTTTCTGCTTTCTTGAACAGGTCCTTTTGATTAATATTTCAACTAGCTCATAACCTGAGCTGCAACTTTTTCACTTTAGGGAACATCTCTAACATTAATGTTCCAGAAACCAGAGCAATACCTTCTGGAACATAAATTTGAAAGTGAAAATGGCAGGGGGAAAAACAAAAACAAAAACAAAAAAAAGCCTCCTTTACTGAAAATGCAAACTTAAACTCTGAAAAGTAAACACTGACTTTATGTTTAGTTTCTAACTATGAAGGCTGCTCCAAAAATAATTTCTTCTATTCTATTACCTTGGCCCACAGTGTCAGAAGTGGATGTTAGTAGCATGGCAGTAGAGGTTCAGTCTTCCCAATTCCTGCATGGTAGCTGAGAATCTGCTCTATCAAACAATGTTGTTTTACTCTTTGTATCCTTCATAGACTCCATGGAAATTAATAGGAGGCATTACTTTCAAAACAACTGATGTATTTTCAATGATATCCAAACAATTAACTCAGCATTTACTCCTCATTCTATCTTCAAAACAGATTAAGTACATAAACCAGTGGGGTATAAAAGATGCCAAGTATGATGGATGAATACATAAAGGACCACTAATATTGGTAAGAAGCGTTGGTTTATTTACAATATATGTAATGTATATTAAGTATTACAGTAAAATTTATTTAAAACAGCCTACAACTCACTAAATAAAAAGGAAAGTATCTAGAAAATTAAAAAATATCTTATAACATTTCAAAGCCAAATTGGAAATAACAATACCCCAGATTAAAATAGGTGACCCTGTGCACTGAAATGATACATGGTTCTGCAAGAAAACTTAAGTATTAAATTTACATTTTAAAAATATCTTGTTTTGGTGCATATTCAATCACCACAAAAACAAGACATGTAAGCACAAAAACTCACATTATAGAAGTGTCTCTATGCTTTATTATTGCTGTGAACAGACACAGGTTTTAATGATGCCTAAAAATATTTAGTGTCATGGTGTTAGTTTTTCTCTGTTTTGCAAAACATTTTTTTATATTCTGCATACTCTAAATACATTTAACCTTTGCTAGCTGCTATATCTATATCAGCAGGCACATGCATCTCTTTTCCTTTTCTGGCTCACACTTTTTCTTTTTCCTATAATATATAAAGGCAATGATGCCTTGTTACACAAAATTTTGGTATACAATTACCAGGAAAAAAAATCAGCTTAAAAAACACAATCAAAAAGTTTTAACTTCATAAAAATAATACCAAAGGTGACACAGACATTAGGTACCATCAACCATGACAAAAATGGAAGGTAAACTATAGAATAAATATGGCTTATGAAAGTACACTGTGTGTAAAGCCTCCATGAATAACCACAGATGGAGATCTCAGTTCAGTAAGTTCATCTCCTCTTTATTCAGATCTGACCTGCAACCTTATTGGTTCAATTAGAAGATCCTGCAAATGCATTCCAGTAAAAAATTAATCTTTGATATGAAATACAATCACAAGCCCTTTTGCTCTTCTGGACAAAAAGTACTATTGTCCTTAAATACTCAAATCATATTTGAAAGTGGTCTCTGACCTTTAAAGCATGTAAGCACTTCTGAAGGCTTTATTATAAGGTTTAAATAAATTTAAGCCAAAATGAAAGTAAGTTCAGCATTTCTATATATTCTTGTTAATACAAATGTTATGAAAATCTCATCAAATTATTAGAGGTCAGAGAGTTATTCCATGCCTGACAATGTAGAATATTATCTATGAGATGAAATGATTCTTCAGTGCAGATATTAATATTCAATTCAAAACTCAGTATTTAATTTAGCTCTTCAATCATATCCACCTCTGGACATAACCATATTTAACTCATGATTTACCATTCTCAAACAGATTACAAAACTGCCATTTTGTGTTTGGACACAAACACGTGAGGCCCATTATACACAAATACAGACTGCATCAACAGAGGTGAACTTAAAAGATAAGCCTGACTATCAGACTTACACAGCTTATTATAGACTATCAATAATCAGAGCTTAGAATTCAAAGACTTTTTACAAGAAAAATCTATTATTCATAAAGATCTCTGTTCTCTAGTAAAAAGAAATTCAGTGGGCTATTTAACGTTTTAAACACTCTACTTTCTTTCTTAAAGACATGTTCAAAAATTGTTTGTAGTTATTATTTGTCTCTTACAAGAGACATGTAACATTTTCCATGTTTTTCTACAGACTTTATAGTTGGGTAATACAAATACTGATAGTTTGCAGTAGGACCTGCTCACTGTAGCAAATCATTTTGACAGCAAGCACTATGCAGCCAGTAGTGTAGATTCATTAGATTCAAAATCTAAAGAACAAGGCAATTGAAAGAAATGGACTAAATTGTATTTTGTATGATTGCATGTAAAAATGGCACTATATTTTTTAACCAATTACACAGTTTGGTTGCATAATCAACTAATGCATCATTTTCTACTTTAATATTCTTAATTGAAAAATTGTGCTAATGTTACTTCACTGATAGGTTTGGAGTTTTTTTAATTCACAAATATTTTGAAATCTGTCACAAAATTTCTGTTTTCCTGCTGTTTTATGTGACAAGAGTGCAAAGGAATTGTTTGTACACAAATTTATGTACATTACCAGAAATGCATGGCAGCACTAATATTCTTACTACACATATTTTTTATTTACTCTTTCATAAAATAACTACAACCGATCTACAATCCTACTACAGTTTAAGAACTGAATTTTGTTACAAATTAGAACATGAGAAATTAGAAGATGAGTGTCTTAAATGCCTTTAATCCTTGAAGTAGGATGACAGGCAGAAGAATATTTGTTCATTCTTTTAAAAGGTCATACACATTTTCCATTTGAATCCATTCTTCAGTGGCAAACCACAGAGAAACCTCTGTATTTTCAGAATTGATGTACCTTTCAAAACTATAATCTTTGGCTTTCAAGCTCACTATTATTTGCCTTCAGGTACAAATTTTAAAGTGTATAGGCTTCTAAAAAGAGCTTTATGGCTTCAGCCAGATACTGAAAGGCTTGTAGATAAGTCATCATCACAGTGTAAATTTCTTTTCAAAATAATGTTCCTCACTCAGAGTACACTTGTGCCTATACTCGGTTCACTTGTCAAATACAAATTTGAGGTCATCAAAAGCTTCAGGGCAACTTGAGCTATTCCAAAACTCATTTTCTACCTCTATTTTGTTGGAGAAATAGGATTTCAAATGTAAAAATAACAGGAAGCTCTAAAGATAAAGAAACAAAAGCATATTAGGTGCATGCTTCAGTACAGCATTGCAATGACTGCCTGTAAAGACAAAGTCAATTCAATACCTAAGTATTGTAAAATACTGACAGTATCAAAAGCAGACAATGTATCTTGCTAAACAGTTTATTCAAAGTGTACTTTTAGAATTGACAAATACATAGGTTGAGGAACAGATGCTAATGATCTTATTTAAATGTTTCTTTTATAGCAGATGAAAATTTAACCATTCTCATTTACAGTGTCTACTATTGATGGTAAGTCATATGTCTGACAGGTAAATGAAACCAGGCTCAGTATTCCTGTCGGTTTACATTTCTTGGCCACACAGTAGTAAGCATTTGTATTTAATTCTATTTATAAGTGCTGTGTTTAAATAAAATAGAATGACACACAAGAGATCACTTATTCTCTCTTCTTAAGAGCTGCATTTATGTTTCAGAGGTCAGTTTGATTTTTCATCTCCAGAGAATTTTTTCTGAAGACATTGTTCCTGTTTCTAAGTAGAGCTAAGTAATTAACACCCTTTGAAAACAGAGACTATGGAAATACTTGGGGGGAAAGCTTTTTCATTCCCAAAGTAAAATGGAGTTTTAATGTTAACTTTAACAAGTCCAGCAATCCACAGTCTGTTTTCTGTGACTCAAAGCCTCACAGATATAAGGAGTCAAAGAAAACAGGTTTTCAAAAGCAGGTGTTTACAATTTGGCTTCTCTTGGAGATGTAAGAACAAATGGAACAACGCAAAGAAAAATTAAAAAAAAAAAAAATTGGCTGGAAACCTGAACTTATGTGCTTTGGGCAAACTGTTGAAATGGAAACTAGCACCACAAACGCACTCATTCAAAAATATTCGTCCTCATCACACACCTATAACAAACTGTCACCAGCTGAAAATTGCCATATACAAATTTTAGGCAAATTTAATGCAGGCCCTTCTCCAAACTACTATTTATCACCAACTCTGTCTTTCATGTTACCTGGTTCTGTGCTCTCATTGTGATAAAACAGTACTAAAATTGCTCTTTGTGTATTTCTTCCCCTTAAATTTGCTTGTACATCTGCTGTTACAATGGGGACACAACTGAAATAGAAATCATTCAAGATTGTCATATATGTGACAGTGATCAGCAGCAGCCAGCATGCATTTATGGCTAACCTGATCTCCTTGCATGACAAGATGACCAGAGTAGTAGGTGAGAAAAAGGCTGCAGACATTATATATATGGATTTTAATAAAGTTTTTGACACTTTTCCCACAGCATTTTTCTATAGAAATTGGCTACTCATGGCTTAGGTGTGTACGGTTTGCTGGGTGAAGAACTAGCTGGGTGGACTGGCTCTAAGAGACATTGTGAAGGGAGTTCAAACCAGTTAGCAGCTGAACACAAGTGATGTTTCCAGGAGCTCAGTGCCAGGGCCAGTTTTGGTTACCATTTTTATCAGTGATCTGGACAGGGATTGAGTACACCCTCAGAAAGCTCACAAATAATACCAAGCTAGATAGGACTTTTGATCTGTTTGAGAATAGGAAAGCTCTGCACAAGAATGTGAGTAGGCTGAATCAATGGACTGAGTCCAGTCACATTAGGCCAAGTGCAGGTCCTGCGCCTGCGTCACAACAACCTCATAAATGTTACAGGTTGGGTCAGAGTGGCTGGAAATCAGCCCAGCAGAAAAGGACCTGGAGATGTTGATTGGCAGCCACTTGAACATGAGACAGCAGTGTGTTCAAATGACCAAGAAGGCCAATGCATTCTGGCCTGCAGAAGAAATAGTATGATCAGCAGGACTGAAGAGATGATTGTCCCTCTGTATTTGGCACAGGTGAGACTACAGCTTGAACACTGTGTTCAGTTTGGGGTCCTTCACTACAAGAAGGTTACTGAGTTGCTCTAGCTTGTACAGAGAAGACTTAAAGCTGGAAAAAGTACTAGAAAACAAAAGTTACAAGAAGCAGCAGAGGGAACTTCTAGAGGTCTCTGCAACTACCTGAAAGAAGGTAGCAGCAGGGAAGGTGTCAGTTTATTTTCACAGTTGACAAGTGATAGGACATGAGAAAATGGTCTCAAATCATGACAAAAGAGATTTAGATGGCACTCTCTTCACTGAGAGAGCAGTCAAGCATCAGAACAGTCTGCCTTGGGAAGTAGTGGAGCTGCCATACCTGCAGATATTTAAGACACATGCAGACATGGTACTAAGGGACATGGTTTAGTGCTGGGGACTTGGTAGGACACATTGACAGTAGAACCTGATGTTCTTGAAGGTCTTTTCCAACCTACACGATTCGATGATACAAAGTCTTTGCAGAGCAATGTTTTAAAATTTAAGTTGTGGTGAGGTATGTCTTCCATCCATTTCATTTTAGAACTTGAGTCTACATTTTAAGTCCAAAATACTTGCTTTCTAGTTAAATAATCACAAATTTTAATTTTACACAGTTAATGGAACTCAAAGTGTCTGTTGGATATGACCGTCCAGACTGAATACCCAGGCCTGACTGTCCAAAGAGATCAGGACAATCTCATTTTCCCATTCACAAAGTTTCAAAAACAGAGAAAAGTTACTGCTAGAGGAAAATAAAGAGAAGACATCACCCTCATGGGTTTCTCTCTACAGTGAAGTTGAGTGGAAGGCCTTGCTTCCACATTAAAGTTAGCTAGATAACACAAATATCACGGAAATACAGCTCAGAACTACAAGGCATGATACAACCTGTTTTATCTTAACACACCATGTATGCACCTTTTTTTTTCTTAATGAAAAACAGAACAACAGAATCTTGTATTTAGACTACTCTCATTCTGATTTAGACTACTTTCACTGACTAAAGAATCATTTTCAAAGGATTCAGCATTCCATGAACACTTCAATGTGTCATGAATTTTTAACAGTGACAGAACATGATATGTAACCCACTAAAAAAAACAGGTAAATATAAAAATGTTTTGACATTCTATGAAAACAAAAATTTGCAAACATTTAATTGTTTTATAAAACAACTTTGTAGCTATGAACTACTGTATGCAAAACACAAATGTGGAATTTATTCTGAAAGAAATTAACATACAATATTTAATAAGTGAAAGATTTACAGAAAACACATTGATTTCAACCCAAAAATGTCTAGTGAATTAAAACTATTTAACAGCAATCACTACACATATCAACTACGCAATAAAAATAACCTACCAATATGTTTCCATTTGCACAGATGTTCTTTAATTTGTCAAAAAGCAAACACTGACTTTTTATTTCCTTTTATATTCTTTTGGAGATGCTACATTAAAGAAAATGTCAGCCCAGTCTCTACAGATTTCTGAAAACAATAGATGCTCTGCTTACTTGCTTTTCTTATTTCAGAGAAAGTAAGAGATAGGAAGGAGAGAAAAGGGAAAGTAATGAGGGAATGGAGGGAAGGATATAGAAAGAATCAGACAGATAAATATTTACAACATTTAAAGCAATTAGAACTATTCATTCTCACATTGTTACATCTAGATCTTGTTTGGCTGCACCCTAGAACATACTATATCCTTCTGTACTTGTTTTCGGTTGTTTTCTGTGCATATTAAAAAAGCAATAAAGCATATAGGACAGCAGCTAAACATAACAGGACCAACCGTAACTATTAGCTATACCAGGCTTTAATATTAATAACATTTTAAAGATAGTCCCAAAAATGTAGTTTTTAAAATATATCTTACTTATGAGTAATCAATACGAGCAAAAGATGTACAAAACAATAGTGCTGAATGGTGGAGAATGATGAAAAAATATACTTGTAACCTAAAAAATTAGACAGAAATGGAAAAGGAATTGGCTGCTGAATAGTGTTACTGGCAAGCCTTGCAATTTTAAAAGGCAAAACTGGCCTGAATCAATTGCTTACTGATTCTGAGAGCTACTGTAACACCATGCTTAGGGTTCTCCAAGGCAAACACCCTGAAGTCAGCGGGCATGAGAGTATAAATGCTATTCTGCAGAATCAATAGTTAAGAAGACTAACACACTGATGACATTTGACTTATTCAGTGTTACTGATAGTAGCAGAGAAATATGAACCCTGTGTTTAAAGAAATAATTTACAAAAAATATCTAATACATGGGGTTTTAAGATATTTTGAAAAAAATATTAAATAGCCATGCAATTCCACCAAATATCTATTATTAAAAATAAAAAAATACTACAATGTTATTCAGGAAATTCACTGTAACTTAAAAACAGACTTAGACTACTGGTGTTTCTCAGAGCAGATTTTTCTCTACTCTAACCAAGGAACAGCAATTTATAAATTTATTGACATTAAATCATGATAGGGCCTTTGAGAGATTGTCAAACTGCATATTTCTCTTAAATTAGAACAAGCTTAGCTATTTTATTATAAATTCAATGTCTGAAATGACGTCTTGGAAAAGTAAGGTTTAATGAGGCAATCCAAGATTACAGTGCTTCCTTCCCTCACAGTAAGGCCATGCGCTCACTACCTGGCGCAGTAGTACATTGGTGGCTATTATAAAGCACCCCACCACTGATTTTTCTGTATCCAACTGAGTTCCTTCATCAGAATATTAATTTCAATCAAATACATAAACTCTTACTTAAAAGCAAGCACTGTATTTCTAAATAATCAGGAACTTGCTTGAGATGGAAAGGGTATGCGTAGCTAAAGACAATCTATCGCGTCTCAATGTCATTTTATTCTGAAAGAGGTTTCAAGAACTGAAAAAAACATGACTGCAACCAATTTTCTACCAACTGAAAGAAAAACGAAGTTGCCAGTTATAAATAACTGATTAATGTAATTGCCTTGTACTCAGCAGAAATGACCTAGAAATTGTAAATCGCATTTTGATTCCATACCTTTACATCAAATAATTTAAAATTAATTCAAGCCTTCTCCAGAATGCTTCTATTATTCTTGTACAGCTGTAATGGTTTTACGTTTTTTGGTTTTCAGTATTCCACATCAACACATCATGTAGTGTACTGGAATTAAAGTGTTAATGCTCCAGCTCCATGTACCTATCCCTGTACATGATGGAAGTCATGGGATCTGACCTTCCGGGGGAGGAGGTCTCTTACTGCCTGGCAGTGGGTGCTAGAGAGTGTTTTCCTGGCCATTCCAAGCTTTTCAGGTTTGACTCGGTCTCAGGAACTCTCTCCTATCTTATTTGATTTATTAGTCTCAATTTCAATTAGATTGTATTATATTGTGTTATTTTGCATTCCAATATCATAGTTAGTAAAATAAGTTTTCCTCCATAGATTGTTGCTGCTGTTTTTTTTTCCTCCCTTCCTTCCTTCCCACCTTGTGGGGCCAGGAGGGAGTGGAGGGACAGGGGCCTACTGCCCCCTGTCATGGGCATAGATTGATCTAGTTAACACCGTGATAACAGCTCAAGGAATGGACATCTCATAAAAGAATGAATTTCAGTACTGGGTAAATTACACATTTTTGTGGTTTCAACCTCTGGACCAATCACTTCCAAACAGACAATTGTCTGTGACTGTTTATGATCCTCAAAACATATAAAAACCTTGAATTCATTGTCAGTGCTTCTGTTGGTTATATTTTCAGATTAGGTAAGATCTGGGACGGTCACAAACAATTTGAGAAGACACTGCCTGTTCAAACAAGATCCTGATATATCTTCTGTCACAGAGAGAAGAGGATTTGAATGTTATTAAAAAACTAAAAAATTGAAGATTTTGAAGTTTTGAGAAACCAAATTAAAGGGAAGGATGATGAAAGAACACTCACTCCATTACTCTCTTACACAGAGGATATTAAGCTAAACAAATCCTAAAATAGAATTCAGAAATATTATGCACACTGCGCAAGTAATTAGTTTATGGTCAGGTAAATCAAGAAATATTTCTGAAAAAGCATGAAGCAGGTGCAGAAATTCGATGACATCATTTCCCTACATCATTCTAGTGGTCCATAAGTCATCTTTTTGCAGAAGATGATATCATAGTGATGCAAACTCTGTCAAATTTACTAATTTTCTTTTTAACATAGCAAGGAACATTATCCTAAATTGCTCTTGAATATGTCTCCCAGTTTTGTAAATCAACCTTCCAGAATGCTAGCAGTGGATATACTTATATTTATTTTTTACAACAGCTTTCAGAATTCCTTAGGAAAGGGTGTTTTTTTCAATTCAATATAATGTGTGATCTGTTTTATGCATGCTTTTCAATATCCAGATGGTAGAGATACTGCATGACAACCAGATCATACATCTTTTTACCTCAACAAATTGTTCCTTGAGGCAAAAATACATAATAAAAAGATCTCACAAATATGTACTATGTGATATTCATAGTCTAGGTTTCAGTGCTTTCACTGTCAGTAGAAATCCAGAAGCTGAACTTTCACAGTTGATACTGGTCAAGTTTTCTGTTGTTCGTCTGGGAGAGGACAGATTCAAACTTTTTTAAAGAAATACCAGAGATTGTAAATGGTGTTAATGAATTGCCATTATTTGTAAAAAGTAACAGGTTAAAATCAGTAAAGCCTCAGTTATGTACTTCTAACCTTAAACATAGTTTAATTCTCTGTAATTGGCAATAATAATTAAAATTCAGATTTTGGATGCATTTCAAAATATTGGAATATCTTAATAGCAAAGAATACATAAAGTATATATGAATATAGTACTCACCAACTTTAATCTTTGTAGAGGTATTCTGCTAGTGTCTATCGGTGTACGTTCTGTGACATTACCAAATCTGACTTCTGGAACGGCAATTGCACACATTACATGAGCCCACCTGTGAAAAGTGGCAGGTCAAGACTACTACCAGAAAAACCCCACAAAAATACAAATGATGTTTCATTACCTGCAATTTTTTGTTTCTGTTTTACAAGGCAACCACATCCAGACATTTACCTTCTAGGATTTCAGAAGACTTCTTTGAAACAAGTTAACACAATTTACAACACTAACACTTCATGTACACATCATTTCAGACTGTAAATTTTTATTTGGAAAAAAAAAAAAATTATACTTTTCATATTGTATTACTTAAGTGCAATATCTTTGTAGGTGTTCTATCCAGGCGTGCATGCACAGGCCAGGCTGTTTTATTAATAAGCAATTTTTTTAACCTACAGTACTTTCATAGAATCATAAAATATATCAAGTTGAGTGACCCACAAGGCACACTGACTCCAGCTCCTGGTTCCACACAAGACCACCCATGTTCCATGCCTACTGTCCACTGGTGCAGAACCTTTTCCTAACACTCCCTGACCCTCCTTGACAGCTCCATACCATTCCCTTGGCCCCCATCACTGTCACCAGAGAATAGAACTCAGCACTGCCCTTCTGCTTCCCTCACAAGGAGCTGCAGCCGCTGTGAGGCCTCCCCCCAGCCTCCTTTGCTCTGAGCTAAACACACCCAGGGACCTCAGCCACTCCTTATACGTCTTGCCCTCTTAGACCATTCACCATGTTCGTATCCCTCCCATGGAAGCTCTCTAATAGTTGTATGTCCTACTCACATAGAGGTGCCCAGAACTGCAGAGAGTGCTCAGAGTGAAGAGAGCAGAGCAGAGCGAGACAACCCCTTCTCTCCACCAGCTGGCAGTGCCTGATGCACTCCCAGAGTACAGCTGGCCCTTATGCTGCCAGAGCACACTGCTGACTCATATTCATGTTGCTGTCAACTATAACCCCCAAATCCCTTTCAATGGGCCTGCCTTTCAGCCTCTGACCTCCCAGTCTATACCCAAGGTTGCTGTGACTTGGCGGGCAGAATCGAGCACTTTCTAAATTTCATATGCTTGGTGACTGTCCACTTCTGAAATACGTCAAAATCCCTCAGTAAGGGCTCTCTATCACTGAGGGAGTTAACTCTCAATTTAGCATTGTCCACAAACTTACTTAGTATACATTTGAGACTTGTGTTCATAAAACAGAAAAACTTTGAAGGAAACTGGCCCTCAAAAAGAGCCTCAGGAGCTCTATTAGTGACTGGCCGTCAGCCTCATAATGTGACCTCATAATGCTTTGAGCTCAATAATGCTTCAAGCCCAACCTGCAGGCCAATTGTTCACTCATAACATTTTCTTTTTGTCTAGATGTGTACTCAACATTTTTGATAGGAGGATACTAAGAGAGACAGTATAGAAAGCTTTCCTGAAATCCAAGTTCACGTCTACTGGATTCCCTAGATCAACCTGATGGGCAACCTTATCATAAAATAAAATTAAGACCATTAATTAATAAAGACAAAGCCCTTATGAACTTCTGCTGGTTTAGGACCAATGACAGCA
Source organism: Perdix hodgsoniae (assembly GCA_035772895.1). Lineage (NCBI taxonomy): Eukaryota > Metazoa > Chordata > Aves > Galliformes > Phasianidae > Perdix > Perdix hodgsoniae. Next base: position 919,850 of record JAPSGF010000116.1, on the reverse strand, counting down.
GTATCACTATCATTGTTACGGTAATCCCAGACAATAGTATAGACTGGGACAAGAACTCATTGAGAGTTGCTCTGCCGAGAAAGACTTTGGAGTCCTGGTGTATGAAAACCTGGAAGTAAGCCAGCAGTGTGCATTTGCAACCTGGAAGACCAACTGTATCCTTTGGTGCATCAAAAGAGGGGATGCCAACAGGGTGAGGGCAGTGACCTTTCCCTTCTGCTCTGCCTTTCTGAGGCCTCATTTGGTGTACTGTGTCCAGGTCTGCTTCACCCAGTAAAGGAAGGATGCATAGTTGTTGGAGTGGATTCAGAGGAGGCTGGAATCATGAAGATGATCAGAGGCTTGAGCGTCTCTCTTAAAAAGGCAAAGGCTGAGGGAGCTAGGCTCAGGGAGAAAAGAGCGCAGGGGAGACCTCACTGAGACCTTCTAACAGTTAAAGGCACCTTATGTAAAAGAAAGAGACTGACTTTTTATAAGATCTGATAGAGATAGGGCAAGGAAGGAATGGTTCTTAACTAAAAGGGGAGATTCAGGCTTGATGTTATAAGGAAATTTTCTACTGAGAAGATGGTAAGGCGCTGACACAGGTTGCACAGAGAAGCTGTGTATGCAATGGATGCCCCATCCCTGGAAGTATTTGTGTTCAGGCTGAATTTGCCCTGGGCAAAATGACCTAGCAGGTGGCAAGCCTGTTCATGCCAGAAGGGTTGGAAGTAGATGACATTTAAGGTGGCTTTCAATCCAAGCCATTCTGTAACTCTCCAATTGTCTTTCAGGTGTTTTTCAATAACACCCAGAATAATCTCCGTAATTTTACCAAGCATTGAAGTGAGACTGACAGGCCTGTAATTATAGGGTTCTCCTTTTTACTCTTCTTGAAAACTGGTATTTTCATAACATTTGCCAGCTTCCAATCTACTGGGACCTCTCCATATTTCCCACACCGTTTAAGAATAGTTAGAAGAGCTGAAGGTGACATCAGCCAGCTCTCTGAGATCAATTCTTTCAGGCCCAAAAGACTTATACGTACCCAGCAGAAAATCTTGCACAAATTTGGGTTGGCTGGGAGTTTATTGTTAGAGAAGTCACAATCCTCTACCTCATAGGACCTGTAGTGCACATCACTGGTGTTGAAGACAGAGGCAAAGAAGGCATAAAAGTCTCAATTTTGTCCGTCCCAATTTGTGAATATCATCAAGTAGCGGAACAACGTTACTTCCAGTGCTCTTTTTGCTGTTCACATGCTTTAAAAGGGCATAGTTTTTTTATTCTTTTAATAACATTTTTCTTCTATTGATGCCTGCCTGCAAAATTGCACTCTTAATAACAGGTGTCTTACCATCTAAGCTTTATGTGGACAGAAATGCTATAAATAAAACGTCTCTTCAATAAACCTTAACACAAGCCTTTATACTCTGACTTCTCTCAGCCTAGTAAGACTTGAAATAATTGCTGTGTTCACCTGAGAAGAAGGAATCTCAGTACACAGAAAATATCTCAGAATCAAAGTTGGATTTTATACTTGGTGGAGAAAACAAAATAGTAATTGGAACACGCTTCTGAAAACTTTCAGAAGTTCAAAATAGGAGATAATGCTCAAAGATAGACAGAATACTGCGAACAACTGAAAACTAAACACTGCATAGCAAGTGCAATGTGTTATGGAAACAGAAAAACAAGAAGTTAACTACTTTTACAGAGCACTTATTTCAGAAATCAGTAACAGAAACCCAGAGAGATGTAATGCAAAACTAAAGATTTCAGGTATAATTACAAGAGGAAGACACTTTCTGCAGATCCCTGTGGTGGCTTTTATTCCTATGAATAAATCTTTCAACCTATTTCTAAAATATTTTAATTGACCTACAACAAAGATTTCTCTGTTTTCAAAGATGCAATCCAATAGCTCCAAATATCAGAAGGACATCATAAATTTTATTTTGATTTAATTTCATTTTTCTCAAGTTAGAAAAAGCAGGTAGCAAACGACTATTTAGGAGAGTTAAGAACAGATCTAAAAGCCAGCTGAGTACTGAGCATTGGCAAGTGTTGGTCAAAATCTTCATTAATATGTCAACAGAATTAACATTTGTTGAAGTTAAGATCTGATCCATAAATTTCACATACAACCTTCTCCTCACTCAAGTATTTACAAAACTAAAAAAAAATACTGTGCAACCAGTTGCCAATCACTGACAAATTCTGGCCTGATACGTGGAATGATCACTGCTAAAAAATCATGCTGCAGTTCTAACGGTTCTAAGGGTTAAAGAAAGAGGTATTGCTAAGTTACTAAAAGAATGCAACAGATTCAGTGAAGACCCAAAATACATGAAGAGTGTTCCAACACTGGGATTAAAAATAATAATAAACTGCACCACTCCCTATTTTATCTGTTTAGCTTACTGTCCCAGTTTCAGATGGGATACAGGAAACTTTCTTCTTAGTAGATGTTATCTTGCTGTGTGTTGGATTTAGGATGAGGATAATGTCGATGACTTTGACAGGATCAGCTCCAGAATGGAGGCAGCTGGAAGACTCCTTCCAGTAAGGCAGAACTATGGCAAAAACCACAAAGAGAGAAGCACAGGGAGAGAGATGAGCCCCAGCCCTACCAGAGCAGGAAGGGAGAAGCACTGATGAGAAAGAGCTCTGACATGGGCAGGGTGAGAAGTGATGGCGCAACCCTCCTCACACACAGAGACAGCCCCTAGGGAGTGACCAGGAGCATGTTGACCAGGGCATGGAAAATCAGTAAGGGCATGGTGTGGCATGGCAGTTTGTGCAGGTAAGACATGTAGAAAAGAGAAAATGCAGAACACTTTCTTCTCATCTAGGAACAGCACTCTGTTGCTGCAGTTCACTCAGGCAGGGTTCTGTACCTTGCACACAGATTCACAACCAGGGAAGTGCTCCTGATTTCTGTATGAAGGTGGGCACTCATTTGAGGGTAAAAATCAACGCCCCTGCAAGAAAATCCTCAGAGATACCTGATATACCCACCCAGAAAGAACAGGTGAGAAAGGAGACTTAGGTTAAAGTAGTTGGTTGCACCAAGTGCTTTGAACCTTCTCCTGCTGTTAAGGTAAGTACCTGCCAAAGGATGATCTTTTATAACTAGTGACTGAGTAGCAAGAAGCACTTGAAAGGCTGCATAGCATTAGAGATCCTGAGAGAGAGAGAAAGAGAGAGAGCTTGTTTAAGGACTATATTCCAGGACTGGCTAATACTGAGAAGGAGGCACTTTAGTCCCTGGTGATGCACAAAAGCAGGGCTCCACTTCAGCCCCCACCTTCTAGCTTCACTACTAAAAGCAGATACTAAGCTCATGCAAACCTATGACCAAGGTCTGCAAGGAGAAGTCATACCAACAGCTTACAGAGGACCTCATAAACGGAAACGCCAAGTGCTTGTAGTTGGTGACTCTCCCTTAAAAGGCATTAAGGGTCCTTTCTGTCGGCCTGACAGGGAGTCTTGATTGGTTTGCTGTCTCTCAGAAGCCAACATATGAGATACTGAAAAGAGGGTGCGACAGTTTGTCTAGAGCATGGACTATTATTTGCTGCTCCTTTTTCTTGTGGGCATGAATGACACTGCACGCTGGAATATGCGCAGAATTAAAGAATACTATAAAGCCATGGGAGTGCAAGTGAAAAAGACTCATGCCCAATTACCTTCTCAATTTTGCCAGCTGGAGGAAAGAGGGCAGTCAGAAATAAACATATAATGCCTATACAAATTCCTAGCTATATGGCTGGTGCTGACACAACATTTTCAGTTTTCATGACGATGGGAATTTCAATGAGGTTATGGACAGATGGAATATGTCTGTGTAGAAAAGGCAGGGCTATCTTCAGCAGCAGGCTGACAAACTTATTGAGGTGGGCTTTAAAACTGAAGGGCTTGGAGTATGATGTCCAAAATGGAAATGTTCATGCCATTGAACTTACTGGTGAAATAAGCAGGCCAACCAGAACAGTGACAAATGTTCTTTAGCTATCTTCCATCACATAAGCCAGAAGGCCAGCCACCCCAGCAGTATGTATAGTTACGTGGGATCTTTAGGGTGGAGACTGATCACAAGCACTGTTTCTCAGGGGTCAGACTTGATACCAGTGCTCTTCAACATCTCATCAGTGATATACACAATGGCATCAAGTACACCCTCAGCAAGTTTGCACATGACACCAAGCTGAATGGTACAGTCAATATATTGGAGGAAACAGAAGCCATCCAGAGGGACCTGAACTGGCTGGAAAAGTAGGCCCATGAAAACTTAAGGAGGTTCAGGGTGCTGCACTTGGGCAATCCCAAGTATTTTATACAAAATGGGAGAAGAGGCCCTTAAGAGCAGCCCTGCGAAAAAAGACATGGGAGTCCTAGTGGGCAAGAAGCTGGACATGAGCTATCAGTGTGCAGTAGCCAGAAGGCCAACTATATCCTGGGCTGCACTAAAAAAGGGGTAACCAGCAGGGAGAAGGAGGTGATTGTCCCCCTCAACTCAGCTCCCGTGAGGCCTCATCTGGAGTACTGCGTCCAGGCCTGGAGCCCTCCGTTGCAGAGCTCTTGGAACAAGTCCAGAGGAGGGCCACTAAGATGATCAGAGGGCTGGAGCACCTCCTCTATAAAGAAAGGTTGCAGGAACTGGGATTATTTAGCCTGAAGAAGAGAACACTCCAGGGAGACGTCACTGTGGCCTTCCAGCTCTTGAGGGAGCTTATAAACAGGAGGTGGAACAGCTGTTTAGAAGAGTGGACAGTGATAGGACAAGGGGGAATGGTCTTGAACTGGAGCAGGGAAGGTTTTAGTTAGATATTAGGAGGAAGTTTTTCATACAGAGGGTGGTGATGCAATGGAACAGGTTGCCCAAGGAAGCTGTGGATGCCCCATTCCTGGAGGCATTCAAGCATGGCTGGATGTGGCTCTGGGCAGCCAGGTCTAGTGGTTGGTGACCTGCACATAGCAGCATAGTAGAGGGGTTGAAACTAGATGATCATTGTAGTCCTTTTCAACCCAGGCCATTCTAAGATTCTATCATTCTATGATCTTCTTGCATCACCCTAAGGATATATAAATCCTGTTCCCTTTTATTCTTTAAAGTGACTCTATACCGATGGACATAGCATTGCAAATAACAGGAAGAATTAGAGATCTGTGTAGAGTCAGAGGACCGTGATCTTACTGAGATCATGGAGACACTGTGAGACAGTTCGCATGACTGGAACACGTTCATGGATAGGTATGATTTTTTGTAAAGATAGACAAGCCAGATGATGTTGTGGAGCTGCACTTTGTGTGGGAGAGAACTGGATGTACTGACCTCTGCTCAGGGATGAATGATGAGTGAAGAGAGAGCTTACAGGTGAGAATTAAGAGAAATTGGTGATATATTTGTGGGTGTGTACTACAGCCTCCTCACTAAGAAGAGGAAATTAATGAAAGTAGACTTACAATCACAGGCACCAGTTTTCATAGGGGACTTCAGGCACCCTGATATTAGCTGGGACAGGTTGAATAGCTGGGCTGAAGCCAATGGGATGAGGTTCAACAGGATCAAGTGCGGGGTTATGCACTTTGGCCACAACAACTTTGTGCCCAGACAACACCACAGGCTTGGAGCAGAGTGGCTGGAAGACTGTGTAGAGGAAATGGACCTGGGAGTACTGACTGATGCTCAGCTGAACATGAGCCAGCAGTGTGCCCAGGTGGCCAAGAAGGCATCCTGGCTTGCATCAGAAACAGCCAGCAGGAACAGGGAAGTGACTGTCCCCCTGTACTCAGCTCTGGTGAGGCCGCACCTCGAGTACTGCATCCAGTTTTGGGCCCCTCACTGCAAAAAAGACATTGAGGCCCTGGAGCAGGTTCAAAGAAGGCAACAAAATTGGAGGGGGGTCTGGAGCACAGGCCTTATGAGGAGCGGCTGAAAGAGCTGGGATTGTTCAGTCTGGAGAAGAATAAGGGGAGACCTTACTCTGACTACCTGAAGGGAGGTTGTAGTGAGCTGGGCGTCGGCCTCTTCTCTCGTGTAACCACTGATAGGACTAGAGGGAATGGCTTCAAGCTGCACCGGGGGAGATTCAGGCTGGATGTTAGGAAACAGTGCTTCTCTGAAAGGTGGTCAGGCAGTGGAATTGGCTGCCCATGTAGAGGAGTCACCAACCCTGGAGGAGTTCAAAGAACATTTGGACGTTGTGTTGAGGGACATGATTTAGTGAAAACTTTTGGTGATAGGTGGATGGTTGGACTGGATGATCTTGTAGGTCTTTTCCAACCTTGGTGATTCTATGATTCTGTGATTAAGACTAATTAATTTAAAATATTGTTTCTAGGAGAAGTTCAAAGGTTCTGTATAAATTCTGTGATAACAATTTTTCAGGGCTAAAGAAGAAAATATTCTTCACTGTTTGATGAGATTTTCTCATGCAAACAATGACAAATGAGCTCTCATTTGCTTTCTTTACACAACGACAAGCAGAATAGAATTTGAAACAAGTAAGCATGTGCAAATACTAAAACAAATACACATTTTAGCATCTAACATATTTCACAAAATGCCAATGACACATTTTAGGGGGAGTAATTTTAATTCTGCGAAGATTCATCTTAAAGGCACACTGTCAAGTAATTAAGATTACAA
>JAPSGF010000116.1:888045-912813 GCA_035772895.1 Perdix hodgsoniae | reverse complement strand
AAAAAATATATATATATATATATATATATATATATATATATATAAAATAACAAAAGACTGACAATTCAAAAGAGCTGAAGAAAAGTAAGTTTTAAATACTACTCTTGAATAAAGTTACAGAATCCTTTTGAAGGCAACACCAAATGAAAAAGCATTCAGCTAGTACTGCAATAGAAAGACTAGAACTGCCATGAAACCTACTATGGTAAAACACAATAAAATGATACATAATTAGCTTAATAAATGTTAGGAAGAAAGCACTGTCTCATAAGCCATTGATTCAACTCAAATAATGAAAGACATTCTGTGTTTGATACTTTCTTTTGAGAAGGACACTAACAACAAAGTACTTCCTTGCAACTAATGAATTTTCTTCACAATTTAAGCAGATAACATGTTGCCTTACCTACCAATACCACAGATAACGTATCTTTTTATACAGTGCCATTTTAACATAGTTAATGTTATTACAGAGGTGCAGAGAGATGAGGTTCACTGCTTTAAATACAAAAGATGTAGGATTGAACCCCACTTATTCCAGGTTCCAGTTCACTGGAACTCATAAATCCGAAAATCTAAGGGCTTAGAATAACAATCCTTTCTGGCATGCAAAGGAGCAGAAACAGGTAGTTTCCACATAAAGAGAGGAGAAATGGCCATAAAGGGGCTGCTCCTGCAGAACTAAGTGGGTTTTTCAGAATTTACTGTCTGTAATTTTACAGAGACTTAATCAGCAAACAAGTCAATAGGATTATACTAAAAACCCACAGGACTTTTCCATTTGGCTGTTGGAGACTAAGTAAAACTGATCCTTGCAAACCAACACTTTTACTCAATCAGCTGTATCTTTGTGGGGTTCTCACACTTCATCTAATGAAATCTCCACCTACCAAAACCAGACAGAAGCTAAATGGTGCACAATTACAGCTAATCCTATAGCACTGCACCCTCTTCCACATGGTTTCTCTTTAGATCCTTTTTTACAAACCAGCGAAGAAAAGGTCTATCTCTTCCTTTGATTCATTTTAAACTCCATGAGGAAATGGGTAATATTTTCTGCTATTTACATTAATCTTAATTAGCAGAGCATGCCAACCATTTTCATGAGCTACTGACCAATAGAATGCTTTAGTTTTAAACATGACAGTGGGATGCAAGATGAGCACATTAAAATTAGGTTGGCAAGCTCACGAGTAACCAAATGAATGACCCAAGCAGCATAGAAAATACTTAAAATGGAACATTCATTCAAGAATAGGTAAATTCCTGCAGTTCTGCAGGACTAGGAAACTTACAGTGCAGGGGATGAATAACACCTGCAGACTCTTAAAAAGAATATGACTGATTCAGTTGAAAAATTTGAGGGGAACTACTTCCTTATTTCCCTTCAAACTGAAAGTTCAGCAGATCACTCACTTGTGGATTTTCTCTTTTATTTGTAATTGTTGTTGTTTGTTTTGTTTATAATTAATGCACAAATTAATTTGGTTTTAATTAATTAATTTATTTTTCATATTTGCCATAAAAAAGATTACTCTTGTTCAGCAAAATAAAATAGAGCCTCTATTTTGTGAGATTTTATTTTATTTTTTAGTCTAGCCTACATTGAAATTCAGTACTAGAATGAAAATGAATCTTTCCTGCTTCTAATAGATATTTTTTAAGGAAAACCTTAATTTGATCATTTGCTGTGTAGTTTCTCAGTGCAACTACAGAAAAAATTCAAGTCTATAAAATGATTCTACAAATGGATTATGCTAAAATACTAATAAGATACTACAAACAAATTTCTGTTTTCCTGTCTCTTAGACACAATATGAAGAATTTGAATTATACACTGCAATTCATAATTCTTATCCAGTATAGCACAAAGCTTTCAAACTAGGCTGAAAGGGAAAAAATGAAAAAATGGAAAATAAAAAAGAGAGAAAGTTGCTTTATGTATTCCCAGTGGCAGCCTGAAGCTTGACAATTTTTTTCTATGTAGGGCCTGTAGGAACTGAAATCCACATATACAAGTCTTCAGTGCACAGGCAGTAATGGTGGGCAATAACCAAACAGGTCATTCTGTGGTAGATACCACCTGTAGGAACTTGAAAATGTCATCAGTGTTTATAGTAAACCTGTGTGTACAGGCCCAGAAGTAAAGCTTATTTGATTTTATATCATCCTAGCTTTGCAAAGTATTGTCTTACATCTGTGCAATATGACCATTACTTTACCTCCAGTTTTGGCATACTGCAAACAATGAAAATACAAGGGAAGCAGTTATTAGAACTACTAATATTTCTGATAAAGATGTGCTTGCTATGGACAGCCATGAGATCAGACATACATTAGCATTTATGACCCCTGTCCTCATACAGAAAGAATGAGTGTTCACTGTGTATACAATTCAGGATAAGCAACAGACTTCAATGCATAGCCTCACTGTAGCATCACCTTATTCACCATTCCTTTGCAAATCTTTTAAGCAAGTAATTTTATGTCATATGTATTTGCATTAAATAATAATTTTTTACAAACATTATTTTACACTTATCTAAATTAAACCTTAGAATTTTTTTAATTGCTCACCTGCTTAAAAATCACCATAACATTCTAGAATTATAAAAGAAAACACTCTTTTCCAATAGCTGTGTAAACTAAGCCATTCCCATATAATTCACAATCTTTATTATACTGATGTTTGCTTCATGTTTTAGATTTTTAGTGGAAACAATGCATTTTTTCATAACAATCACATTCATACTTTCTGGACTGGACAGTTTTCCTTCTTTACAATTAAACAGTGAATTTTGTAACCACCATTCCTAATCTAGTCTATTTTCCATTTCTCTGTTTCAGCCACTGCTATAAAACACAGCAAAAGTCAATGTGAATTAACCATACTCTCTTTGGTACATACATCCAAAAGATGGAACATTTTCATTGGAATGATACGCCATTATTCAAGCATAACTGCATACTAATTATTACTGCATGGATGAACACAACAACAACAACAAGTCTGTTCACACTTATTTATATTTTAAAGTGAATGCATTTGGTTGTGTTTGCATGCTCTTTGCACTCAAAATTCAAAGTCATAATGACTGCAGTGCTCTCAGGAAAGGCTTTCACACACTCCATATTTGCTTACTTCATCAGAAGTACCATTCTTGTGAACAGGAAGCAGTTTGACACAGCAAGGAAACAGAATCCAATCAAGCCATGGATGAAGGAAACTAAAAGTCAAATAATGGTTATTCCTATGGACAACTATGAACATTGCTCCACTTGATCCTCTTTCTTGTTGAACTGCTCTCTTTTTTCTTCTGCGACCCTGTAAATTATAATGGCATCTCCAAGGAATAATGTTTATTCAGTTCACGGAAATACATATGTGTGGGTGAATAAAAACTGTATAAATAAAATATATATTGTTCCTAATTAATTTTGTCTGACATTTTTCCAAATTCTTAAAAAATGTGGTGATATAGTCTCCATAATCAATCTAACAATCTTTTCCAGTTCTTTCACATTCCTGCCAGCAGCTAACCTGAAGTTTCTCTGCTGTCATTCAAGCTTCTTTTGCTTTTTGCTTTATACATGCTAACATGAGAAACAGATCGTTCCTTTAATTTCTGCCAGCTTCCATCTTCAGCTTCTTACTAAATTAAACTATCACTAATTTTTTCCTTGCTATCTTCATTTAAGGTCACATTTTCTCCTCTAAAATGCAAAGAGAGCAAATAATCTACAACATCGGGCAGAGTAGGACTAGCTGATTTTGTATTAATTCATTATAGCAGATCCTACCTGCATACCACATCTCTATGAAAGCAACAACTGCATGCACTACAACCCTCAGAAACACGCCTATAGCAGTGACTGGTGTGACTGCTCCATATTCCTGTGTCTTTACTCTAGCTTCAGCATCTTGAACTCTTCCCTATTCAGCTGCATCCTGTTTTCAAGATTATCTCAATAATTGAACAAAATCTTGTTCATTTCTACCTATTCTTACCTTATGGGCCTTGATAAAAAAAAAAATAATAAAATCCACTCTTTCTATTGAGTTAGCACCACTTGCAACAAATGGTAACTACGAGATAATTAATCAGACTGGTGGATGTTCAGGCCAGCAAAGAAAGGACAGTGTGGAGTCTGAAAAATGCCAATAAAATTATGAGTGGCTTGGAAAAAGACTTCACTAAGTAGACCAATACAAAAACCAGGTGGTTGCTATCAAAGGACAACAGAAGGCAGCTAATCCTAGACAGACAAAAAAAAAAAAGATTCTTCATAAATTGTGATTTAAGTTTGCCACATGTGGATGCTAGAAGTTTACACCATTTAAACAGGAAGTTCATAAAAAAAAGTCATCAGTGACCATCTTCTACCGAGTAATTAGACAGACATTGCCCTGTATACTTGCCTACGGCAATTTCTTATTTGCATATTGTTATAGGCTGGGAGAGGATTAAGGAATTCTTACCTCAGGTTTACATTCTTCCCAAGGTATTCGCCTTTGGCATTGTTGAAGACACTAGCACAGGCTGCCCAGTGAGGTTGTAGAGATGCCACCTCCCTGGAAACACTCAAGGCCAGGCTGGATGGGGCTTTGAACAGCCTGGTCTAGCGGGAGGTGTTCCTGCCTACAGCAAGGGTGTTCGAACTAGATGATCTTAAAGGTCCCTTCCAACCCAAACCATTCTATGATGTTTATGATGAGAATACATTTGGTGCGGTAGACTGAAGCCATGAAGACATTTATAATGTTTTCAGCATTGCTTCACTAAACAGAACACTATTTATCCAATTCATAAGATACTGTGTTTTTATCTCAGCTATGTTCCTATGCCTGTTCTGACTGTGATTAGCATCTAACAGTTCTAAATATTTCTAGTGAGAAATCAGAACAATTGTTTTCATTTTTAAGAGTGTTCTGCTGTAAAACTGTTAAAGAAATGCTGACTTATTAGTCATATTTACAAGCTTGTTGGTAGAAAATTTTAACTACTTAAAACTGGTATCTAATCTTGAACTCTGCCACAGCGAAGTGACATAGATACAATTTCTATGGTTAAGGTTGAGAAACAAATTTTGTGTTCCTCAGTATGTTCTGGTTGCTTTTTCAAGAGCAACCTTTGAACAAGAAATATCCTAAGTGTTTCACCTTCTTTAACTGCTCTGTAATGCCCAGCATGACATCTCTGAATAGCACTAATTCAGCTGGCACTGCTCTCTCCTCACTTAACTGATGTCCCTATATAATTTATTTTGGTATCTACAATTATGCAATTAAAAAAAGAGACAGTGTTTCTCTTAACAAATTTGCAAATGCTATTTTCAGAAACTGCCCACTTCGGAGTATGTTAATCTTTCCATGCTGCCCTAAATAGTGTCTTCTCATCCCAGCATGCACTTCTGAAGTCAAAAACACAGAGGCTATGACATGGAGAATGTTATGTGGCCTTTTAGGAAACACCTTCTGCATCAATTAACTGTTTCCAAGCATCCAAGAAAGATTATAGACATCCTCACCTTTGAAGAGAAGTCTAAAGGACAGAGATAAGCTGTGTTTTAAATAAATAAATAGATAGGTAGATAGATAGATAGATAGATAGATAGATAGATAGATAGATAGATAGATAGATAGATATTAAGATGCTAAGGATGAAGGGTACAAGAGAAAAGTAATTATTTTCCCTCAAAAGAATGAGACTGCAGAAATAACCATCACACTGAGGCTAAGCATTTAGCAAACACACACAAAAAAATGGAATGACAGCATTTCTACTGATATATATACGTACAGGATTATTCTCATTACTGTAAGACAGTATTTGGAAACAATGGTAAATATTAAAATGTGAACATCAGCAGATGAAAAACTGTTTTTTCAAGAAATCAGCAGCACTGTGCAGAGTGGGATATTCTGTTACTGGCTATTTCTATCCTTCTCCTCCCCATAAAAATTGTACTGAGCTCCTCAGCACAAGCAAGACATGGAACTGTTGGAGCAGGTCCAGAGGAGGGCCACAGAGCTGATCAGAGGGCTGGAGCACCTCTCCCATGTAGACAGATTGAGGCAGCTGGTCTTGTTCAGGTTGGAGAACAGAAAGAAATCTCATTACAGCCTTCTAGGACCTAATGGAAACTTGTAAAAATGATATAGAGCAACTTTTAAACGGTCTGGTAATTACAAGACATAGGGGAATGTTTCCAAATTAAAAGAAGGGAGATACAGATCAGAAGTTAGGAAAATATTCCTTACTGAAAGGTTGGTAAGACACAGGAACAGACTGCTCTAAGAGGCTGTGGATGGCCCATCCCAGGAAGTGTTCAGCTTCAGGTTGGACAGGGCTTTGAAAAACCTTATCTAGTGTAAAGTGTCCCTGACCATGGTAAGGCACTCGGAACTAGGAGACCTATACATTTCCATTCAACCTAAATCTAAACTATTTTATGAATCTATGAAATACAGAAATGCTTAAGGCAACCAGGCCTTTTCACATGATTATCAGTGGCAAGCCAGCAAAAAAGGGAATTTCAAGAAGCAGAAGCACTGGAATGAGTTTGTCCACAGAGGTAATGGAGTCTTTCTCCTTAGGCAGACAGACTTACTGTGGTTTAGTTTGCATTAGCACTGAGTTGAACCTGATAATATGCACAGGTTCCTATAAACCCTAACCATCCTGTGATCTGAAGGTCTAAATGGATTTTGCATCTGAGATTACAAAGATATTGCCCAGATTTAATACTCTTCATTTTCTATGACAGCACCACAAAAACTCAGTGTTTACGAACCTTCTAAAATACACTGTGTCAAAAACATTTCTTATAAGCAATGCATGTCCTGGTAACAGACTAATACCAAAACCAGAAATTCGATACTTTTTATCTCTGATTAGAATAATTAGCTAAATAAGTTAGCAATAGCACTTGTGGTTCTCCAAGTAAGTCATCTTCTTGCAGAGAAGGTTAGGAAAGAGAAAGGTAGCCAGACAGATAGATAGGTAAAATCAAGCATTACTTTTCTAAAAAGGAAAATGCAGAAAATCTTTTTTTGCTAAAAGCAGTTTTTTACACTCAGTCCAGAACTTTCTCTTTATCAACAACATCAAAATGCTTTAAAGCTTGCTAACAAAATCAGTCTGAAAATTAAAACACTTTATGCCAACTCAAATGTAGTGAATTATCTTGGCAGTTATCAGGCTGTGAAAACAGGAGTTTATAATAGAAATGCTGACATTGTACCAGTGAGAAGGGCATGACTATAAAAAGACTATTCAAAATCATTATTTTTAGTGGGGTGAAACAGGGTATTTTCTGGGCTTGAATGAAAAACGCTCTAACGTGCTACTTTTCAAATGCCTTGGAAAAAAAAAAAAAAAAAAGAAAAGAAAAAATCTGTCAGCCAATGTACTCAAACCACAAAACACATGCAAATCAAAAGACTGAATATAAGCATTAGAAATATAAAACACCAGAAAGCTTAATCTGCAGAAAAAAAAAAGAGAAATACACTACACTGTTTAACAGTTACCACTCAGCAAAGGATCTTTGAAATACATACAGTTCTTTAAATCAGTGCCAACTGACCAGTTTAGATGCTGCATTATTTCTGTAGTACTATAAAAGTTTAAAATAATTTGTGAAAATCTGCACTTCTTCCCCAGTTGTGCTACTAACGATGAAGTTACTTTGAAGTAAGACAGTGGAGCACACTTCCTCATTTACTCGTATCTTTCTCTTTCCTGTCCAAAATCCTTTTGTCCTCTAAATAATAAAAGTACTTATGTTTATGTACTATAGCTACTAGATGACTACATCCTTGCACATTGTACACTACGTTGCATTCTCCATAATGCCAGTCATTATTCATCCTGACTTCACTAGCTTTCTTTAGCTGAAGCATTTAAGATTAATGAGGCGTTTGTTCTCAATCAAGACACTCTGTATGAATACAGTTACACTTTCAGGAGCCATGCAGATGACTTATTTAAAATTATTTGTATTTTTTTTTGTTTTTTTTTTTTTTCAGAAGATTGATTTATGGCTATTTTTGTCCATTAGCATATATGAATTTTGTATCAGCCTTCCACTTGTCAATAATCATTATCAAACAGGACCTGCTGTGTATTAGACTATAAAGATACATTATCATGGTTCCAAGAGCATCCCAGAAGATGAGAAAGTTAAGTATTGTAAAGCATGCTATTTCAGCAACTTAGAGAAGCTTCGAACGCAAGAGAACAGTACGCTTCCGAATCTCAAGCACAGTTTTCCTTGGGGAATTCCATTTATATTATCATCACAGAAAGTCTGGCTATGAAAAATGAGTCCACTAATGCATTTTGCTATTTCCAAATTTTAATAACATTCCTCATTGGGATTCACATAAAGTGCAATCTCATTCAGTTACTAATACAGCTAGGACTCCTGCGCTTTCACCCTTCATCCTTTTACAAAATCGTAAGAGATATACAAAAACCTTGTAGAGTTCAAATTTTCTATAAATTTAATATAACGGACTGAAGTTTAAGAAACTATTATCTACAAAGCAAACAACAAAACTTCATAGTTTAAGCAAAGGAATGAAAAGCAACCTTCCCTGATATGAAATGAATTACAAAGTCTAAGTCAAGATCTCTGAAACTCTTTTCTTTAATAATATCCATTTTATTCTCCAATGCACAAAACTTTGCCTTCACTCTGTTTTCCAACCAGTTTTCCCTTCAAGATTAAAGTTTTACCCAGAAGAGAATTCTTCAAACAGGTCTTCCTCAGCTCAGACTCCCTCTCCTAGGAATAACTGTGCCAAGAAAGTAAATCAAATTTCAGATATTCTGGAAGATACGTGTTTCAGGCAACAAATACTCTGATATTAAAATCTTCTGATTTTTCAACCTTCTCTAAAGCAAGGATTGAATTTTTGTGTTGTAATTCCTACAGTCAGGCAGATATCAGTTTCACATCTACCACAGCTGTGGTTCTGTTAAGGAATGCTTACCCTGAACAAGAATTAAATGAACGCATTTTTTTCATACAAAAAAAAGTCTGAGCTGTCTTAGCTAGAGTAAAAATAGTACTCATTCTATACTCCCCCCCAGTTTAAAAACTCATGCAAATAAGTAATATATTTTAATTCCATCTCCCCCTCCAGAGATGTCTGTGGTACTACACAGCAATTTCATATATAATAAAATATCATAACAGCAGATAAAGAAAAAAGATATACAGATAAAAACCTGATTCATTGAAAACAAACAAACAAACAAAAATGAATATAATTCAAAGGTAGCATAAAACTTATAAGCTGCAGATTGGTATGAGCAATATAAATGCACATTTTTAAAGGAAAAGTAATGCTCTGATCAGCAGCTGTCTTTAAAAAAAAAAAAAAAATTCAAGAAAAGTTAAAACAAAGCCACAAGTGTCTTAAGAATAAAGCTAAGATTAGATGACAGCTTTTAGGATAACCTAAAGTTATTAATGTTAAAATGACAAATAGGACCCAAATAAGTATCTGTAGTTCTTAATAACACTGATGTCAGCAAGGAACTGCTTGCAAACAAAAATATACACTCAGGTTGTTTATCAAACTGATGATTTTTTCTTCCTTGAGAACTGTAGTCACAGTTACATAGCTTTGCAATTAATGCTACTGCTCTAACAGGCAAAATAGAACCACAGAAAAAAGTAATCTCAGTGTCTATTTTATTATTCTGACTTGAGGCATAATCAGTGCTTCTTCAGCTACTCCTGACAAATGCCTTTCTATCATACTTTCAAGAGTCTTCAAAGAGTAGATTCTACAAAATCTCTACATGCCAGTATTTCACTATATTTAGAAAGAAAAATTTGCAAGGTGTCATGGTATTAACACAAGATTCTGATGATGATGTTTAAAGCTGCTACAACTTTATCTTGTCCCAAAACTGAAGGAAAGGCAATTGATAATGTTTGTTTTTTATTTATTCCGATTATTTTGCATGTGACACTACTACTTATTTCCTTTCTGTTTTCTCTCAGCTATACTGAACAAGCTTAATTCAGCCCTCCCTTACAGAACTGCTGACATCTACGAGAAATAATTGAAAGAATTTTTTACCTTTTTTTTTTTTTTTTAATTACATGCCATTATCTTCCAGCCCACCAGCCCACTCAATCTAATGAGATTTTTTTGAAGCATTTGTGTTCCCTGCCACATAGTTCATCAGCTGGGCTCTCACCAAACATGAAGAGAATAAAAAGATCATTTCATATGCATTTCAAGCTTCACTCCTGGTACAAGCTTAAACATCCTGGTCTCCAGATTTATAGAACTGATAACTTTGTGACCAGAGTGTTCACAGTTCTGGAAGGCAGCAAGAGCTATTGCCTGGCCAGGCACTCCCATCCTATTTGGGTACAACTGATAGCTTCTGTTTAAGTACAGATCATAGAATATCCTGAGTTGGAAGACGTTCACAAGGATCAGTCATTCAAATCCCTGGCTCTACAAAGGATCACCCAAAATTCAAATTATATTACTAAGAGTGTTGCTCAAGCTTTTTGAACTACAGATGGCTTGATGCCACAGCCACTTCCCCAGGGAGCTTGCTCCGTTTCCAGACACTGACAAAAATTGTAACTATCTGCTGAATTCTGTCACAAAATTTATTTTACACTATTTATTCAATACAGTAATATTATTACTACTCTACAAAATAGCAAGATCCAATTTAAAATAGTAATCCTAACCCAAAATAGTAAAAAACTATAAAATGTCCAGGTCCCATGGTACCTGCACAAAATTCATTAAGAATGATTCTGTACTGATCTTTTCGTCTCACTGAAATGTTGAAAGGAATGAAGAAAAAATATTTTGAGTAATGCCTGGCAAACTATAGACAGTTGTGGAAAAATCTATGACATACTGCATAAGTTTAACACCTTGGCAGATTCACATGAAATATATTTCCCCATCTCCTGTATAATGACCTTCAATTACTTAAAATAGACCACTCTGGGTTCTCACATATGCTTCATAAGGACATGAAGAGCAATCAGCAAATGGTGCAGAGAAGGTTATCACCCTCTCAGCAACTTAAGACAAATGATGGCTGGTGGCCTGAGATACTGAGTGTCGAAAACAGATCCATACTGCTGTATGTTTGGCAGCTGCTCATCTAGGTCATCATTCTTGTGTAGCTTGAATAACAGAATTTAAAGCATTACCAAAAGTCCATGAAAGTTAGAATGAATGGAATTTTTTGTTTGTTTCTTTTTCACAGAAGCTACCATGGCAAAAAAAAAAAAAAAAAAAAAAAAAAAAGGCACATATTCTATAGATATCATTTGTTGTTGCTTAGGTGTGTGGAAATAATTGACAGATTCATCATTTGTTTAGTATTTCCCTTTGAATACGAGTTAGGTTGACTGTCAGAATTCCCTAGACCACCAACACCCTACTTTTACAAAAAGGGTACTAAATTTTCCAGGCACCTCACAGAAGTTTTGTAAATTCTCAGAGATTATCATAAATACTCTGAGATTGCTTCAGCATCTCAAGAGTTTTGAAAGATGCTTCTATTAAAAAAGAAAAACTGAACTGGGTAGCATTCAGATATGAGTAAATAACAGCACCATTTGTATCCCTGACTGATGGATTTTTCCTATTTAACTTTGCTTGAAGATTTCATACCTACTATCTATCATTTCTATATCTTTCAACTGACAATGAACAGTTCACACTGATATGCAGTAACAAGGATAAGTAATAAAAAGAAATACAAGATAGCCAATTATGTAGGACAACTTTTAAGCAAATTTATTATTAGTGAGGGATGCTAGATTTATAGCCCTACAGAAAAAAAAATGTCCAACAAGACTGCACACAAAAATAAAGTATATAGATAAGCAAACATTATTAATTTAAAGTTTCTAAATTCATCATGACTGATTTATTTCTTCTGATACTTCAGACATCTGATCTTAGAACAGGAACACATTTTTTCTAGTATATATCTAATCAATCTTCAGCATTTCAGTAAAATTCCCCTGAATGACAACTTATGACAAATTTTATTCCACAGACATTTCTAAATGAAGAGATTTTGCAGGGCACCAGTTCATTTTACTCAGGTCACCAAATCAGAGGTATATAAACATGAGTTTGTTGGCATTAACAGTTCAGATTTGTACGTGTACCAATACACATAAAAGCTTGTGTTAATTAAGTTTAACAGCAATTCAGTTAAAAGTAATAGCCAAAGTTTACATTAAATAAATTGTCCTAATGGGCACATATACTACCTGTATACTACCTGGCGTTCGCACAGTGAAAGTAACACTGCTTTCCACTCCTATAACCTTCTTTTCTCCATTGTCTGAAGTGTAATTTTTTGCAAAAAGCAAACATTAAAAACACTTTGCAAATAAGTTAAAAACACTTTTCAAATAATAGTTGCAAATAAGTGTATGTTTTTGAAATTCCAGTTATTATTTCACTACCTTGTCTTATCTCCTCAAATAATACAACCAAAAATGCTTCCCATACAAATTAGGTCTTCCTCATTTTCAGACTGTTGTATGCATTGTAATAGAATAAAACAAAACATCTTCAGTAAAACATCCATAATTCTTTGCATGTAAGATGTTTATCAGTCCAGATGTAATTCTGAAAACGCTCCGCTTTTGACAATGGAATGCTGTCTTTGGTTGAAATTTTTGCCCCGAAGTTGACCAAAGAAAAATCCTAATTAGTTCACTCTTGAATCTACCCAAATTTTCCCTTACCTATTGTATTCCACTGTTTCCCCTCAGCGAGTATCAGACAGAAAGCAAGGAAGACACACATAGGAAGGGTGAAAGCAGAATACAGAGTGACAAAACAGAAATAAAATAACCAATATATTCTCCTCCTCTACTCTGTTCTCATGAGACTCTACCTGGAGTATGGCATTCAACTCTGAGGCCCTCAACATAAAAAAGTCAGGAATTTCTCAGAGTAGGACCTGGACCAGGTGAAAGCCATGAAGATGATCAGAGGGTTGGAGAACCTCTCCGGTGAAGACAGGCTGACAGAGCTGGAGTTGTTCAGCCTTCAGGAGAGAAGGTCTCAGGGAGACCTCATCACAGCCTTTCAGTACCTAAAGGGGGACTACAGGAGAGATGAGGATAAACACTTCAACAGGAAGTATGGTGATAGGATCAGGGTAATAGTTTTAAACTAAAAAGAGTAGATTAGATATATGGAAGAAATTCTTCACTGTGATGGTGGGGAACACTGGAACAAGTCGCCGAAAGTAGCTGAAGATATTGCATACTTGGAAATGTCCAGTTCCAGGCTGGATGGGGCTTTGGGCATTCTAGTCTAGTAAAAGGTGTTCCGCCCCATGGCAAGGTCATTAGGCTAGATTATCTTTAAAGGTCACTTGCAACCTAAACCCCCTGTGATTCTATTAAATTAAAACTCAAGTCAGTCATGACATCATTATCTTTGTCATTACAGTCCACATACTACTGTGTATATCACAGAATTGTAGGGGTTAGGAGGGATCTCTTCTGGAGAACATCTAGTCCAGCCCACTCTATTAAAGCAGGTTCCTTACAGTAGGTTACAGAGGAAAGCATCCAGTGGGGTTCTGACTATCTCCAGAGGAGACTCAACAGTCAATCTGGGCAGCCCATTCCAGTTCTCTATAACCCTCAAGGTAAAGAAGTTCTTTCTCATATTTGTATGGAACCTCCTATGTTCCAGTTTTTATATTCTCTTCACTGCCAAGTCCCAGAAGTATCTACATCCAGTATTAATGAATTTTAGATTGTATTTTGTTTTACAGTTTTTCAGCGACTTTTGATAAATATACATACTATGACAAACACAAAAAATAAGATGCTCTCCAGATTTCTCTGAAATGTTACCATTTCAATAGCAATTAGCATCAGATTTCAAGCTAATGCTCTAATTGTTCTATTTTTTAATGAAAACATCTAGCTCAATCCTATTGATGTCATTCATGAATATGAATATTCTTATAACTCACTGATTTATCATAGCTCTGTCTTCCCTGAAAGGAAATTAACACAAGTTTCTGATGAGCAGTGGGGCTGTCTACCCTTTTTTTAACTGACAGTCATATTCCAAGTTAATAGTAAACTTTTATTTGCCAGTGTAGACATTTTCTTTTCCCCTTGACCTTTCCCTGACTCTAGCACTACAGTCACAAAAGTAGTTCCAAAGATCCTAAAACTCTCGATTGTCTGATAAGGAAGCTATAACAAGATTTTCTGGTTACCTATGCAAGATGAAAATTGGATTCTACCTAGTAAGAGTGCCTTGCCTTCTAAAATGAGAACACATTACAGAGACAGAAATTGATCCAATAAATATTTTAATAGCTATGCACTGAGAGAACACAGGACTAAACATTATTAATGGACCGTATTCTTGTAATGAGCAGTTCTAAGCCACTCTTTTCATTTTGTTTTCCCCAGCTTAGGTAATACCTGCAGTAAAATTATCAGTTCTGCTTTTGTTTCCTCTCAGCATTCACTAAAGAAAATTAAAATGTTGATAGCGCAGAAAAAGCTTTTACATTTATTGTTACTTCAACTTCACTGGCACTACCACTGAATTTCTTACAAATGCATTTCACAATTGCAAGAAACAATATTTGAAAAAGTGACACCTTATTTTCCTCTAGTTTGAATCCTCATTTCTTCTTTAAGACATATAAAAGTTTTAACATGTCATTAAAGGATTTAAAGCACTTGAAATACATGTTTTTAACTCAATAACTGAATGAAGAAAAGCTCTGCTGGCATAAAAACTGATTATCACCTTTCCTCAAGCTGTTTTAAGGAAAACAAATATCACAACTCACCAGGGTAGCTGATAGATTGGTAAAACATAGAATTTTAACCCGGTTGTCACTTAAGTGGATATATGTTTAGGGGTTTTACTAACTACCAACTGTTTTTCAATTTATTCCCAGCTGTATAAACTACTACATACTGCACTGTTTTTAAGGTCAAACAATAGGCATTTGGGTGTTGCAGAAGTGAAACCTCTTTCTGTCTGTACATCACAGTAAACTTTAAATGCTGTAAAAGAATAATTTCATTCTTGACTGTAATTTATTATTCTCTTTCCCTTTTCTCTAACTGCCCATACAGACATATTTGAATAAATAATAAAATATTTAGAGGAAATCTCATTTTCTATTATGTGCACTTAAATTGCAAGTTGTTTCCTTGAACAAGGTTTTACACACATGCTGTTTTGTTTGCAAGACCCTTTTCTTGAGTGTGTAAATCTCCACGTTCTTCTCTCAAAATTCTGTAACTTTTTACATTGAAATCTAGTATTTTGTAAATTATATTTCCTCGACAAAAGTGTCTTAAGAAAAACAGCACAGAAACAGGGTCT
This sequence comes from Perdix hodgsoniae, assembly GCA_035772895.1. Lineage (NCBI taxonomy): Eukaryota > Metazoa > Chordata > Aves > Galliformes > Phasianidae > Perdix > Perdix hodgsoniae. Next base: position 897,407 of record JAPSGF010000116.1, on the reverse strand, counting down.
ATTCTATACTTAATTTGTAACACGTTAGATAACGAAACATGTAAAACTTACAGCTGTCCATGCTTCAGTTCTGCATCGAGAACACAACCATTCATTATGGATTTCATGAGAAGGAACACCATAGCAACCTAGAATGAGAGAGCTGATTTGATTAACATATTCTGTATTTCTAATCATGATATGATACAATTCAACTATGTACAAACGTCAGTAAATCATATACTGTGATCAAGGAAAGTTCTCCAGAACTAGGATTATAGCTATTCTATAGTTTGTGTGTGTCTGTGTGCCTGTGTGTGTGTGTGTGAATGTAGCTTCCCCAGATTTCCAAACTTTAAAACAAAGAAGAGCCACAGCAGGGCATTTTTTTTTATTTTCTGTAACTTTTGTAGCAAATTATCAATTCTCCCTGCAATAACTAGGTACAATCTGAATCAATGTACTGACATTCTATGCAATTACACTGCATCTCCATTTAAGGACTTCTTAGATGTAAGCGTTCAAGTCCTCCTATATGTAGAAGATACTACAGAAAAATCATGCATTAATCAGTCACCTGAAATTAAGAATGTAAGGTGGAGGAAATTGTTGTATTAAAAGCCAATAGAAATATTCACAGATCCTCAATTTTAAAAGGATTTCACCCTTTAAGTTAAGGAGATGTTAAGGAAACGTTAGCATTTTAGCAGTCACAGAAGGGTTTAAAATACAATGAGTAAATTTAAAGGCTTAGTGTTGAACAAAAAATCAGAAGTCTCTGCTCCCCATAGTTAAATGAAAATTATAAAACTAACTCTTCATTAGTTTCAGAGCAACCATTAACAAATAACAGAACACTTAACATAGGGTAAAAAAAATGCAGCCAGGGATTTCAAGCATTAATTATGGAAATGTTTTTCAAGTGCTTACTTAGACATACCAGAAGCTTACTTAACTATTACCTATCAATAGAACAAAATTCGAAACTGCTACCAACTGAAATAGTAATGTATTTACTTGCATGTACTCGTACACAACACTTCGCACAGGAAATAAGAAGACTTGTTCCATCCTCATCAATTAAGGCATTTGATGGAGAGTTTTCAGTGTTTTCTTCGCTATAAATAAAACACATCTCTGGAATAAGAGGTCTAGACTTCTCATTTTCAATCCCTAGTTTTTCTTCTAAGTTTCTTTCCTTGTAAGTAGAATTTTCTTCATCAAGATTGTCTGGCTGGAAATAAAATAAAATCACTTTTAAGTGAAAAGCTTGCTTTCTGCTCTTTTTAATTATGGTCAAATGCCTTCTCCTCACCCTGCTCCAGCATTAATAATATAACAGTTTATAAGAAAAGTAACTACTACTGGTTATCTATCACAATCATTCTATGGTTCCTTGACTATTCAAATAATAAAAAAGCACTCAGTCTGAAAATTAGCATTATTCCAACAGCATTCAATGATACAGTACAATTGACTCCCACCAAGCCCTTTAGCAGGATCCAGTGCAAAAGGTCTCTTTCCCAGGTCCCAAACAGAGGGGTTTCCTGTTCAGTAGCTGCAGAATTAGTACTGTATCAGCATTTTTAGCTGATGTTTGACATAAATTCCACAAGCCAATATCAAATTGTGTCCTGGAAAGAAGGTTTCATAGAAATACTGTCCTTGAGAAGGCCGAAGTATTGTGAGATGATATTTTTTCAGACTGTAGGAAAGAGATGTGGAAGCAGTTTTGATGAAAGGCATTTGACAATGGACATATAAGGAAGTAACTAAAAGATGTAAACCTGTGTGGATTAATCACCTTCAAAAATGCAGCTTCCTGTATGTGCAAGCACACATGCACACAACACCAATCCTACATAAATTCCAGGCAGAAGGTATACACTGTCTGCAACAAAAGGTAAATGCAGGTGGATCAAGCATCATCTCTAGTTTTAATTTACTTCCCATACAACCAAAATGAGTAATTTTCACTTCTTTCTAATGTACTAGCATTTTTCAGGAAATGCTGAAGCTGGGCAGCTATTTCACACTCCTCTCAGAAATGGAACTCTTAAGGATCTTGCTTACCTTGTAGTATGGCATGAGAAGAGTGCAGATAGCACAGTGGGGTTCCTTTTTTGCACAATACGCATTATATTCTTTTTCAGCATTGAAATTAGGTGTTCTTGTCTGCCAAAGGTGGACAAGAGGCCTGGCCCATGTCTCTGTCTCTTGAACTTCCTCTTCAGTAAATGCAGTTTCAGGCAGTTCTTAAAGAAAAAAAATCAGAACAAGAGGCAGTGGGCACAAACTGTAATAAATTAGGTTCTGTCTGAACATCAGAAAACACTTCTTTAATGTGCAGGTGATGGAGCACTGGCACATGCTGTCCTGAAAGGCTGTGGAATCACCCTCCTTTGAGGCCCAATAGACACCTGGGCATGCTTCTGGGCACCCTGCTCTAGGTGTCCCTGCTTGAGCAGGGGCTGGACCAGACAGACTCCCCCAAGGTTCCTGTCAATCTCAGCTACTCTGTGATTCTATGAAAGCAAGCAATTGGACATATTCTTCTCCTGAAAGGAAAAGAAACAATACTGGACTTGTCACATTCACTAATAGCAAGACCAAACAATGCTAAAGAAAGTCTGAGAGTGAATACAAATGCAGTAGTCTAAAGAAATTATGCATCAGGACAAGCACACAAAAAAGCACTTCGACATCATAAGCTGACTACTTTACAGAAAGTATTTCAGTAGCTCTTCAAATAACAATTGTATTCATATCCTTATTCATAACATTAAAAACTGTCTCAATTCTTCCAAACTCAGCTCTCCAGCCAGAGGGCACGAACTCCACCTTAAATCCCTCAAAGCTGGAACATCATGGCCATGTCTGAACGTCATCTGGCCATGCAGCACCAGGCAATTCACTCTTTCCACACAGAACAGCAGCTCTCAGCTGTTTATGCAATCTATCACTCATTTTACAAAAGAAAAAAACAGATTAATGTTATCATCAGTACACAATGGGGAAAAATCTGATTTTGGATGTAGCTGGACAGGTAAGAATAGTGCATGCTGTAACCCAGTGTAAGAAATAATTGTTTAGTAGTATCAGTGAGCTGTTCTGGATGTCATAGAACATGGGGGACAACCTTTTAGTTTGCTTGGGCTGCACTGACTGAAGAAGAATTGTCTTGGGATGCTGTCTTCGTTGTTGCTGAACAATGGGTGCACCCCTTAAGGCTGGCCCGGCTGCTCTCTAAGGAAGAGCCTCTGCCACGATGGCAGGATGTGAGGCTAATTACTAGCTGTCCACAGTCAGTTGGACATGCCTGTTGCAGAAGTTCATTTATTCACAGCGTGCTTGTGGAAGACTTTAATTTTAAAATTCTAAAGTTGACCTTAAGAAGTTCAAAGCTTCTATAGAAGGTGGAGAATAAAATCAGATTGAACCCTGAAGAGAAATTATCCTATTGGTGTAATCTCAAAATATAGTAATTTGCTCTTGGGAAAGATGCAGAACAAGGAATATTGAGATAAGCAGATACCATTGTCCTCATTTCAGCCAGCATAGAGCTAATTTTCCTTGCAGAAACTGGTTTAGTGCTGTGCTTTCGTTTTAAGAGAATAATATTGATAACACTGATTTTTTAGTTATTGTGGAGCAGTGTTTACATACAGTTGAAGACTTTTCAGCTTTTGTGCTAAGGAGGCTGAGGTGCACAATAAGTTGGGAGGGGACAGAAACAGTAAAGCTAACTCAAACCCATCAGAGGGGTATACTTAGGGAAAAAAAGTTTATTTCAGAAGAAAATTCCAAAATCAAAAATATGCTGTGAAGTACATTAAGCTGAATTATCATATTCTTTCAGCCCATTACTGCCTTCATCCACTTTATGAAAAATCAGTAGGTTTTTTACTCCTGATATGTTAAATTGTCACAAGTTGCTACAAAAGCATTATGAAGCTGATAGCATTTTTATCAGTACTGAATAAAATATGGATTTAAAATATTATATACGAGCAGTCCTAACATTTCCAAACATATACATATAAAATGAACATGAATTTTATTCCCTTTTATATAGTTTCTCATGAGAACTAACGTAAATTCAATAAAAAATCACCACTAATGAAGGTAGAAGGACAAAGACAAAATGTCTGACAAAAAACTGTCACCAAGTCAATATTCAGCAGCAGTTCTTTACTGCAGATAATATAATTGTAAAACAATAGCAACAAGAAAACAGCTGAAAATAAGGAGGAGATAACATAAAATGCAGGCATCACTCTTCTAGTTTTCTGCACAGCTTTTGCTGCTGTTGTTAAAGGTGTTATTAACCTAAAGAAAAAATTAAAAAATACCAATTATTTTTCATACTTGCATTTTTTCAGAATTGGCTTCATTTTTACTGACTCTTTTTCCCTAAATTCATTTTTGACAGTATTTCTTCTACAAAGCTATTACTACCATTATTTTAATAGTGTTTTAGTGTTTTCACTATGTTTATGTACTCACATTGAAAGGATCTCTTTAATCTAGGTAAAGAAAGCAAAAAGGAACACAAAATTTGTTGAGAAGATTTGTAACTTATGGCTTCTCTATCTCTTATCTACTTTGAATCTGATATCCTTTGATCTCATAACTGTGGGAATAATAAACTCCCACCAACCCCAAACTTGTGCAGTATCTGCCACTTCAACTGGATGCATGTAAGTCTAGAGGCCCAATGCAGTTCATTCCAGGATACTCCAACTGCTTGCTGATGTCATTACAGACTTTTCAGTTATTTTTCAATGGTCTTAGGAATTTGGAGAGGCCCCAGTCAACTGGAAGCTGGCAAACGCTGTCTCAGTTTTCAAGGTCAAGAAACAAGATCCTGTTAAGCACAGGTCTGACAGTCTCACTTCAGTGCCAATTAAAATTTTGGAGATTACTGAAAGATTACTGAAAAATACTTGAAAGACAACACATTCACTGATCATAGCCAATATGAGTTGATGAGGCATAAGTGCTGCTTAATGAACTTATTTTACTTTTATAAGAAGTTTTACTATTGTCTCTGACAGTATCCTGGACAAAATATCCAGCGTGTAGCCAGACAACAACATGTGTTGGCTGAACAACTGGCTGACAGATCAAGCTCAAAGGGTTTTAGTAAATGAAGTTACATCAGGTTGGCAGCCAATCACTAGAGGAGTTCTCAGGATTCATTTTAAGGGTCGGCTTTCTTTAAAGCTTTCATAGATTATCTGCACAAAAGACTCAAATGCATTCTAAGAAAGAATTACTGGAAACAGTCTAAACGTGATGCAAAGAGGAAAATAACGTACTATATCAAGAGAAGTTGTTGCCTCCCTCAAGGGTGGACAGGCATTGCAAAGAGATCTTAACAGACCAGAGAGCTGAGCAATTTAACAAATGCCCAGATTCTGAACCTGGGAATAGAATTCTGGGACAGGGAAACCTTCAACATATGAACAGACTGGAAGATGAGACTGAGGGATGAGAGGCTGGAGACCAGCCTTGCAGAAAGAAATCTGGGATTTGCAATCATTGCCAAGATAAATATGAGTCAGCAATGTGCCGTGGCAGCATAAGAGCCAACTGTACCATGGAATGCATGAGACCCAGCACTGCCGTCAGGCGCAAGCTCTGCACTGGTGCTATCTCACATCAAGCACTGCGTGCAGTTTTGGGCACCACAATATGGGAAGGACATAAAACTATCAGACAGCTTCCACAAGAGAGACACAAACATGATGAAGGGTCTGGAGGGCAAGGCATGAAAGGATCGGCTGAGGTCCTGCGTTTGTTCAACTCAGAGCAGAGAAGCTGAGGGAGGCCTCATGGCAGCCTGGAGCTCCTCACAGGGAGCGGAGGGGCAGTGCTGAGTTGCGCTCTCTTGGACAGCAACAGGGAGCACATGGAGCTGCTCTCAGAAAAACAGTTTGAACATGAGCTGGTCCTGTGTGGAGCTAGAAGTTGGTTTTGATGACCCTTGTGAACCTCTTCCAACTCAGGATATTCTATGATTCTGTGACTGAACTACTCTTTGCTGAATGAACCTCCCATGGGCACAGAAGCCTTCACCCCAAACCTCAGCCTACTGTGCTTCTTTTCAATCAAAATATATCATTTGCAGACAGGGAGGGACAAGAATGCAACGGACAGGAAGAAATCTGACAGCACTCATCAAACATTTTGTTGCTTTCCAGAACTTCATATTTTCAAACCTCATTCCAAATGAAGTCAAGGAAAAAATACCGTACACATACTGCACTGCATCCTTCACCACCTCCAAAAAAAAAAAAAAAAATTAAACTTTTACTAAATTTTCCTCTTTGCATCATGTTTAGACTGTTTCCAGTTACTTTTTGATCATTACTTCCAAATTGTAACAATTGCAATTATTCCTCCAATTCCTTTGAGAGAGGACTGTCTGCCCAATGTGCCTTACTACAGTCTCTTAGTCCGTGAGGGCTGTTCCAAAAATAATGCTTCCTATTTCATTACATTAGCCTACAACATCAGAGGCAGATGGTGGATGTACGGCAATAAAGGTTGAACATTCTCACCAATAGTCTGTTACATTTTGTTGCTGCGTGACAAATGGCAGCAGAGGGGCAGTCTGACAGAATGGTGTCTGATATGGAAGTGTGTATGAAGTAAAGGTGTGTCAATGAATTATTCCATGAAGAAGAAATTGCACCCAGTGACACACATCAGCACTTGCTGAACATTTAGGAAGATTAACCAATGGATGTAAAAAAAATGAGGCAGTGGTGGTACACTTCAGCAGTGGCAAAGGCAACAGTGGGTCACCTCCACTGGTGCAGATTTTTACAAGCATAGCATGCAGGCTCTTGTTCACTGCTCACGAAAATGCATAGATACTGGTGGTGAGTGTGTTGTATAACAGTGGTCAGTAGCCGAGAATCTGCTCTGTCAAAAAGCTTTATTGTGCTCTTTGCATCTGTAGTACTTTCCATGGAAATACATAGGGGGAGGTGCTTTTGGAGCAACCTACCTGTCTGCATGAAATCTGACACCCAAGCCCTCTGATGTGATGCTCCTACGTGTCACTTCCTATGACTTCTCACTCTTTTTTACCATAACAAGCCCAGTAGGTTATCCAGTTAAAGAAAAATATCCCTCCTACTTTCAGGAGACTACCTAGCCCAACACTTCTTAAAAGAACGTGACACGAAACTAGGAGTATACAAAATCAACAGTACATAGAATGGATGTTCTTACAAGCTATAAACTTTCTGATCCTTACTGTGTCACCACTGCATGTCTTACAATTTTTGCTTCTCTCCAAAAATTTCCTAGGCAATCTCAAGCTTAATTTATCCTCTTTCAGAGACTTCAGAAATTTTAATTAATCTCCTCACAATCAACATTCCCACAATAAAATCATAAAATGTCAAATGAAATTGATATGATAAATAAAGTTACAGAATACGTGACTCTCATTACAAAGCATGACAACAATATTGCCTTCAATAACTTTATCACCACGTAAAATATTCAGTCCTACATGTAGATATATTCTGGATAAACTGAACTTGTGAAGTTGCACTTTGGTTATTTCTTTCAAACACAGACCAACAGCATTGATGAAAAGAATTCTGAAGTCAGTTTCTTTGCTGGTATAGGAGGAATTAGCTTTCTTGTTTCCATAAAGTCACACAAGTTATGTACTGTGAACAAAAAAACTGACAGCCTAATTATGCAAAATGGGCAAGAAAATAAATGAGTTCTCAAGCCATTTCAAAGACAGTCTTGAACACAAAAAATCGCTTGATATAACAAATACTACTGTCTCAGAACATTTTACAGATGTTCCTTTCTCATTCATGTGAAAATTCCTAAGTACTGTTTATGTCTCCCAAAAATGTGGAAAATGTGTGTTTTTGTAGAAATTATTTTGGTATTTGCTGAGTAATATACAATTTCTCTTATTCTCTTTCATTACTTACCACATATTTGAAAGGCAATCTCTGATTTAGCCTGAAATAAATTTACTTTCTTTATTTTCAACTCAAATTGATACGAGTGGATTCAAGGTGGTTCATGTAAATTCAGATTTTTTTTACCAGATACAAGCATTATAAGTACAAATGTGACCAGCATCACATTATGCTCCTACGCAATGGTATAAGGGACACAAAGTAATAACAACCTCCAATTATCCTATACTCAGAACCCACCTTAAATGAGGATGCTCAAAGAATGAAAAGTAATCTGTGGTGCCCACAACAACTGAAAAATTTCAGAAGTTTGACTATTGTAAGAAGGCATGCTTCAGCTATATATCAGTGCCTTATATACATACATATCAGTTTCCTTATACTCAAGACCTGTCAATACTGAAGTTTCTCCTCAAAAAAATCATATCTACTTTCCAAGGCCAGTGTGTAGTGCTTCGTAAGTACTATAACAAGATTTTTTACTCAAAATCTTCCATATTTACAGTTTTCTGCAAAAGTCCACACATTTTGTCAGCATGCTGCTAGAATTCGTTTCAATTCCAGTCACTCGTGCAACAATGCCAAACAGCAACATGACATGATTCCATTATTTGGTCAAACATACTTTGTGATACTTTCTCCTCCTTCTTTGAGCATCTACTAATGGCCTAAAGAGATATTCAGAAATACTCAGATCAGCCAATGCAGTCAGATGAAACACAGTATGTCTACAGAGAGTATTTTCTTCATAAAACATTTGCAGCACAGCTAAGGAATCTGTTTTGATTTTCATGTCTGTCTTTACCTGGATGAAATCATAGAATCACAATCATAGAATCTTAGAATGGCCTGGGTTGAAAAGAACCACAACGACCATCTACTTTCAACCCCTCTGCTACACAACTATGTGCAGGGTCAGCAACCACCAGACCAGGCTGCCCAGAACCATATCCAGCCAGGCCTTGCCTCCAGGGATGGGGCATCCACAACTTCCTTGGGAAACCTGTTCCAGTGTGTCACCACCCTCTGAGTGAAAAACTTCCTCCTAATATCTAACCTAAACCTCCCCTGTCTCAGTTTAAAACCATTCCCCCTTATCACTGTCCACCCTTCTAAACAGTCATTTCCCCTTCTGTTTTTACACTCCTTTCAAATACAGGAAGGCCACAATGAGATCTCCCTGGAGTGTTCTCTTCTCTGGGCTAAATAAGCCCAGTTCCCTCAACGTTTCCTCATAGGAGAGGTGCTCCAACCCTCTGATCATCTTAGCGGCCCTCCCCTGGACCCATTCCAAGAACTCCTTCTTGTGCAGGGGACCCCTGACCTGGATGCAGAACTCCAGATGGGGCCTCACAAGAGCTGAGTAGAGGGGTGTCATGGTTTAATACTTTTGTAATTCTGCTATTAGTATTCCACATC